>CM018048.1:23531921-24131921 GCA_008638375.1 Nyssa sinensis
TGCTCTAGCCTATGATATATGTTAGTAGTGATTTGATCATAATTGGGCAAGGGATTGAAAAAATACATGATAGTGTTGTATTTTGGATAGCAACACAAGGTAGAAATGAAAATTTTGAAGGCACTTTTTGTCAATTAAAAGTTTTATATACTAAGAAATTGTTTCTTGATTGTAAAACCCGATGGAACTCAACATACACCATGCTTGAAATTGCTATCATGTACAAAGATGTGTTCCCAAGATTGAAACTGAGGCTTTATACTAGATTGCCAATTGATGAAGATTAGGACAAAGCAAAAGATTGCCAACTCTTAATTGTTATTTTTCAAAAGTTTACAAGATTAGAGTGTCATTGGTTTATTAGCTTCAAAGCCCAAGTGAGATCATTAGGGCAATGGCGTAAAAAATGATGGAAAAATATTGGGATGTTTGTTATGTTATCATGGGAATAAAAACTCTTTTGGATCCACGGTACAAGTTGAGGCTAGTGTCATATTATTTTGAAAAAATTCATGGAGAGGGAGCTCAGATTGTGGTTGCAAAAATTCATGAGAATTGTTATGATTTGCTCTATGAGTACAAAGCTAAGTCAAGAGCGATTGACACTAGTGTTGAAAGAGAATCTTCATATTTTCTTTTAGGGGTGTCTAAACTTAGCAAGGATGAACTTTCTGATTATGATTTATATGTTAGTTCCAGTTCAAGCAATTTGAATGTTAAATCAGAGTTGGATATTTATTTAGAGGAACAAGTATTGCCTAGAATCCTTGAATTTGATATTTTGAACTAGTAGAAGGCAAATGGTACGAAGTATCCAACTCTACAAAGGATTGTTCAAGATATTTTAGCTATTCCTATGTAAATGGTTGCATCGGAATCTACTTTCAGTACTAGTCGTAGATTGGTTAGCCCATATCGTTGTAGGCTTCATCCAACTACCTTGGAGTCAGTAATGTGTTGACAAAGTTGGTTATGGAATGAAATCAAGGTATGTAAATTTAAAATTTTTATTATTTGATTAGTTTATTAAACATAGTTATCTAATAAATTATTACTTTTTTGTTCGATAGGATCACTAAAACAAGAAGGTTTTACTTCACTCTATGATGAGGATAATTGTGATGAAGACGGTTTTTGAAAGGTATGATTGTTTTGTGAAACCAATATGTTATTTATCTATGTATTGTGATTGTCATGATTTTGATCGTTCATGGTTATAACTTTGTTTTAATATTATAGGATTTTCTAGATTTCATGGGCGAATGAATTTTTATTTGTTGGAAGATGATGTCAAGACAAAGGAGGAATGAAGGATACTTTATTTAATTTTTTTTTTTTTTGAATTTGTATTAATGTTGTGATGTTCGAACTTGTGATGTTTCATGTTTGTGATTATTATTTTGTTTACTTATGAGGATACTTTTTTAGATTTGTAGAAATTTTGTGATGTGGTGACTTGGGAAGTTAGGATGTTTATTGTTTGAATTGTTTCATGTTTGTGGATTTGTAATATTGTTTTATTTACCCATGGTATATGGTTTTAGCGGTGGATTTTTTCATATTACTTCAATTGATTGAGCTAAGCATTTGAGTTGTATTGAAATTTCAACAACATTAAAAATTGGTTATTAAAATTTGTAATTTCAGCATTTTTTAATTAGGCTCATAAAGTTGTTTAGTAATAGCTTTTCGGGGAGTAGGGCGGAGTCAATAAATAGGGTCGGGGTTAGGGTGAACAATTAGGCGAGGCGGGGCGGGGGTAGGGCAAGTCGGGGTAAGGATTTTAAACAAGGTCGGGGTCAGGGTCGGGGTTGGGGAAGGGGGACCTCGGTCCAAACTCACCCCGTTCCCATTCCTAGGTTCAGTCTAGTTTATTCTGATTTCTATACCAAAATGATCCAATTAAAAAATAGAACTGGCCAAAGGTCCAGTTCTCGGTTGAACCGGCCAGTCCAGTCCAATCCGATCTAATTATGATAACTATGATCCCAAGTATCCTTTGATGTTTCGCAAGTCATAATTCACTAAAACTCCTAAATTGTCACAACATTATAGATTGTGTTTAGACCTTTGGTGTTCTAAGAACTAACTTTAATGTCATTGTCATCCCAACTAATTGGTGGTCTTTTGACACTTTGACCATTAACAACATGGACATGATATATCTAACTGTTTTAAACTATTATCCAAATATGTTCATCTATGGACTTAAGGAATGCTCTCACGTTAGCTTTCCAATATGTGTAACTAATTCCATTGAACAAAGGTGGATAAGTGATTGAGCCACCCTCATGTTGACCATCTATATCTAGATCAAGGAATTAATCTTTATACTACCTAAGATAATTGCTTTGATACCAATTTGATTTAGGCCCTAGGTGATCTAGAGAATATGAAATTGATTTACAAAGAGTGAATAGGTTAACAAAAATTAAACAAATTTATCTTAGCCAATTTTAATTTTGGGTGATTGAGTTGTTACTTAATTTAGTGCAAATCTTATGATTCAGGTGTGTGCAACAACAATACATGCAAGGATAAATAAAATCATCCACACAAAATTAAAGATACAAGATTTTTACATAGAAACCCTTGATGGGACAACCACAAAACCTTGTCTAGATGTGCACTAAATCCACTATAAAGAAAAACTGATAAAGGTGTATAGACTTAATATGACTCACTAGTGTTTGTATCTTAAGCCTTGCCATTATTGATCCTATCTTCTCTTGACTTGAATCCTCAAGTATTCTTCACAATTATATTGCATCTAAGTCTTCAAACAACTAAACTCAATCACAACAACAACTCGTCGTTGTCTTGGACTTGTGTGATTGCATAAGCTAAAAACCAATTTTCAGACAAAGAAGATAAAAAAACAAAACCAAAGTCACGAGCAAGAGATATGGTATGGAGCCTTGGAAGACACGGGAACTGCGAGAAATGCTTATTTCACTGTTCAATACTAAACTAAGAGAAATTCAAATGATAACTTAACCTAAAACAATTCGTGCACATCGATCGAGGTTTCTACAAAAAAAGCAACTAGATTTATACATTGCACATAATTAAGGGAGCCATTGAAAGGTGACTAAAACACCTTTGCACTTGTATTTTACCAAAGATGCTTGGTATTGAAAAGCTAGTTTTTATTCAAACAATCTGTATTATATCTAAGTGATTTTGTAAACTAGAAAGCCAAAATAATTTTGAAGACTTAATATGACTCACTAGACTTCGTATCTCAAGCCTTGCCATTATATATATCGTATCTTCTTTTGACTTGAATCCTAAAGTGTTCTTCACAATTACATTGCCTCTAAGTCTTCAAAAGTCTAAACTCAATCACAACAACTCATCGTTGTCTTGGACTTGTGTGATTACATAAGCCAAAATCCTTTGCACTTGTATTTTACCAAAGATGCTTGGTATTGAAAAGCTAAAGTTTTGATTCAAAGAATCTGTATTATATCTAAGTGATTTTGCAAACTAGAGAGCCAAAATACTTTTTGAAGATTTAATATGACTCACTAGACTTTGTATCTTAAGCCTTGCCATTATTGATCCTATCTTCTCTTGACTTGAATCCTAAAGTGTTCTTCACAATTATATTGACTCTATGTCTTCAAACGCCTACACTCAATCACCAAAACAACTCATCGTTGTCTTCGACTTATGTGATTGCATAAGCCAAAATCCTTTGCACTTGTATTTTACCAAAGATGCTTGGTATTGAAAAGATAAGAGTTCTTATTCAAAGAATCTGTATTATATCTAAGTGGTTTTGCAAGCTAGAAAGCCAAAATACTTTTTGAAAATCTATGCTTTTATCAAAAAAAATTTGCACTAATTTTTTTTTAGCAATTATGTTAATACAACCTCTTTATACTTAAGGTTTCTTTTGAAAAGAATTTGGAAATCCAGATTCTCGCTAGGTCGTTCAAACAACCTAGCTCATGACTAGGGGAACAGCCTAGTCTGGAGTTATGTAATAAGGCCCTTGAATAAGCTTCTTCGAACAACCGATGTAAACATAAACGAATAACCCACCCACTAGAAAAATTTTAACCACTGTTCCAAAGAGGTCGTTCGAACGACCTGAACAACAACCAGACACATAACCCTCTCTAAAATTGTATTTAAAAACCTTTTATACGGTGGTTCAAACGAGGTTGAATGAGCTATCTCTTAAAAAAATACCTTAAGGTCATTTAAATGACCTGGTGATCGAGCTCCTTTATTTTTGAAAAATTATGAACAACTCTTCCAATTCGGCCTTTCTTGATTGTATTGACACTAACAACATGGAGAAGAAAATATTTTTAACATAGAAACCTTGTGTCAATTCAATCTAGTTGATTTTAAACACATTCCAAATATTTTAATAACCTTTTTAAAGATCGTTTGTGTGTTTAACCAACCTGGGGCAATGAGTCTAAGTACAAGTTATCTTTTTACCCTCTTGTGTCCAGCTTCTTAAGTTTTGAATGATGCTTGTTACAACTTTGACCACAAGGTTTGAGTATTTTAACACATATGAACTCATAATTAATGCAACTTTATTACAATCCTCGTTTTATCAAATGGGATATGCCAACATACTATGAGACACATAGTCCTTACAAAACGGTCAAGAGTTGCGTTTGAATTGTCAATTTACTATTTTTTCTCTATTTCAAATAATCTTGTGTTATGTATTAATGAGTCTAAAGGGTCAAATTAAAACATTCTTAAGGCTTTTGTAGCCTATAATCAATACTAAAATACCAAAGGGTATTTGTGGTATCAAATGCAAATCCTACAAGAATCATTTTTGTTTAGTGTTGTAATCATTAAATATTTAATAATATTATGGCGTGGATTGATTTTTTTCTGTGCCATTTGGAGATAACCTTGACACAATATATAAAAGTTTTCAAGTATGAATTAAATTTTCAATTGTTATAATAGTTGATGCTGCACTTTTCGACTCGCAATAAATCTGGGCTCCGCAACCTGTAGAACACTTAAAAAGGGGATCAGAAGACCACCGGATTGGCTCCGATGGTAGCCGCTCCGATGCTTAAGTAAGTAGACGGAATTGAAAAGACTGTATTGAAAGCCAAAGAATGAGCATAAAAATAAATCATACCTTTAGGGTTTAATTTATAGACCGTGGCCTTCCTAAGTTGATTAGGATTCGGAGCCATGAATATAGGGATTTGATCATCGGAGATTGCAGTTACCTTGTGGAATATTGTGTCATAGATAGAGATGATCATAAATAGTAGTTTCCTTGTTGAAGACTGTTTCCGTGTTTGAATACTGTTTCCTTATTCCCTGCTCGATAGTTGTTTAAGGAAACCATAAGGTCGGAATTATCCGAAACACTGAGTGAATATTGCAGAGACGAAGGTCTGGAGGATATGTGCAAAGGAATGCCTTGGAGGCTCCGCCTGCCCTATATGACCGAGTTTATCGGTTCTGTAAGATATGTATATGAGAATGCTCTGAAGGCTGTGACTGCTCTGTATGACCGAGTTTATCGGCTCTGTAAGTACACGTGTCTCAAGGTGATTGGTGTGTCTGCTTGTGGTATATCAACTACTCCCCTCCGAGCCCTAGTTAAGAGCTAGGGCGTAACTAGGGTTATAGGCTTTATGAAGAGTCATACGTTTTGTTTCTCCCTTCTTCGAGATGTCAGTTTAATGGATCATTTATTGTGCTGCCGATACTTGAAAAGCCATCGTTACCTTCAACCGTTGTGTTGAATCGTCTTGGGGGCCTCATATTTCAAATGTGTATATAAAGAGGGGGAAAGGACTTTTATGCCTTTCTTCTGCACTTGCTTCTACAGTACCAAAGACTGCCACCGCCAGTTGACGTATCTTAAAGGTTGAAAGATATCCGGTGTTTATAGCCTTTCTTGTTTTCAGGTTTGATTTTAGCCCCTTTTACATTCCCTTTCATTTGCTTCGTTACTTTCTCTTGTTCGCCATGTCTGGCTCTAGGTCATCCTCTGGTTTGGGCAGTTCTTCTAGGGCCATTCCTCAACTTCAACTCATGAATCTTCTCTGCATTGATGAAGCTAAGAATAGACTGATAAAGCCCCCCTCTAGTCCGGGGGTTAGGATAGTTGATGCATTTGATGATCTCCCGAATAAGGCTGGTGAGACCTCTGGTCGATCTGGCCATAGAGAGGAGGGTGAGAGTGCAATCACTGAGAAGATGTTGTCAGAGTTGTGGGAGAAATTCAATCTCCCTACAAACGTTACTTTTAGGGTTCCGGACCCTCTAGATCGCCCATGCGATGTTAGAGAGGGGGAAATCTATGCCTACTTAGCTTGGTTTGAAATGGGACTAACGTTCCCCCTTCCTGATCTCGTAAAGCAATTCTTCTACTGGTTCGACCTTTGCCCTGCAAACCTGAATCTTAATAATTAGAGACATCTGTTAAGCTTCATAATGTTGGGGCATATGAATAATGTCGACGTGTCCCTCGACCTGATCCGTAGTAATATGGATCTGAAATATATGAGGGCGGAAGGCCTTTACTATATGTCTTTTGATAGTGGGTTCAGACCCCTTACCTCCGTGCCCTCCTCTAACAAGACTTGGAAGAAGTGGTACTTTTTCATTACAGGGGGTTGGGAATTCAAGGACTTCAAAGGCCAATTTTCCACATTCCCTCGAACCACTAGGCCAAAAGGTGAGACCCAATTTTTTCTGTGGCTGCTTTGATTTTGTTTTGTGTGCCCATTGTTAAGCTGATTAATCTCTATATCTTTTGTGCAGTTAGGAGTGTGTGGAAGAGACCGAGCTTTTCTCCTGTGCTTCAAGAGCAATACAAGAAGCTTTTACAGCCCAGCAACCGAGATCATTCCACCATTGTTAACCGTGGTAAGCTGATGGCTGCTAGGGGAAGTGTTGAGGAGCTTACGAAGAACATGATGGCACGGTGGGAGACCGAGCCATCTTCATCTGTGGCAGTAGGAGAGGTTCTTCCCTAGTGGACATTCCCCTCCCGACAAAAAGGTTGAGGTTGCTTTCGACCTCTCCTGAACCCACTGAGGGGGAGAGAGAGACACCTACCCCCATTTCGGTGATCCCCCCAATTCCATCCAAACAAGCGGGCAAGGGGGCGTCATCCTTGGTGGCCCCTAGAGCTGTCAATCTGGGGGCCAAAAAGATTCTGAGGGACTTTTGGGCCAAAGGCTCAATTAAACTCAAGCCACAGAAGTCAGAGAAGCTTCTTGCTGATCTGGCTTCTCTTCAGGTTAAAGTAAGTTCTTTTGGCCTTCTATTTCTTTTTCTTTTTTCCAAGTGTTTTGGCTGGTACTGAGTTATTTGCCTTGTACTGAAGACCCTGCACACCCTTTTTTCTCTGACGGAGGTCTCTCCTCCTTCAGAGGAGGTTGAAAAACTTCAGGAGGAGCTAGACGAGGTTAGGCTCCAGCTTGGTACTACTAAGTCCGAGGCTAACGACTCTGCAGAGAGGCTGAAAAAGTCCCAAAATTCTTTGGTCGTCATAGAGTTAGAGAAGAACCTTGCCATTGAGAAGGCAAAGAGGCTACATAGGGAGATAGACGGCAGATGGTATCAATACCGTCAAAAGCTTAATGATGCAGTGGAACAGGCCAGGACTGAGAATGAGATGGAAATGAGGTCGGAACTTGAAGGGATGGCCAACCGCCTAATTATGTTTGGCTTCAACAACTTTCGATCCCAGTTCCTTGCCAAATTCCCTGACTTCGATGTCTCCTCAATCGTGCCACCTGGATCTGATCCTCCCAAGGCTGTTATCCAGAGTGAAGTGGCTGATGTCCCTCCTACCGAACGTTCATTGGCTGCCGAGCCTACCCCTGTCGATGAGTCTGCTTCTGCTGACAGAGCTTAGAATGTGTATTTTGCTGTTTTGAACTTCTAATGTACCGAAATATATATTCTTTGATGGAATAGTCTTTTGTTCGATGCTTTTGTCTTCTTCTTTTGTGAATGACCTTAAGTTATACTGCTCTGTAATGTCTTGACTTGTGGTTGATTGTGGAAATTGTTGCAAGTAATGTTGTTCTGGAACTTACTGTATATCAGACCAGATCTTCTATTGTAGGTAGTTATATCCCGAGCTGCTTTCCTTGCAGTAAGGCAATAATTGAAGACTACCTTTGAAAAATTTTGAGGCTGATTGTTCTGAATCTAGAGATTTGTAATAATAAGTGGATAGTCTTTTGATTTATAGTTCAGACGATCAGCACTTCTGCTTCCAGATCCTTAAGACAAGGATCAGGGTACATTAAAGTTGATGGACTTTTGCCATACACGTGGCCTGTCAGGCGTTATTGCCATTGAGGAGACTGTCACGTCCACATGAATGTGGACAAGACTGAAAAGTCTATATATTGCATGCGTGGCCCTGCGTTTTGCTTCTCCTGAGAGGGCGGTTTAATGCATCATTTATTATACCACCGTCGTTTGGGTTTTTGAGGCCAACCCTTTATTTAACCGTTGCGACGATACGACTGGGTGACTTTTGGACTTCAAGGGTCTATATATATGAAAAGAGGAGCATACGGTTGCGCCCCATCTTTTCACTTTTGCTCTCAGACTGTTCCCCTATTGGAAAGAATTTGAATGTCTTTTAGAGGCTTACCGTTTGCCCAGAGATGATTAACGATTTTCAGTCTGAGTTGGGAATGATTAAACTGTGGTTTAGAGTTAGCCTTCCCTTTGATCTAGTCTCCAAGAAAGGATTAAAGGAGGCGAAGATCTTCTTGTTCATCTTAGCATCCGGTCGAGATTTCTCCGATTGGAGGTGGTCCCTCCTTGATTCAACCGAGGCTTGGAGCATCAGTGATGAAGACGAAGGCGGGCTGCCTTCTCCCCTTTGTGACTTGGTAAAGACCCTTGCTCAAATCGACGGGGTGTCATGCCGATTTTGAGGAAGACAAAAGTGGAGAATGAAAAGTCTCTTGAGGCCTAGAGCCCTCATCATCCGTTGGTATTGAGATAAGTGATAGTGATGATGAAATGGCTGGGTGCCTCTTGCTACAGATTGGGGTTCAGGGTTCCTTCCTTTCAAATGGAGCTGGCGACGGTAGTAATGGAAGTTTGGAACTTGAGTCCCTTTCACATTCAAGGAAGAAAGCCATGATGTTGCAAGAGCGTAGTGATATCTTTGTTGTAGCTTTTCTACATTTGCTTTATTTCCAGTCTTCTTGCACTGATGTAAACTTTCGAAATCAGCAATAAAATCGAGTTCCTACTTCTCAGATCTGATGTTCTTTGTATTCGATGTGCTCTTTTGGAGTTAAAACACCTTTTTGTGCACTTTTGATGAATGACTCTTCTGTGTGTTATAAGAGTAGACCAAAGAACTTGTATAAAACTTGAAGTCTTGAATCGAAGTGCTTTAAGCCTGCTCGGTACTATAGTATTTGTTGTTTGCTGGTACATAAGCCAAATAATGAGTATCAGGTCTGAGGTATTCCAATCTAGGAAACTTTAGTTGAAGATGTCCGGAACTTCCGTCTTTGGACGGACTGGATCATAGAATCTGTATTTTGAAGACGAACCAGGCTCGGAAGGCCTGTGCATTGTTAGATAGACCAGGCTCCAGAGGCCTGTACATTAAAAGATGGACCAAGCACTAAGGCTTGTACATTATAGGTGGACCAGGCTCTGGAGGCCTGTGCATTAAAAGATGGACCAAGCACTAAAGCTTGTACATTATAGATGGACCAGGCTTTGGAGGCCTGTGCATTAAAAAATGGACCGAGCACTAAGGCTTGTACATTATAGATGGACCAGGCTCTAGAGACCTGTGCATTAAAAGATGGACCAAGCACTAAGGCTTGTACATTTTAGATGGACCAAGCTCTGGAGGCCTGTGCATTAAAAGATGGACCAAGCACTAAAGCTTGTACATTATAGATGGACCAGGCTCTAGAGGCCTGTGCATTTAAAAATGGACCAAGCACTAAAGCTTGTACATGTTAGATGGACCATGCTCCGGAGGCCTATGCATTAAAAGATGGACCAAGCACTAAAGCTTGTATATTATAGATGGACCAAGCTCTGGAGGCCTGTGCATTAAAAGATGGACCAAGCACTAAGGCTTGTACATTATAGATGGACTAGGCTCTAGAGGCCTGTACATTAATAGATGGACCAAGCACTAAGGCTTATACATTATAGATGGACCAGGCTCTGGAGGCCTGTACATTAATAGATGGACCAAGCACTGAGGCTTGTACATTATAGATGGACCAGGCTCTGGAGGCCCATACATTAGTAGATGGACCAAGCACTGAGGCTTGTACATTATAGATGGACCAGACTCTGGAGGCCTGTACATTAATAGATGAACCAAGCACTGAGGCTTATACATTATAGATGGACCAGGCTCTGGAGGCCTGTGCATTAAAAGATGATCATTCCATAAAGGTATTAAAAAGAAAGAAACGTCTTTATTGATAGTACTTCCGTAAGTGTTCCACATTCCATGGCCTAGGAATAGGCTTCCCAGTCATGTCTTCTAGCCAGTAGGTGGTAGACCTAACAACCTTCGTTACTCTGTAGGGGCCTTCCCAGTTTGGTGATAACTTTCCCATAGTGGGATCCTTGGTGTTTTGAAAGACTCTTCTTAAGACAAATTCTCCGACTTGAAAGCTGACCGTCTTGAGCCCCACCTTGGATTTGTTGACCATTCTTTGCTGATAGGCTTCCATCCTTGATGCTGGCTTGATCCCTTTTTTCTTCAAGCAAATCCAAATTTTCCATTAGCTACTGATCATTGGATTCTTGCTCGAAGGCTTCAAGTCCTCAAAGTTGGCATACCGATCTTAACCGGGATTACTGCTTCTATACCGTAGGTTAGTGAGAAGGGAGTTTCAGAGGTGGGAGTTCTTCTGGTTGTTCTATAGGCCCAAAGAACTCCAGGGAGTTCCTCTGCCCACTTCCCTTTGGCTTGCTCCAACCGTTTCTTTAATCTGTCAAGGATCGTTCGGTTGGTGACCTCTACCTGCCCATTTGCTTGTGGATGGCCCGGTGAGGCAAAGTGTTGTCTAATGTTGAGATTTTCACAGAATTTCTTGAAGCTTTTGCTAGTGAACTGTGTCCCATTATCAGAGATAATCACCCGTAGTATACCGAACCTGCAGACAATGTTCTTTCAGGTGAAGTTCTCAACTTCCTTCTCTGTGATGTGTGTCAGAGGTTCAGCTTCGGCCCATTTAGAGAAGTAGTCAATGGCTACCAAGAGATACTTCCTGTTTGGTGGGGCTTTTGGTAATAGACCCACGATGTCCATTCCCCACTGAGCAAAGGGCCAAGGACTAGTAATCGAGACGAGCTCGTGATGAGGCTGGTGTTAATATGGGGCAAATCTTTGGCATTTATCGCACTTCTGGACATACTCCTTAGCCTGCTTTAGCATGCTAGGCCAGTAGTAGCCCTGAGTTAGAGCTCGGTAAGCTATTGTTCTGCCCCCTATTATGATTCCCGCAGATCCCCTCATGTATTTCAGCCAAGACGTATTGTGATTCTTCTAGAGCTAAGCATTTTAACAGAGGTTGAGAATAAGACCTTCTGTAAATCTTGTTGTTCAGGATCAGGTACCGAGCCGCTCTGATTCAGATTCTCCTGGCTTTGTTTTTATCTTCTAAGAGGAGCCCGGATTCTAGGATACTAGAGGATTGGAGTCATCCAACTCTGAGGCTGTTCAGCAACTTGGGAAACTTGGGTTTCCTCTATGCTGGGTCCTGGCTGGTAGGAGATTGTTACTGTGGAGTTTTCTTTAGACTTAAGGTGAGACGCCATGTTTGCCAAAGCATCTACTCTGCAGTTCTAACTTCTTTCTATTTTTCGGATAGTGAACGTCTGGAAGGAGTGCCTCAAGTAGTTCACCAATTCGGAGTATCGGAGCATCCTATCATCTTTAACGGAGAACTCTCCCAGGACTTGGCTTACCACCAGTTGGGAGTCTGAGAAGACTTTAAGGTTCTGAATCTCGCATTCCAGAGCCAATTTCATGCCTAAGATTAGGGCTTCGTATTCTACTTCATTGTTGGAAGCTTTGAATCTCAGGCTGACTACTTTTTCTAACGAGAGCCCGTCAAGGGGACTGTAGTACCAGGCCTACTCCTGAGCCCTGATCGGTTGACGATCCATCGATGTATAGCAGCCAGGTTCCCGAAGTCTCGATAAGCTGTGCCTTATCTTGGAGTGCCGGGGTGAACTCTACAACAAATTCAGCCAAGGCCTGCCCTTTGATGGAGTTTCGTGGCACATATGATATGTCAAATTCCCCTCAACTCCACAGACCATTTTACTAATCTTCCCGATACCTCTGGCTTCCTCAATATTGACTTCAGAGGATAGGCAGTTGGGATTTCAATTAGATGAGCTTGGAAATAAGGTCGGAGCTTCCGAGCCTGATATCACCAAAGCGAAGGCTAGCTTTTCCACTTCTGGATATCTCTTTTCTGTGTCGAGTAGTGCCCTACTGATGTAGAATATGGGCCTCTGTACTCCTCTGTCCTATTTGACTGCGGAAGCTTGACCGCGTTTTCAGAGACTACTAGGTACTAGAGTAGCTTTTCTCCCTGTACTAGTTTTGATAGAAGTTCTGGAGAGGCTAGATACTCCTTCAGCTCTTGAAAAGCTTTCTCACACTCTTCCGTCCACTGTAAAGCTTTGTTGCCGTTTAGAGCTTTGAAGAAAGGTAGGCAACGATCAGTGGATTTGGAGATAAATCTGCTTAGTGCTACAATCCTGCCATTCAGCACCTGAATGTCTTTTTTAGTTTTTGGTGACTTCAATCCAATCAGAGCTTGGATTTGAGTGGGGTCTGCTTCGATACCCCTCTGAGAGATAATGTATCCCAAGAATTTTCCCTTCGTCACCCCGAAAGTACATTTCGAGGGGTTGATCTTCATCTTATGCTGTCTTAGGATATCGAAGGTTTGGGCTAAGTGCTGGAGGTGACTACCTTTCTGCAGACTTTTGACTAGCATATCATTAATGTATCCCTCCATGGTATTGCCGAGCAACGGGCTGAACATTTTGTTCACCAACCGTTGGTATGTGGCTCCAACGTTCTTCAGACTGAAAGGCATTACTCTGTAGCAGTAGAGACCTCGTTCGATTATGAAGGCTGTCTTCTCCTGGTCTAGAGGGATACATCTAAATTTGGTTATACCCAAAATAGGCATCCATAAAGCTCATGAGCTCGTGCCTCGCGGTGGCGTCAACCAGCTGATCTATCCTTGGCAGTGGAAAGCTGTCTTTGGGGCACGCCTTATTGAGGTCTGTATAATCAACGCAAACCCTCCACTTGCCATTTTTCTTCTTGACCAGGACGGTGTTGGCCAGCCACTCAGGCTAGAACACTTCTCGTATCATCCTGGCTTCAAGTACCCTCTGGACTTCTTCATTTATGATCTGATGCCGCTCTGGAGCAATCGGCCTTCTCTTCTGTCTAATTGGTGGGTGATCTGGATCCACCATCAGCTTGTGATTTATGAGGTTAGGATCTCTACCTTCCATATCTTTGGTCTCCCAAGCAAACATAGAGAGGTTGTCTTTCAGAAACCTAACTATCTTCTCCTGCTTGGTGTGTGTCAGATCTGGGCCGATGTACAAATAACGCCCCTTCGATTCTGAACTGACAAACACTTTGATGGGCTCGCCAATGGGCTTGGCTCGGCTGTCCCGTCCCCTTGGGCTCAGGGGTTCTTCGATGCTAGATGGGCAACCTTCCTCCTCGGGAGTGTGGAGGAGAACCGAATCAGCACAGTCCCGAGTATACTGTAATTGCTATTTGGCAGTCCTCTCCTTGAGTGCAATGGCATGGCACTCCCTAGAGGTCGGCTGACACCCTCTGACAGAGTGAACGTTCTGATTGTGGACATACTTCAGACATTGATGGAGGGTCAAGGTGACTGCCCCTATCTGGTGTAACCATGGTCTCCCAATTATGACGTTGTAGGGAGACTTCATATTCAACACCATGTATTCTGAGATGGTAGGTCTTCTGCCCTTCTCCCTATCCTACAATAGTAGGGAGGTCGATTCTTCCCAATAGGGGTACTGAGGTTGCCATCAAAGGCTGTCATTATGGCTATAGTAGGCTTGATGTTGTGGTGGTCAATCTTCATATGTTCGAGTGGCTCATAGAACAGTATGTTCACAGAGCTGCCAGTGTCAACTAGGACTCTTCTGATCTCGAAGTTGGCAATCTTGAGGGTGATGACTAGTGCATCGCTGTGAGGACAGCGTACCCCAGCCAGGTCCTGCTTTATGAATTGAATCTCCGGCTCTAGCTTGAGCCTTTTTTCAATGTTGGAGATCTGCAATACTTCTAGGACAACCCTGGCCTCCCGAGCGTATCTCTTTCTCGCCCTGTTTGACATTCCTGTAATTGGGGAGTCAGCATGGAAGACGTATATGACATGATTGTTCTGCCTCTGAAACTCGTTTTGTCCTTCCTTCTACTCCTGTCTCTGTTCGGGCCTCTACTCTGGCCGTTGTTGAGGCTTGTCTTCTTGGGGGTTCTGCCTTCCGTCCTGCTTGACGAACTCCCGAAGACGTCCTTTCTTTATGAGTTGCTCAATCTCATATCGAAGGGTCCTACATGAGTTAGTCGTATGTCCATGATCTTTATGAAAATTACAATACTTACTTTGGTCCCGAAGGCTGGGATCTCCTCTAATTGCTTTTAGCCATCTCAGGTTTTCCCGATCTCGGATCTGCCGGAGTACCTGGTTCGGTGTAGTGTTCAAAGAAGTAAAGTTAGTGAACTCCCTTGGTCCGGAGTTATAAACTGCCCTGGGTGCTGTTCTCTTTTCTGGACTCCTGGCCCTCTTCTTGCTAGAGTCTCTTCTGTGGTCCTCCCTCTTCGGGTTATCCTTCTGGTTCTGCTCTTTGCTCTTCTGGGATGTGCGGTTGGCTTCTTCCAAGTTGATGTACTTCCTGGCCCGGTCCATTAATGCTGCCATGTCTGCAGGAGGGCTTTTGGTCAATGAATTTTTGAAGCCACTGTGAGCAAGTCCAGCAGTTAGGGTAGCTACAAGGAATCTTAGGCTACAATCGGTGATCTCCGTGAGTTCTGCATTAAAACTGCGCAATGTAGGCTCTGAGAGACTCTTCCTTAGTCTGCTTGACATTTAACAGGAATTTTGGTCCCCTTCTGAGCCTTCTGCTGGTCATAAATCTGTCCAAGAATTGCCTACCGAGCTCATAGAAGTCGATAATTGAGTTCGAAGGGAGGTGGTGGAACCATTTCAAAGCAGTTCCCTTTAAACTGGTAATAAATGTTCGACACATAAAAGCATCAGAGGCCCCATGAAGGGCCATCGTATGCTGGTAGTGCGAGAGATGGTCTCCTTGATCTCCAGTCCCATTGTACAGGGTGAACTTTGGCACTATGAACTTCCTGGGCCTTTCTTCTGACATGATGGCGTGAGTGAATAGAGTGGCAAGTCTTCCGAGCAGCCTGGCTAACTCATCCTGCTCTGGAAGGTTCTGGGAACCTCTCAAAGCAATTGTTCGGTCCATAGATTCGGCAATTTCTTCTACCCTCCGTGGGTCTCTGAACCGGACCTCTTGTGAACCTTGTCTCACAGCCTCGACTTCAGGGTAGTTGGGTTGAGTATGCCCTTCAGACGGAAACGGGTTCCGAACTGGAGGGACTGGTGCTACTTGGAGATGAGGCTCCTGTAGAGCCGGAGGTGCTCCCAAAGCCCTTGGAGTTGGGGCTCTAGTAGTGCTCCGGTAATGGGCGTCAGGGATGAAGGCTGATGTTCCCCAACTTGGGGCTGTTGACAGGCTGGGGATCTCTACCAATGCGAGCAACACCCTAGGGGTGCCCAGGCTGGTTATTTGAAGCCTGCTCATGGGGCTCTTCATTCTCAGTGGTAATAGGGGGTTGTGCTTCAGCGGCAATGTTGATCGACGGATTATGAGGGTTCATCCCTTGATTCTATGTGAGCGTTGCCAGTGTTCTAGTTATAGGCAAGCAACTGTTCCTGCACCACTTCAGTTGTGTCGTTTGATTGATTCGATCTCTTGTCGCATAGGATCAACCGTTGGCCCCCTTGCTCGTGGAGCAAGTGGCCGACGTTGAGAGCTTTGCGAATTTTGAGCATTTTGTCGTGGTCGGAGATTTGGGGCCATGGTTTTTTCGGTGAGGAAAAAGATAAGTTTGTAAATAGAGCTCTTGGAGATTATTCGTTCCCACACATGGCGCCAAACTGATGCTTGTACTTTTCGACTCGCAATAAATCTGGGCTCCGCGACCTATAGAACACTCAAAAAGTGGATCAGAGGACCATCGGATTGGCTTCCGGCGGTAGCCGCTCCGATGCTTAAGTAAGTAAACGGAATTGAAAAAACTCTATTGAAAGCCAAAGAATGAGCATAAAAATAAAGCGTACCTTTAGGGTTTAATTTATAGACCGTGGCCTTCCTAAGTTGATTAGGATTCGGAGCCATGAATATAGGGATTTGATCATCGGAGATTGCAGTTACCTTGTGGAATATTGTGTCGTAGATAGAGTGATCATAAATATTAGTTTCCTTGTTGAAGACTGTTTCCGTGTTTGAGGACTGTTTCCTTATTCCCTGCTCGGCAGTTGTTTAAGCAAACCATAAGGTCGGAATCATCCAAAACACTGAGTGAATATTGCAGAGACAAAGGTCTGGAGGATATGTGCAAGGGAATGCCTTGGAGGCTTCGCCTGCCCTGTATGACCGAATTTATCGGTTCTGTAAGATATGTATATGAGAATGCTCTGAAGGCTGTGACTGCTCTGTATGACCGAGTTTATCGGCTCTGTAAGTACACGTGTCTCAAGGTGATTGGTGTGTCTGCTTATGGTATATCAATAGTGTAATCATGAAATATTTAATAATATTATGGCATGGATTCATTTTTTTCTTTCTACCATTATGAGATAGCCCGAAAACCACTTTATCTTATACTTTAATTTTAAAAAGATTAAGTTTTTCATACATAACTGTTCTTTGAAATTTGTCATAAAGCATCATACATCGATAATATAGTTAAAGTACAAATTGCTTTCATTACTCATTTTTAGTAATTGAATTAGGGTAAATTTTACTAATTTCCTAAGAGATTTTTAATAATTACAGAAATTTGTTTTTTAGGCTTCTAAAATAGTACTTACCTTCCCTCTAGCCTTTTTTTTCAAGATGACAAAAATTCTCCTTTTATTTATTTATTTTTTTCATTTTTTCAATTTTGACCAATTTTTTTAACATTTTTTTATGTTCAAATAAATATTAATTAAACTCTTCTTTGACTAAAAAAATATAAGTTATTTATCTTAATTTTATTTTTTATATAAAATGGAAAAAAAAAAACTTTAAAAAAAGGTTAGAAAATGTCAAAATTTAAATATTAAAAAAATAAAAAGGGGATTTTTGTCATTTTGAAAAGATAAAAAAGTTATAGGAGAAGTCTTTGTACTTTTTTAGTAAAAATAGGGGAAGTGAGTGTCATTTCAGAAACCTCAGAGGAGGTCCTTGTAATTATCAAAAATCTCAAGAGTGATCAGTATAATTTACCCTCGAAACTAAATAATTTAACAACAAATGAATATAAACTTTTTATTAATCACTTTTCTCTTTTGTAATTTTTTAATCGCATGGGATTATTGCGAGTTGATTTTATGGTGTTTCGTTTAAAATTAATGCAAACATGTCTTATAAATTAGGGTAAAATACACTTATACTAGTAGTGGATTGACCTGATTTCTGAGTGTCAAATTTGAAAAAAATAACAAAAAATTATAAAATGGTCAAAATATCCTTCTTTTTTGTTTGATAATATATAATGTCAAATCTCATAAGAAGAATTTATACTCTGTTCTTTTATCTGACCTTCTTTGGTTTATTTCGATGAAAAACCTAAAGGTATTGCTTTATTTAACATACATGAGAATTAAAATGTAATATCTTAAACTACAAAAAATGTTATATATCCAAACCACACGAGGTGTAAGTTTATTTTTTTGAAGAAATCACTTTTGGAGCTTCTCCTTGCCCAATGTCATTTTATCCATGTCAATTTTATATTTTGGTATTGTTATATTATAAAAATACTAAATTTTGACTATGGTCCATTGCTAAATACTATTTTTTAGTACAACACATGACATTGTGGACCTGACCTCCCATTCAGCTAAAAATTAACAACCAAAATGAGCCAAGTGTGACTAGCATAGAAAAGTGAAATAACTCAATTGTGAACCCCACCTTAGAACTTCTCCATTTTGCAAACTCCACTAGCGCAACATGATAAAATGTGAACCCACCTCCCATACAACTGTAATCCATTGAAATATCTCTAACTGACATTACCCCATGCTATGCATGAGTGTCACTTAAAAATTGACATATAAAATAAAATATAAAGTAAATATAATTTTAGATCTCTATTGCCAAAAAGCCTAAAATGTCTCTCTACTTAAATTAATATAAAGTAATTCACATATTAAACCAATTATGTAATATAAATAAATAAAATCTGTACAAACAATCCAAATATTAACAATCAATCTATAATATTTAATGAAGCTAAAAGAAGTATCATCCATTTGAGTCAGCTTCGTGAGTACCAAACAAAATAAAATGCAATAAGTAGTCAATTGTTTTTTTTAAATAATGAAATATAAAATTGAAAATACACATCAAGTTTTTACCTGTGTATTCATTCATCTTTGTGATTTTGGTCCATCAATCGTTGCCCCACCTCATCCAACACCTTTGAACATAAGATATCATATTCGATTTCCTCCAACATCGCTCTTAAGTCTCTCAAGTCTTTGAAATCTTTTTTTATAGTGTTGTCTATTGATTTTTAGGTCATGTATCAGGAAGTGTGTTGATTATTGCATAAACCAAAATTGCAATGTGTGAGCAAAATCCTTTTCTCCTAAATTGGTTGTATAAATTTTCTTTGTTAAGTGTATTTTCTCTCACAGTAGAATCCAAGCTCATCTTTTCTGTCTCGAGCTCTATCCACAATAAGTTTATTTCCCGTTCTGCTTCTTCTAAAAGGAATACTAAATCTAATGTACACTTTGTGGAAGCGCGTCGTTAACACTTCAAAAATAAATTAACCTTACTTTCTTAACACAATAAACACAGTAGTTAGCTGAGTAAGGGTCGATCCCACAGAGAGTGTCCACAATTTATTTTTTTATTTATTCTGACTAATTCTAAACTAATATCCAATTAATAGCAAAACAATAAATGGGGAGATTGAAATTTTGATCAAACTAATTACGAATGAAAATTAAATTAATAACAAAAATCAATAAATTAAAACTTCAGTTCTTCGGTTCAATCTTACCTTCACAGTCAATGGAACAATCAATCAATTATAACATTATTTTACCTTTCAATGAATCTAATAATCCTAGGTAACAACAAGCTCTACTACCCGAAATTTTTCTTAATTCTTCACTAATGAAACAAGCTCTCCATTAGATTCTAACCATTAAACAATTTAGAACAAGCTCTCTAAATTTAATCAAATGGCAGCATTAATATCTAAGAAATTAGATTATTACTAAGCAACAATCACACAAGCTCGGACTGTTTAACTTAGGTCATGATAATCATAGCAATAAACAAAAGCTTGACCACAATCATCTATCACTATTTGCCACAATTGATTAGGAACCATATCAATTACGTAATATGCTTCCTCAATTTAGCAATTGATAATAATCTGATCAATCTAACAAGCCTAATTAAATCAATCAAACTAAATATCAATAAAACAATTTAAACAGATTACCATGAACAGATTAAGAAAAGGAAGAAATAATGTTACTGAATTGATTCAATCATTAAACTGTAACGAAGGTTCGAAATCCTCTAGAACTGAATTGAAAATCTAGCCTAACATACTTGAAAAAAACCTAACAAATTACTGTTCCTAGTGCCGCTGCTGCGCCGCGCCGCACCGCACCGCACAAGCTGTGCGTCTCCTTCTTCTGTTTCGTTTTCCTCCGCCGCGCAGGTTTTCTCCTTATGCCCTCTTCTTCTTCTTTTTATTTCTTCTTTTCTTGGGCCCCACATCACTTCCTTTTTTCCTCTTTAGCTTGCGCCTGAACCGCCGCCCACTTTTGCTTTTAATTTTCTCTTCACCGTGCGCCCAGCCAAGCATCACTAGCCACAATTGCTTTTCTTTTGTCTTTTTCTATGCTTTTTCTCCTTTGATTTTGTTTCATTCAGCCGTTCCCGCACAAGCCCAGCCACACAAACCAACCCCAGCCCATTAAGGACACAGCCCACTGCTCAGAATTGATTTACTGATTTCATCAAAACTGCTGAAACTTGAAAGCTGTTTTTCCATCTGAAAACGATGGAATATTGACTCGAGTTCTTCGAAAGTTGTAGCCCTCGAAGAGTAGATAATTCTAGGCTTTTAAAACACCTGATTTGGGCTTCGGAAACTCAATTTACGGCCTGTTGAAGTTGGCTGGTTGGACAAAAAATCAGCTGCGCGGACAGCTTCCCAGGCCTGATTTTGACACAATGTTTGGAGGCCCAAAAGAACTCAAATTTTTACAAACCAGACCTTTATGAAAAGCCCAAAATGTCCTCTAAAAACTTCATGAAGACCACTTCCTCATTCTCGAACTCGAACACAATCCAAATCTCAAATGAAGTTCTATAGGTCAAATCTGTCCAAAAACCAAAAATTGCACAAAATTATTCTTTTACCATCAATGCTTCCCTAATTCAATAAATAAATTAATTAACTCACTAAAACAGAAAATATGTAATAAAACCAAATATCAAGGAATTAAAAATATGAAATATTATGCTCTCATCACTTTGGTTTCTTATCAGTATAAATAGTTTGTACTTTGTTATTCTAAGATGAAGGTAGTTTATCAACTATTTTTTTCATTATATCTTTTTCTATTAGTTTTTCCCCATATTTTTTTAATAAACAAATTTTTTCTAGAAATTTTAAACCATATTTTATATATGGGTGTTCCTTCTCTAAAAGACATATTATTAATGTCATCCCACAAATTTTTCTTTTCTAAACAGGAATTATATCGTGGTAATATAGGAGTCTCATAGTCACTTGCATCAAAAAGATTATATGATTTACAATATATATAATAATAAACAATAAACCTAAATAGTATGTGCTTAGAGTATATACTATGAACATAATATTTTTTTTTATATAAAATAGCAATTAAATTTAAATAAATATTATAAATAGCGTTTAAATATATTATTTTTTGCTCCATGTAAAAAATTCTTTTTGCACAGTATTCAAGAATGAAATTATATACTTTTTTAATAAGTATAGACATCATTTAATAATGTTGATAATGATATGTTTATCAACTGTCTTATACAATCAAAGATGTTCCAAAGGGGGTCTTATGTTTAGAGATTTAATGCGGCCACTCTATAGGTTTATTGGATTTCTGAGTTTTACTATGGAGGCCACGTTTGATTTGTATTGTGTCAAGTAATTTCTACCCTGACATCTTTGTTCACTCTTGGTTTTTGCTTCCTTTTTTCCAACTTTAGGAAACTTCTTTGGTTCTTACTACTTCTCATTGCCATTCCTACACATACAATGTTATGACATAGTGAGGATTGTAATTTTTATGCAGACAAAGAAATTTAGTCCTTTTTTTTTTTTTTTTTTGGAAAAATGGCTGATTATCAACAAAGAAATTTCATTATTCGACTCTTTATTACAACAATTCAATCATGATGAAAATAATTTTAAGACATTTTTTTATCATTAAATAGTGAAATTTCTTTTCTTAGTAGTAAATAGAGAAATTTCTCTGTTTACTATTAAACAACTAAATTTCTTAGTTTATATGCCGCAATTTCTTTTTACTTTTCCTTTCAAAAATGTCATATAAAATTATCAAAATTGGGAAAAAGCATTTGTGATTGTCAAACAAGAGAATTTGTTAGTATGTATTAGTTTATTTTTAACAAATAGAGAAATTCTTTTGTTGTGACGGACATAAAATTGTAGCTTTGCATACTGATGTGATGAATAAATAGAGAAAGCACAACTGAGTAATGCTTTATTATAAAACTGAGTTATGAGTGAGTCAAAATCATTAAAAATTCTGCAAAGATAAATACACTTTTTTGAAAAAAAGATAAAAAGCATCTGATTCTGCGACTTGGAAACACTTGTTTATTTAATTTGTTTGATTAAGCGACTACTGTTGAATCGTTTTTCGGTGATTCAGAGAGACAAATTGTTAGAGAGGTGATTTTGTAGGAGATGGCTATTTGTTTCTCGAACCATCGCAACTATTCTATAGGTTGCTATTGACGTTTTTAGCAGCTTTTCAATTCCTAGGGTTTTAGTTATCAATCCATTCTTCAATACTTGCTTCTCTTTGATAAATTTTTTTTTTTATTTGAATTTTGAAGATTAGAGTTGCCAATATTATCAGTCTCTTCACCTTTTTGTTTTAGGCAATATTCTTGAATAATTAATGCTACAGTTGTTTCAGGTGCTCTCATCTCAGATGTTAGCCAAACAGGTGGCCATGTTCCTCAAAAATTTAGATATTGTATTTTTAGTCTTTATTTTTTAGAATTTTTTAACAAAATAGAACTTGGCCACCTAATTTTATATATATATATATATATATATATATATATATATATCATATGAACATTCCCTGCAATTTCACCTCCTCAAAAATTTGGATATTGTATTTTTTACTACTAATTTTGTAAAGAATTTTTAACTAAATAGAACTTTCCCCTCACCCCAAATATTATATATATATATATATATATATATATTCATACGAAACCCCTAAATTTAATACCAGTTATAAGACACAATATTCAATATGTCGATAAAATATTATGATAGATAGCAAAAATTTTGCGAAATAACATACAATCATAATTTTTTAGTTATTATTAAATGTCTAAAAAATTTGAACTTTTATTGTTACCAACTATGATGCGGAGGGATACCACAAGGATATCACTCAAGGTCTCAAAGCATGAATAATACCAAGAAGGGGGGGTTGAATAGGTAGCTAGGTCTTGATTTAACAATTTTTTTCAAGTTAATTACTATTCTTGGTAAAAAAACAAATGATGACACAATCAACAAAATCATTCAACGTGATTAATCCAACATATATGCCCATCCACCAATGAATTCACCAAGAATCAACCAAATATACCAACCCATTCAAACTTCACCTAATTGATCAACTAGCTTAATTTTATAACAATTTTCACAATTCAAAGAAAAATCAATTGAGTTATCAATTTTTTTATTTTAATCAATTTACTAAATCAAGCTTTTCAATATATCAAATTAGTGAACAATTATGGAAACATGAAAAAACTCAATTTCTAAAATTAAGCGAAAGCATATCAATTAAGCACATAGTAAATTAAAAGAGATGGAGGGGGAGAGAGAGAGAGAGAGAGAGAGAGAGAGAGAGAGAGAGAGATTGTAAACCAATTGATAACAAAGAAAACTACCAAGGACAACAATCCTTGGAGTAAAACTCCGGATCAGGGGCAATGCTCATCGAAGGAATGCAGTATGATGGAAAGTGAAATACAATGAATCTACGAACAAGCTAAGTACCTCTAGCTCCGTTCTCTCTAATTACATCTTCAAATTCCCCTTGAATCATCTAGCTTCTCATAGCCAAAACTTCAAACAACCATACTCTTCCACGATCTCGAACTCCTTCGATCAAGCCGCTCAACAATCGTGAATCCTCATGACCTTGGTGTCCATCGATCGCTCGACGGTGAATCCTCATGCTTGAACTCCATCTATCATTAATGGTGAATTTGACGTGAACCAAGGCTCTTTAGATCTGATTTGGATAGTGTGGAAGATCTCAATCGGTCAAAGAAAAAAAGTAGAGATAATTATAAATTTCATGAATGAATGATCTCTCACAAGAGCTTTAAGATTTATCAAAAAATTAGCTCTCACAAGTTGAGATTCTCTCACTTTGTTTTTGGTTACTCTAAATCGCATTTTTGTCTATTTTTGTATAGAGCTTGATTGATCCCCAAATGGCTAGAAATTAGAATATAAATTTATTTTTCACCCAAGGTTCGTTCAAATGAACCATCATTCGTTCGAATGAGCACTAGCTCATTCGGATGAACAAGGCACGAACATCAAACGAACACAACTCTGAGGTTGCAGCTCTTCATTTGATACAAAGAGTTCGAACGAATCAAAATGAATAAGAATGAACTTCTATATTGTTCGTTCGAACGAGCAAGGCTTCATTCGAACGAGCAACAGAGAGTTGCTCATTCTTACTTGTCTTATGAACTAAATTTTCCTCTTAAGTATTTTAAAGATGCATTTTGAGAGAATTAGTTCACAACTACAAGTCAATCACATACATGATGTTATGATAAAAAAAAAACTATATGTAATGCATGCATGATGTGAGTGTATGAGATCCAAATCAAATACAAAAGTCGATTTGACCCTTCGAGAACCAAGTCAACCAGTAGTGATACACGGTAATGTCTCTTGGATGAACTTGGAGAAGAATAGGCATTGAGGTACTCACTCATAGGAATTATGTAAGGATTACACCCAAAGTAAGTTTTGTCCAACCGAATTAGCCAATTACAATATCTGACCCTATAGTCCTAACAAACTCCCCCTTTGGCAATTTGTGACAAAAATACAAAAAAAAAAATATAAGAACACAATACCAAAATCTATAACCCCCAAAGAGTCAGATAGAAGAAAATTATACATTTTGACTTAGTATCCTATACTATAGATATCACTTAGTACTGCTCAACAAGTGGCAAACCTATTTCCTGCACAACAAACTCAACTATACCACGTGAGATCACATCAAAAGAGATATATCAAAAAAATCCAATGAGATCACACTATAGATGAGCATCAATATAGAACAATGTACAGTAAACATGGAATTCATATGCAATTAAAACAAGACATGAGCAGTAAAAAATGACTCTAAGCTATCTCTAACATATGCAAAAAAATGTATATTACTCCCCCTCAGTATATGCTCAATACAAATATATAGTCTCCCCTTATGTAACACCATCTCCCCCTTTTTGTCACGATGACAAATAAGGTAACAACAAAGGAAGATCATAAGGAAGAAGATATAACAAGACAGGCATGCATAGTGAGATAATAGAGTACTGAAAGTAAAGATAATAGACACAAAAGATATATATATATATAAAAGATATCATAAAAAAATAAGATCTATCATCAATCTAAAAAAAAAATATACAAGAAAAGCAAAAAGAGATACTGTAAAAAAATATAAATACGTGTAGCTGATGAGAAAAAAAAATACAAGTAAAAACCTTACTACAATAACACTCATCACTCATGTAACCAATAGCAAACTACATCATTGATCATCTACGGGTGGAGGAAGAGGAGGAAAAACACTAGCTAGAGCCTCTATCAATCCCTGAAGTGCTCTTCCAAAGTGGGCAGTCTCCTCTATCATCGGGATGAAAAAATCTAAGCAGACCCGAAGATATTGATGTTTCAGCCTATGATCAATATCGATAGTGATTTGATCATGATGAAGCTGTAATCGATCCTCTAGCTCATCCTTAGTAATTGGCTTACCGACAGGGAGGCTCCTACTGGCGTATGAAAGTCTTCACCCAAAGGGGTATGAAACTGTGGTAGAGTCCAATCAACTAGGAAGTCCTTAATCAGTATTTACTCTCCGGACTGCTGCTACTGCAGCGACATGTGGTTGTTGTTGCAGAACTGGTGACAGTGGCTAATGTTGTTACTCTGGTAGCTGTTTTCACAACCCAAAACCCACCCTATGCGGATTAGGGGTCGGTGACCAACATTGTCACTCAAACAAGCCGTACAAAATCAAGAATTGCACCAAAGAGTGATAATTTTTTTGTTCTTTTATGTATTAATGCGGAAGCTACACACATGTAACTCATCTGATAACAAATCAAACTCTAAAAATCATCAATAAGATTATCTCCAAGTATAATTTTCATCATCATAAATCACCATTTAAGTCTAACATTATTTCTATTGTCACAATATCAAATATTAACATTAACCTTACAGGATATATACATTCAAATTATGACTTAGAGTTATACATCATCAATGTTATCCACAAGCACATCACTAGCTCCACTAGTTGTCATCATTGCAATTTCTTCCAAATTGTGTTACTTGAAAAATTTGTTATAAATCTGGAATGAGCTAACTTAGCTCAGTAAATAAATCATTCACTTTACCATGGGTAACACAAGGGAGTAAAACAAGAGAATAATCATAGGATTTCCAATTCAAAGGGATTGGCCATAAGGCCCAAAATAACATAGTTCACAGAGACTTTACAATGCGATAAGAATGACTAAGCAAGTCAACATGCCTAATTTATCAACATATGATGTTTAGCTGTCCAAATCAAATAGATTCAAATCGAATAAAAAAGATAAGTCACAAAGGCGTATTTTGCATCCAACGACAACGTTATTAAATTAACAAAGGGTGTGGAATCAAACATATAGAATCTTGAGTCAAATAGATGCTATCAACAAATAGGACCCGACTACCCTTAATAGCACTTCTCCAGGTTTACCCTAAATAGCACCAAGAATTCTTATCAAATTATGTCCTCATCAGGGCTATGCGTTAGGTATCATTCCTAAGCACTGACCTGTAGATCATTAGTATCACAAAACGGGTGTTATGTGTAATACTCTGACCCAGGTCAGCACGTATACTAAGGTAGACCGAGTCGGGTAGTGTACTATCAGTTGAAAATCGAGCTGTTTAAAGCTCTATGTTATTATATCATATGTACTGTGCGGTTTGAAAAGTGAATAGTATCAGTTATATAGCCAGTGTCGAGCAATACCCGAGCGATCCAGAACTATGTCTCGAAATGCGTGCATGCATAAGTATACTCACACACGTAGCCTGTCTAAAATGAGTGTATGTATATGGCATTAAAAACCAATATATATGTGTATATTTGAGTATATATATACATGTATACTGTAACACCCCAATTACTTGACTAGCATGTTTTGTGTATTGAAAACTGTTTTGGGAATGAAATGTCAGGTTTAGCTAATTTAATGTCTATTTGTAATAGTGATAAAACTCGAATTAGCTAATTATGGGAAACTCGAGAAAATAAAAACTGACATTGGACCTTGGTCAATGAAAGATATTCTGAGTAGGAATTAACAGAAAGAAATCGCACTGAAAAAGGAGTTACGGATTGAAAGTTAAGGCCAAAACAGTAAAACTGGAATTCCGCGACAACCAAATAGGGCCTTAACCAGAAAAATAGGAGAAAATGGTCACTTGGGAGGCCAAGGGGAATTGAACCCTTGACCTACCAAGGTAAGTAATTCTGTCCCAAAAAGTTACCAACTAGGCTGTTGGTTACTTTGTGCATATATACAGCAATATATGTATATAACCTATAATCTTGCCCAAGCCACCACCCAAATTGGCCAATGGCCTTGCATGCATTCCCTTCATCATAGCCCTCCATCACCTCCATCAGTCAACACCCACTAACCCCACTAAGGGCAGAGATACACTCATATATATGTATATGTGTATAGCCCTATATGTATATAAACCTATAATATATATAAATGCTATAACTTGCATCAAATTCTCTCTTTAGAGAATTCTGAAAATACAAAAATTGTGTGAGTCCTGTTGTGTACGCGAGGTTGGTAGAGTGAGAGTGTAGAGAGAGAGAGGGAAAGGAAGCTTTGCATGCAAGGGAACTTGAGGAAAAGTTTGGCCATTTGAAGTGCAAGAGGGGGGACTTGAGGATCACGGTGCATGAACTGAGAAGCTTGAGGGACATTTAGAAAGGTCTGAACCGAGCCAAGAGTGCGAACTGCTACTGCTTGAAGGTGAACTTCTAAAAATCATTCTCATTTTCTTATTTGTGGAATTTGAACTGTTTTGACAAAAATGTAGAGGATAGACTGCATGCATGATTAAATCTTGATCCTAGGAATCGTTCTGAACATGTTGCATGGTTTAGAGGTCTCGGATAGGTCAAGAACCATGAAACCCGAGACCAACCTCCATTAATGGACCTTGAAACACCAGGTCTGAATCGACCATAGCAGAATGGAACCTTGAGTGTCAAGACCTGAAATAGACCCCAAGAGGATCTCAAATATATACCTACGCGACCCCAGAACTCACTGTAGCCCCACGAATTTGAAAATGAAGCTACGGGTTTGTAACCCAAATCTTCTAAAAATGAGACCAAAATGAAAAATGAAAATAGGGTCTTGATCCTTATGGTCTGTAGGTCACGTATCTTCAAACCACACACAAAATGGTTGAGAAATGAGGATGCTAGATCGAGTTGCAGGTCACGGCTATCCTCTTGAAAACAGGACCTGTTAGGTTGATTCGAAGCTCAAAACTTATGCCAAAGCGTTGGTGTGACCCTCAGGAATCGATACCACCCAGAAACAGAGACCAAAACAACCTAAGATCTCACGAAATAGAAGCTGAAATTCTGCAGAAATTAGGGCAACACCGAGTCAGTTAGTGGGGAAGACAGAGTCGACTCGGCCGAGTTGACCGAGTCGAGATGGGTTGGGCCGAGCCAACTCGAACATGTGTCAAACAACGAGACTGCTACCACATTAATTAAACTGCGTCGTTTTGGAATTCTGGTTTTTAAATTATTTTAGGGCTGACGTCATCATGACGTCAGCAGTGTGACCAACCGGTCAGAACCGGACTGAGCCGGACCGGTTCAGTTGCAAAGAGACTGAACCCTTTGGTTCAGTTTTGAACTTTTAATATTTAAAAAGTGACCCCCACTGTTTGACAGAATTATACTAAGGCCCAGATTTTGAAAATCTTATGCAATTATACCCCTGAAAAATTAAATAAAATAATAAAATAATTATTTAATTATTTTATTAAAAGGGAATAATTACCATATTGCCCCTAGACTTTAAACAAGTCAAACGAAGTCCGAATTTAATGAATAAATAGTGTAATCTTCCTATTCCAGGCATTCCGGACTCAATGGTGGAGTCCGATTTGTGAAACCAAGTCCCAAAAATACAGACATGTAAAGGGTAAATGACCGTACTGCCCCTAATGACACATAGGGCCAGATTACACAGAAGGATAGTCCATTTTAACTATGTTGGACATTCCGGACTCAATGGTGAGGTCCGTGACTGCAAATAAAGTACCGAAAAATATAACATATGAAATTACCAAAATACCCCTGACCCTGTACAAGGCCCAAATGAAATCCGATTTCAACGGAACTAATACCAGTAGTAGACCTGACACTTGTGAGACTATATACATGATTAGATGACGAATCCGAGACAGAAATTATGTGACGGCAAAATGACCGAAATACCCCTGATATACCCGAACCCAGATTTAAAAGCCAAGAGAGTCTAAATTGACTTTCTTCGACCTTCCGAACTCAATGGTTAGGTCCATATTATGAAAATCAGAACCGATAAATGTGTGAAGACACTGAAACCCTAAGCCAAATGCTTAAGAGGTAAGACCTATGAACTAGCCACTATAAGTTAGTTCCATGAAACCCATCATAGGGTAGACTTACTCAGTCTAAGGTCATGAGTTGATAAATCTCTATAAATTGTTTTAGGCTTAAGGAGAAAAGAGGAAGGCTCCGTTCATAGCTTCAAACTCAAATATTGAAGGTGAGTAACTTCTGACACTGTTTAGTTACTGTTCCTTGATCTGTTAAATTGTTTCGAATATCATATGTTTTAAATGCAATTGTTTTAAATGCATGCTTTTATCACCGATGACATGGTTTTTAGTTTCTCAAATGATTAACTATACTTCTGATTGATATGCTAGCACCCTGAACCGTTTATCTGTTTTGATCTATTGAACTTGACTTGGATTTATTGAACTATTAATTCCAAACTGATTTAATTACCATGTGATTTAAGCAAAGATTGAATTCGAAACTCTTGCCTGGATATCTGTGTTACTCACTGGGCTTTTTAAAGCTCATTCCATTATTTTAATAATTTCAGGGGAACTCTCAGATGGACAGGTTTAGCAGGTCCAGGACTTAGGGGGAAAATGTTGGAGACCCCCAGATAAAATGATAACCCATTTTTGTGAACCTATACCATTTTTGTACTTTTGTGTAACTGAACAGATTATGACCTTTTGTGGTGAAACCGTTTTGTGATCTTGATTAAGATAGGACTGACTATGATGTATCCTGAATGCTCTGCCAAGTATATATGTATGCATTCTTTTGTGAAAATTCCGCTGCTTAAATTATATATGTCGAATGCATTATGCTTGGGATTTATATCGGAATGGCCTGTGGTTAGGATTACCGTCGGGGTTTTGCTTTCAAAAAAAAAAAAAAAAACTAATAAAACCCGATGGGTGCCTAACTGGCCTTTGTCACGTGCCCCAAATCCGCACAGGGTGGGTCCGGGGGATGTGACATATACAATATGTATTATACATGTGTGTGTACATAGTATAGTATTATATACATATATATGTATATCCAAATAATAAAAAGAAAAAGGAAGAAAGCATGCCAAGGGCATGCATGCAGTGGGGGGAATGTGTGTGTGTGTGTGTTGGTATGTGTGATACATAATATATATATATATATATATATAATATCTCTTTTACCATAAATGCAAGGCTGCATTTGGGTAAAAGAAATCAGAGTTAAAGTCAAGATTGAGGGCTTTAGAACGGGGAGAGACCGAGAGAGAGAGAGAGAGAGAGAGAGAGAGAAATTCTAGGCGGTGGAGTGTGGTGCAAATTTTTGTATCTATATATGTATATATGTGGGTCGCGTAAGATGGAAGGAAAAAGAGAAAAGAAAACTGAGAAAGGACTGTGGGTATTGGGGGATATTCAAAAGTAGCTCAAGAGCTGAAATAGAGAGGAAGAAGCAAGAACCAACCAAGAAAACAGAAAATCAGGTGAGTGACCGAAGCTCTGGTTTTAATTTTCTAGCATGATTCGTTCAATTTAAAGTAGAGGGTCTGAACAAGCATGAAAAATGGTGTCTATTGTAAGTTAAATCAAATGAAATGGCTCAGAAACGAGTAAGAAATGTTGAGTTGCAGGTTTTAGAGAATAATCGGGTTTCCAACATTTTAGGTGTTAAACTTAAAATGGATGATAGAGAATAGTTGCTGTAAGGTACAGAAAGAAATTAGAAAAAGAAACGAGGCAAAATAGTGAAGAAATCATAGAGAAATTAGGGTCGTTGGAAAATTGGCTGGAGCTATTGTTCCCTATATTCATGAGGATAGAATGATCTAAATAGAAAGCCAAAGATAGATATAGAATCCTTGTAAAAATTAGAAGAAAATGTATTGAAAAATGGGGGGAAAATCCACCGGAACAATGCCTACGTCGCCAGAGAAGACGACTGTTCACACCGGAACCCTACCGGTGTATCACCAAAGAAGAAAACATTGTCGTCTTGGGTAGGTTCAAGTCACGGGTCGGATCCGGGTCGGGACCCGACCGAAACAGAAACGGGTAGACTGAAACGACGTAGTATCATTTAAGTTTAAAAGATTTTAAATTAAAATTGGGAGTGTTTGGCTACCAGGGTTAAGAAATTAAAATTGAAATTGAAATAAGAATAGAGATATCCTATCCCTGTTCTGTCACTATTCACTGTTTGGCTATCCTTAGTTAGAATAAGATTTTTCAACATTACAAAAGAACCCAGAAGTTAGGGAAATTACTATCAAACCCTCCAACCTTTAATTATTACGATTTGACCCCCAGAATAAAATATTAATTTAATTAATTAATTTTAAAATAATAAAAAATTTCAAAAATGCCACTGGGTCAAAAAGTAGTCAAACAGACTCCAATTAAAATAAAAGAATAGTAAATTTTTATTATTTCGAGTATTTCGGACTCAACCGTGGAGTCTGATTTTTGAAAAGAGGTCTCGAGAAGTGAGAACCCTGAAAGTATAAATTACCATTTTACCCTTTATAGTAATGATGTCCAAATTAAATGTATGAATAGTGTATTTTAACTATTTTGGACATTCTAAGACCAATGGTGAGGTTCATTTAGCAAGACAAGGTCCCAAAAAATAAAAGACCAGTAAAATTGAAAATGACCGTTTTGCCCTTTTTAGTACAGAAGTCCAAATTGAATTCCGCGAAAGCTTAAATCGACTTTGTTCGACATTCTGGATTCAATAGTAGTGTCTATTCGAGTAAAATAAATACCAATAGTAAAAAGGCATAAAATTTGATGAATTGCATGAGTTAAATATGTATACATAGATTGAGATGAGTTTCCTGAATCATAGGAATACCGAGAGACAAGGAGAAGGCGGTTTGACCTTCTAAACAGATATAGAAAGAGGTAAGTAAAATCCGATCTCTGCATGTGTTACATTCCAAGCCATGTCATAGTTCCTTGTAAATATATTGCTTATTGTACTCTGTATATACACACCAGTGTTTATTTAGCCATATTGATATTGCCCTATCTTATGGGAGGCAGTTATTGATTTCTATATATATCTCGATCATGATTGTACACTTGTGCACAGATTTCTTTATGTACATTTGTACCTAGGGCCGTGAGGGCCGGACAGTTTTATTTGAAGCAGTCTAGTAACTGTAGCCTCAAAAACTATTGTTACGTCAGATTGCCTATAATCAGTTATGATTCCACTATACTCCTCATGGAAGATAGCATGATCTTGATATGTTATTATTGCCGGATTTGTGCTCAGTCACATCTCCATCTGATGCAATTTATGACCTTCGGGTCTAGATATAACCTCGGGTCTAGTTATGACCTTCGGTCTAGTACCAAAGCATCTCAGTTTTAGTTGATATCACTATCATTCATTGTTGATATTCATAGTGTGATCATGTTATTTTGTTATTGAATGATCATGAGATTTTACAGCTTTCAATACAATGCTTACATTTCATACTTGATATAACTCATGACTGTAGTAGTATGACATTGTTTGCATAGCAGTTTCATTTCCTTATCATTTGACTTCCATCATCTGATATTGAGTTATATATTCATTGACTGGCTAGCATCTTTTTATACCCTTGTGCACATGACAGAGTAAAGGACTACTTACTGAGTTTTTATAGCTCATTAGATACTACACAACATTTTACTTGCAGGCACAGATATCGAGGACAGACCCTAAAGTCTGATAGCTAGGAGATGGACATTTACTTTTGAAGTTGCAGTGTAATACTTAGTACAGATAGTCTTATAGCTCTCCCATGTTATCTACGTCTTGGGGATGAACAGTTGTATTAAGAAATTTTGTATTCCGCATTTTGTAAACATTATAAATATCACATGCAGCTTTTCTTTATTTTATTCCGCATTTTTAGTTGTTGCATGTTAGCAGCACTGATTGCGTAGCAAGTTGAGACCCTTGCTTCAACAAGCAACGTCGGATCGGGTGCGTAACATGAGATCCGCATAGGGTGGGGTCTCGGGTCGTGACATTATGACCGGCACAACCCTGAGTAGTCACAGATAGGATTATTAGACAAAAGATTCCATAAGGTATGTACATATACATGGGTTACAGATGTCCACAACAGAAGGGATCACAATGATCACAAGGATAAGATATAACCAAGGAGACAAGGACTCATAGATATTCACAATCAATAGAATCTCAACAGATTACAAATTTCACTATATGAAAATCATAGTGAATAATAGGTTGTGAACTCAAGCAATTTATTGATGCACAATTTCAAGAAATAAAGATTGGTAGTTGTCACGACCCGAAACTCGGCCTATGTGGATTACAAGGATGTGACTACCACCTTTTGGCATGGGGGTAGGCAGGTGGACCAGAAGCGACGGTGTGGACTTGAATATATTTTACGAAAACATGAAAACTTTTTTTTTCTTTTCGCACGTCTGCTTAGAACTGCCACTCACAGAACGGTCCAATTAACAGACATACAGAGCTTGCTAAATTTTTAAAAGTTAAACATACTTAACATATTACATGGTCATTGTCCATAGGGACTTAAATACATAATTTGCCCAAAATAGTATGCTATAAAAAGATTGACCAACTATTAGTCCTGACATTCCCAAAAATGCTAATTTTAAGTGCGGAGCTCCCGATGCCCTTTCTTAGTACGGGCAAAGCTCCCAATCATTTTCGTTAATTGAAAGAGTCATGGGTAACAAATTCATGTGAGCTTTATGAAATGCTCGTGAGTAATTTCAGTACCTTGTCATAGGTTTTCAACTGGTAGTGGGTTAAGTATAACTGATTTTATAAAACAGTCACTACCAATTACTCGTACATTTCAGATATAGAATATAGGAATCTTAAAATAGATAGCATGAAGCATTCAAGGTATTCATGTTAGGAACTTATTTTATCAAATACATTATACAGGAATCTCTAAAATATGAAACACGATACATTCAAGGCATTCGAGTAAAATAGTTATTTCATGATTCAAAATACGAGGATTTAGTTTTTTCTTAATTTAAAACATAAATCCTTTGATCATAAAATCAGAACATATAAATCACGTTTAGAAAAATGGGGGGTAAACCTTCCACCATTTCTGAACGTAACATCTTTTCAATTTTATTTTAGTAGAGTCTGTTTCGAACCAGACTCCCAGCTTAACAGATCGATAGGGACATCTCATGCTTGGGGGATAAACCTTCTACTGGGCATTTTCAGGATTTTGAGTCCCATAGGGTCTTAGTAGCTCATAGTGCTTATGCACAATCATCTTGCATAACCAGTTTGCAAAACAGGAAGCATTTAAAACATTTTTTTTTCAAATAGATGCTTTTTAAGAGCATTTAACAAAACTTTAATGAGTACTTTAACAGAGCCTTCAAAATACTTGTTGGAACATAACATTTAGGAACATTTAAAACATTACTTTCAAAATACTTAATCACAACGTTTAGGAATATTTAAAACATGTCTAGAATGAAAAACATTTACTTTTAGAGGGGCATTTAATACGATTTTGAATTTAAAATAGACAAGTTGTAATACGAATTTATAAACAGTCAGCATTTAAAACAAGCACACTTGCATGCCAAGATAGTATTTAAAAATGGAAACAAGTAACACATTTAAAACACGAGTCACGTAAATAGAGGAATTTGAATTTAAAACACTTCAGGAATCATGGAGTTAAAACCTCAACTTCAAAGTCCATGATTACTCACCTTGATTCTCAAGGTTGGCGCTACTGATGTGCTTTTACATTTCCCTTGTAGTTCCTAAGAACAATTTATAAAGAATCTAATTAATTCTATGTTTAACTTAAATCACCTCTTATTTGGTGTTCTTAATTTACTCTTAGACCGGGTCAATCCCAATTTCCTAGGATAGACCTTATTTCCTTTAAATCGGACTATCCATAATCAAGTCAGACTTTTAGGGGTAGTTTAGTAAACTTGCATTTTCATGTGTCTTATTTTTTAGTACTTCATTTGATAATATGGACCTCACCGTTGGGTCCGGAATGTCGAAGAAAGTTAATTTAGACCCTTTCAGACTTCTATTTGGCTTCGGGTATCATTAAGGGTAAAATGATAATTTTTACATTTTACGTGTCTAAATTTTTGGGATTTTGCCTAAAAAAAGGAACCTCACTATTGGGTCCAGAATGTCAAAAAAGTTAGAATACACTACCTATTTATTTTATTTAGGTAATGGAACATTTTACCATAATTAAATTAATTAATTAATTTAATTATTTTATTTTATTTTAAAATATATATTTATTTTATTCAATTTATTTCACAAGTGCCTCAATGGCACAGTAGCACATGTGTGGCCGCTTAAGTTCTCATGCACACAAGGTTGCGGTTTCGAGTTTGGGGAGTTGCGGCTCCCCCTTATTTTTCTGATTTTAGGTTTACCAAATAGCAAACAAGTGGGTAAAACAGGGATAAGATATCCTGTTCCCATCTGGGTTAGCAAATTAGGGGCTTATCCATGTTTCCAAACAGGCCAAATTCCCTTTTTAAATTAAAACCAACGCTTAAAAGATGCCGTCCTACTAATCCATTTCTACAGCTGGGCGGGTTCTGACCCGAACCCGAAATTGACCCGATACAATACATTGTCTTCCCCAACTATCCCATCATTTTATTTAGGCATAGTGGTAATTTACACTTTTAATATCCCATATTTCTCTTCACATAATTTACGTATTCGGACTTCATTTTTTAGTCCAGTTGGTCCTTATAACATTTACGTGGACCTTTTAATTTCATCTATACACTTATGGTAACTTCATTAAGTTTTAAAGACGTATTCGTCATTTTTTAATTTGTTACTGGGTCTTATTTTTCTCAAAAGCGCGTCACGTCAAGTTTGAAATATCGAATATAATTAATTTATGCTTTTCCAGATCTTAATTAGCTTATTTTTGGCTTATATTAAGCCTAGGGACATTTTCATAATTTTATACTTTCACGTGTCACATTTTTTGGTACTTTGTTTACTAAAATGGACTCTACTGTTGAGTCCAGAATGTCAAAGAAAATCAGAATATGCCATCTCTAACATTTAACTAGCTCTTGGACTACTAAGGGCAAAATGGTCATTATGATATTTCACGTGTTTATATTTCTAGGACTTCATTTCACAAAACGAATCCCACCATTGGATCCAGAAGGTCCCAAAATGCTAAAGTATATATTTTCATAATCATCGGAGTTCAATTGGTCACTTAATTAATCATTGGGACATATTTAAAATTATTCCAGTTTGCCTGTTCATATTTTTCAGGATCTAATTTTGTAAATCAGACTCTGTCGTTAAGTCCAGAATGCCAAAAAATATTGGGTTAGACTCTTCTTTCATTTTAAATGACCTTCGGTTGGCTTATTTTTGGCCTAAGTGTATTTTGATAATTTCTCTTATAATTAATAGGATATAAAATTAATATTTAATTAATTTCCTGGGCCATTTCATAATTAACAGAAACTATTGGGATCATTTCATAATTAACAGAAAGGTCTGTGGGTCAAAACATAATTTTAGAAACTGTTTAAATAAAACTAACCAGTTTAATTAGGTTCCCAATGAATTGGTCCAATAGGGTTAAGAACCAACAGGTTCTATCTAGTTTATGATGTTATGCTAATGTCAGCATGACATCAACCCTATTTATTTATTTTTTATTCTTTAGGCCAAAACAACATCGTTTCAATTAAAACCCAAATCCATTTAAAATTTAGTTAAGACCCGACCCGACCCGAGATCCGACCCGCACAGTGTCTTCTTTCTCGCTTTTTCGATGAGGGCTCCGATCACCTTCTTCGGTGCCGGTGACCGTCGCTGATCACTTCTAGCGACCAAACCAAAGGGGTTCAATCCCATTTTCAGTGAGGATTCTAAATCAAGTGTTGGTTTCTTGATTTTATAGGATTATAGCCGCGAAATAGAGATTTACAATTGAGCTCCGACGAGGGCCCGAATTTTTGGCGAGTTCTTATTTTTCTATTTCGTTCCATTTGGTTTGCTGTTTTCGCCTAGTTTTTCCTCCATTCCATTTTTCGAAGCTTGGGGAACCAATCCTCGTTCCGAAAACATTGCAAATCAAGCTCAACCATCGATTTAATTTTTTATCCTTTTTCATAATAACCCACTGTCATTTAATGGTTCCTTGACCATTTTAATGTTTCAAGTTGCAGTGTATCCCATTTTTCATACCATTTCGAGCTATGTGATTATTTCCAAGCTTTATTCAAGTTAGGCTAAGAACCTAATTTTTTATGATTTCGAGTGTGGGCTTTCTTAGCTTAAACTCTTCCATTTTTCTCCTATTTTCTTCCATTCTCAATTTTTCATATATGCATGCTATCAAGACTTATAATTGCAAGATTTTTAAAAGAGAAAACCGATGAGAGAAAAAATTTCTCTTACCTCCAATGGAAGCTTACCTTCTCTCCTCTACTATTTCCTTTCCTATTCCTTCCCTCTTGGTTTGGTTCTGATTGGCGAGTGGTCTTCTTCAAGCCCCAACAACCTTGTAAGGTAAGCTCCTTCCTTCTTCTTCTTCTCTCTTTCTCTCTCTACTCTCTCTCTAGATGACATAATGCACACACAAGTCTATTTTTCCTAACATACATGCAATATACATATAATATATATATATAGGTCTTTGCATGAAATTTAATTAGATGAGGTGATGGTCCAATGAGATGTTGACACGTCAGCTTTTTTCATGCAGATAAATATGCATATTATTGTGTATATACATATTATATGGGTTATATAGCACAAAAGTGCTTGTAGCCCAGTTGATATTCTTTTTAGAGACTTTTCATTACCTTACATAAGATGCAAGATTCAAAACTTGGTGGGAGCATTTTGGGTCATTTTTTCCTTCTTTTTTCTCTTTTTATGCATTACATTGCATATTTAGTACATTTCTTGAACTCCCAAAGTTGTATTTTAAATATCATAAAAGTCTCTTGGAATTCTCGCAACATTTCTTGATTTTGCATACTTCATCTATGCATTACTAGTCTTATCCTAGTAGATTTTATCGTGTCTTAATTGTTCCAAAAGTCTATTATAATTATTTAAATAATCTTTATTAAACACACTTTATTCACGCATCACACTAGTCTTGCTTAAGTGCACCTTGTGCACTAATTCCCATATGACTATTCGTGTGTTAATCTTTGATTAACGCTAATCGTAACTTACTACCAGGTTATGACCTTTGGCATTAGATCGTATTCATTAAAATTGGTTGTCTCCAATTAGAGCAATATGCTCGTCATTTATACTTTTGTTTCCGTATTCGTAGGCTATTAGTCTTAAGCATAATTGTCTATGATTATTTAGCAAATTATCTTATGATAATCATCATTATCGTTAATTGTTTCACTTAATTGAGTTAGGATGTTACATCCTCCCCCTCTTAAACAGAGTTTTGTCCTCAAAACTCGGACGTTCATATTTAGGAAGCGCTATTCTCTTTTTATGCTAATTTCATTAACATGGTTTCTTTTAATTTGTCCCTTGGACTTATTTTTGTCATCTAGAACATTGTATCCTCACATAAGAAAATTTTTCAAGTAAGATTCAAAATTTTTCGTACATTTCTTTGTTTAATTCAATAGTAATCTTGAAAGTCCAGGGTTTGACCCTTTTTTTTATTTTTAACTTTTACTCTCACTACCTTGAAATCTTAAACTCAAGGTCTCCAAATTCTTGTATTAGCATTTCAGTGCTTATTTCTTTCGTCCTAGGGCCTGTGGTTATGGGTCTACTATACTTTCATCACTCACTTTGAGTCATCTTTTTAATATCTTGACTATTTCCCGCTGTCACCTGTATTTTAACTAGTCCTATGTTTAGTCGTCATATTAATCTTATTTGGCACTAAGTCATGATAACGTTATTGTCTTTAGTTTCCCATCTTTTGTTGGTGTCGTATGGCGCATCGTGTGTCAGGTAGAGGTATCTAGTACCTTGATCTTTTATTTTCTATTTGTTGTTTTATTAGTAATCATAGAAAGTCAACAGTATAACTAGACTACATCACTTTTATTGTTTAGGATGTATTGAAATTCTTATTCAAGTACTCTGATTTTCATTAAGGACAGAGTCCTTGACTGATTCACACAATTTTACTTTCCTTTCAATTTCCCTTTTTTCTTTTTTTTGGTCGCAAATCCTTCCTCGAAGTCACTACATGTGTTTGGTTGCGTGATTTGCAACGTTACCTGTTTAAGTCTTTTTTTGTCTATTTGACTTTATTTGATTATCGCAAATATCGTATTTCCCTTTTGTATTCATAAGTATCCTTTGGTTCACGCAAGAATGGTTTACTCATGTTCTCTTTGCATTACAACATTGTTTTCATGCAATGGTAACTTTAGATTTATTCGTAATATTCATTTGTGATTCTCAATAACGTGCCCATTTTTATGGGTCACTTAAATCAAAGATTAGTCAATCCTTTTTCATTTCATTTTTTGTGCTATCTTGTTGGCATACGTACCTTTGTTTTTGAATTCGTATGCATTCATTCTCATGAATTAGAAAGGTTGAGGAAATTAGTTCCTCCATTTCTTTCAAATTATCGATTGGTACAAATACTTTTTATTTCTTGCTCACGAATGAACCTTTTATAGATTTTGATCTCCCATTCCTTCATTGGTTAAAGTATAGTAGGTTTATTTAATTTATTTCTTCTTCAAGTCTTGGCAAACTTACTGAAGATTCTTAGGGTAGTTTTTCACCCCAATCACTAACTCTTCATATGACAATCTACTTTTTGAAAGTACCTTTAATTGTGATATTGTATTAGTTCACTTTGAACCTTTCACGTCATTTTTGAACAATTCAAATCTCAAAGTCCTATGACTTTTTTATTAATAGCCATTATTTTGGTTTCCCTTACCTTTGCACAAAAGGTTGTTCAAGTGTCTAGTTTCTTACGCTTATTGTCATATTTGGTTTTTCATCATATTATGTTTTTCCCCATTCGTTATTTAATTTTAACAATTTTTTTCTCTTAAAAAACTTTATTTAATTGTAAAGGGAGTACCTTGTACATTTCGTGACTTCAAACCGCACAGTGAGGTGATTAGTCTCATCTGTGACCAAAGATTCAATAGCATACTAGCACTCATTCATTTGCAAGTATTGATATCCATAATTTTTTTTTCCCATTCTGGACTTCATATCATATCTCAGAATTGCTTAAGTCAATTAGTCATCTCATCGTTATTGTCATTACATTTGACATTTAAAGTTTGTCAAAATTAAGTAAGGTTTCTCCAACCATGGAAGTTCATAACTTCCTTAGTATAGCAAATTTTGGGGCAACCTTGAGGAATACATGATTTCCCACCTCATAAGCTAAGGACTTTCACCTTCTATCTGTATGACTCTTCTGTATACTCTTTGTCGTGAGCAGTCGTTATCAAATAACTTTTACCTTTTCCATGGTTTCCTAGACTAAATCTGGACCCAAAAGTGTCACCTCCTCAACCTCAGTCCAACAAATAGGTGATTTATAAGGTTTACCATACAATGCCTCAAATAGTGCCGTATCAATGTTGGCATGGTAGCTATTGTTGTAGGAAAACTCCACAAATGGAAAGTGGTCTTCCTAACTACCTCAAAAATCCATGACGCATGCATGTAGCATATCCTCTAGAGTCTGAAAGGTGCACTTTGAATGACCGTCAGTCTTTGGATGAAATATCGTGCTAAGCCGTAACTTGATACCCAGGGCTCATTATAGATTGCCAAAAACGTGTCGTGACTCATGCATCCCTATTTGAAACAATAAACACTAAAATCCCATGAAGTCAAATGATCTCATGTATGTACAATTGGTTGAGCGTGTCCATTGAATCTGTAGTCCAGACAGACAAAAAGTGTGTCAATTTTGACAGTCAATCCACAACAACCCAAACGACATCGTGTCCCTGTGGTGATCTAGGTAATCCCGACATGAAGTCCATAGTCACATGCTCCCATTTCCACTCGGCAACTGGAAGTGGTTGAAGTTATCATTCTGTTCTATGGTGCTCTATCTTGATTTGCTAACGAGTCAAACATCGGCTAACGAATCCTGCCACATCGGCTTTCATGCCTTTCCACCAGTACTATCTGTGAAAATTATGGTACATCTTCATACCTTCCGGATGTAATGCCAACCTAGAATGGTGGAACTCACGCATAACCTCCTTACATTGAGGTTGTGGAACATAAACTTGGCTCTGGAATCTTAGACCATGGACGGTGTGAAGTGCTTAACCATCGACAATGTCACTACTGATAATACGAGGACGAACAGTTTCGACCTCGTAGTGCTGCAACTGTGCATCAATAACGTGACTAAGAAATGTAAGGTGTGTAACAACAACGAAAAATAGTGTGATAACTCCATCGGTCTCGTCAAGACACATATCAAACTCCACTACTGCCTCTAGTATCTCCCACTCGCGAATGAGTATTCTCACCAAATTCCTAAGAGATCTCCTACTAACAGCGTCAGCCACAACATTGGTTTTTCCCAAATGTTATTGTAAGTCTAAATCATAGTCCTTCATGTATTCCATCAACCTCCTCTGTCTCAAGTTCAAGTCATTTTGTTAGAAAAGGTACTTGAGACTCTTGTGATTTGAGAACACCTCAAATGCTCTCCATAAAGGTAATGCCGCCAACTCTTTGTTCGTTGGTCCCATGGTGTAAAAAACTAACCTAAAGGGAGGAAGGGGGTTGAATATGTAAGTACAATTTTTTTATTCTTTCAATTTTTCAATCACAACACTAACAACTACTAAAATGAAAAATTATATGAATTGTAAATTCAATCAATATTCAACAATAGTGTACAATTCAATCAAAAATCAGACGCCATTTGATTTAGTAATCAAGTAGTGTTTGTCAAGACATACCATTCAACACAAGCCTAAATAATCCACTAGTCCAATTTAAGTATCAATTTCACAATTTAAATTGAAATTAAACTATGTGATCAATTGTGAATTCCACAATTCAATTAGTTATTCCAGTTTCACAATTAAGGTACTCAATTAATCAATTAAAGATTAAATTTTACAATTCATGAAAACCTAAATCTCTATATAGCGGAAGCAATTAATTCAAGCAAATTGAAAATTGTAAAACATGAAGAGTAAGAGAAATTGTAAACCAATGTGATGATGGATAAACCACCATAAAAAACTATCCACAGTGGAAAACTCTAGAGCCGACTATGCTCGGGGAAGAGTTCCACTTGTTTGAGATCGAATAACAACACAAATACAAACCAGAATTTGTATCTCAAGCTTTATTCTTTCCATTCACGTCTTCAATCTCCCTTGAATCTACAAGCTCCTCATAGTCGGAATCATCATACAACCAGACGTTCTTCATGGTCTCAGGATCTTCTGATCAGCCCACTTCACAATTGCAAATCCTCACAACCCTAGTATCTACCGACCGCTCAACAATGAATCCTCAAGGTTGAACTCTAAACTCTTCAATGGTGAATTGTCATAGAATTGAGGCTCTTTGAATTGAATTGGATCTTGTGATTTGATCTAAATCAATAAATGATTAGAGTAGATATATGCACTATATATGTTCACTCATGAAAGCTCTTAGATCTCTCAAGTGAATAGCTCTCACAATTTGAACTCTCTCTAACTCTGTTCTCACTTAATAGAAATTGATTTTTTTTAATTTTATATCAATGAGATCAGGTCTCAAAATAAGCTTGAAAATAGAAAATTTTTATTTTTTGCGTAGTGTTTGTTCGAACGAAACATTGACCAGTCGAACGAGTAAGAAACAAACATCAAACCAGCAAAATATGAAGGTTGCATCTCTTCGTTTGATGCAGTCCTATCGAACGAGTAAGAACGAGCAAAAACAAACTTTTTGTTGTCCGTTCGTTTGAACAAGCAACAAAGGGTTGCTCATTCTCTTCCTGTCTTGTGAACTCAATTTCCCAAAGTGTTTTGAAATATGTATTTTTGGAAAAAAAAAAATTCACAATCACAAGGAGACTACACACGTGATGATATAATGTCTACTATCTGCAATGCATGCAATGTGTGAGTGTGTGAGATCCAAATCAAGATAAAAATCTGAATTACCCAATTTACCCTTCAAGAACCAAGTTAGCTGGTAGATGATCACAACAATAAAGCTTGAATCGTCTTGTAGTAGAATGGGCATTGAGATACTCTAAGTCTAAGACTAATGCAATATTATATTCAAAACACGTTTTGTCAAAATCGGATTAGCCAATTACAATATTGGACCCATTGGTCTTAACACTCTTCAATGCAAAGACTACAACGGCTAACTCTAAGTCGTGAGTCAGGTAATTCCTCTCATGAGGCTTCAACTTTCGTGAACCATAGGCAATGATCCTACCCTACTGGATGAGCACACATCCCAATCTGCCTCTTGAAGCATCGCAATAAACTATGTATTCGCTCTTAGGGATAATAAAAAGAGGTGCAATGGTGGGACGAGTCTTCAACTCCTGAACAGATCGCTCATAAGCATCATTCCATACAAATCAAATGCCTTTCCTCATAAAACGTGTCATAGGTGTCGCCAACTGAGAAAATCTCTCAGCAAAGCGATAATAATACTCAACCAATCCCAAGAAGCTATGCATTTCAAATATGTTCTTCGGCCTCTCCCATGTCGTAACAACCTCGATCTTAGAAGGATCTACGGATACCCTATGTTGTGAGATAACATGTCCAAGAAATTTCACCTCCGTGAGCCAAAAATCACATTTCTTGAACTTGGCATACAGTCGATGCACCCGTAAAGTCTGTAGCACAATACGAAGATACTCCTCATGTTTCTCCCTTGAAAGCAAGTAAATGAGGATGTCGTCAATGAAAACAATGATAAAGGTATCAAGGTACAGTCGAAAGACGTAATTCATTAGATCCATGAATGCTGCTAGGGCGTTCGTCAACCCGAAAGGCATAACAAGATACTCATAATGGTTGTATCGTGTCTGAAATGTCATCTTCTGAATATCCTCCTCCCTAATCCTCAACTGATGGTAACCCGATCTCAAGTCAATATTTGAGAGCAAATAGATCCTTTTAACTGGTCAAATAGATTATCTATACGTAGTAAAGGATACCGGTTCTTCATAGTCACTTAATTGAGTTTACGGTAATCAATACACAACCTAAGTGTCCCATCCCTTTTTTTTTGCAAAAAGCATTGTGGCTCCCCACGGTGAAGTGATAAGTCATGTAAAGCCCTTGCTCAACAACTTCTTAATCTACACTTTTAGCTTTCTTAGCTCAACAGGTGCCATGCAGTAAGGTTCCATAGAAATAGGTGCAGTGCTTGACAAAAGGTCAATGAAGAATTCAATCTCCCTAAACGATGGTAACTTAAATAAATCCTCGGGAAATACCTTAGGAAAATCTTGTGCTACTAGGGGTAAATCCTCACGAATACTACTATTATCATCCAAAACCCAATTGGTAAACATACAACTGAGCTCGCTTAGTTCATGTGAGTCCAATTGACGTGGAGTAGTCAGGTCACTCCTATCCCCTAAGAAGTAAAGACAATATCCTTCGAAAGTACAAATAGTCACCCTTCGTCAATAATAATCGATGGTCGATTGGTAAATGGATAGCCAATCCATACCTATAATAAGGTCAAATCCCATCATATCTAGCACAATGAAATCAAAGATAAAGTGATGATCCGCTATCTCAATCTCACATAAGTAACAAATCCTCCTAAGTGTAACTCTGCATCCAACTGGAATCTTTACTCGGAGAAGACGGTCTAAAATAGCCACTTCCAATCCCAAGGTAAGAACAAATGATGAAGAAATGGAGGAGTGTGAAGCACCCGAATCAATCAAAATATTAGCATATGAATTGAACGCTAAAAGAATACCTCGGACAATAGATAAGCCGATAGATGACTCGATTGCGGTAACTGTAAATACCATCCCATAAATAGGAGCCTGTTAATAACTCTGTTATCCAGCTCCCTATTGAAAAGTATATGGTATGGCTACTGATGATAAAGGTCCTAGAGCTGACCTAAAGCTGTCTACTGAAAAGGCTAGTGCTATAGGAATGGTGGATAAAAACTCAGACTGAAGTGAACAGTTTGTGAAGAGTAAGGCTGCTAACTGCCCAAAGAAGCCTCAGCTCCTTGTGATGCCATGCACTGTCTAGAAATGTGTCCCACTTGACCACATCAAAAGTAAGTGGGGGTCTTGCTGCCCTCTTGTGATTGGCCTCCATTTTGAAGGTGTCTTTGGCCTCTACCCTACGAGTATCCCTATCCCTTACCTTGTGACTAGGTCTATCCTTCATATGGGCAATCTGCCCTATGATGTCTTGGCTGATGGCACAAAAAGCAAATAATCTCTCCCTAAAAAATTCTCCCCGATGCAGGATGGGCAAAAGGTGCCAATTATGAAAATGACTAGGTCTGTCCCTAAGACTGAGCTGCTATCTCCCTCTACCTCTTACTACCCCATCTCTTAAGATAAGAGCTAACGGTCCTAGTCGAGTATCGAACCTCTCAATTTCTCCTAGAATCCTCTACCTCTACCTCAATCAGTAAGGCTCGCTCTACTAACTGAGAATACACTCACAACTTGAGTGGTACTACATTACTTCGGATAATAGGCTTGAGTCTGAACTCAAAAGTGTGTGCCATATTGGCCTCACGCATGACCACGCCTGGTACATGTAAGGAAAGTACAGAAAATCGAGACTCGTACTGAGTCACGGTTATGTCATCCTGGTACAAGTGAAGGAGCTCCTGGCGCATCGCATCCCTAGCGACTACAGGGAAATACTTCTCGAGGAAGGCGACTATGAATACATCCCAAGACATGGCCATAGAAGACCTAACCACGTCCTACCAATATATAGCCTCTCCCTCAAACAAGATTGTGGTGAAATTGATCTGAATATCATCCTCCTCAATCCGAACCATGTTAAGAAGTCTAGTGATGGTCCGGAGCTAATAATCAGCAGCTAGTGGGTCGGGCTCTCCCTTAAACTTGGGAGGATTAAGCCGTTGGAACTCTCTTATGACCGTAGTGGCCCTACTCTCACCACTCTAGGGATATGATTATGCCTCATCCCTATTGGCTTGCTAGAACTGTCTCATAAAGTCCATCATACCACATGCAATCTCGGCCTCATCTACATGAACTGTCAAAACAAGTTATAGTTGAAGCAGCGGTGGTGGAGGCTTGGGAGTAGGTGTCCTCCCCTACCTCAACCTCGCCCTTAACCTCTACCTCTTACTCTCGGTGGCATCCTAAATCAATATATAAGAAAGACAACGTTGAACATTATAAATCCCTAAAAATGTACTTTCCCCTTTTGGTTCTCATGTCCAATAAGGTATCAAATAACCTCATGCACATTAACACGAGTACATGTAAACATTCAATTTATTTATGTATTGCACCAAATGTTCAAGTCAATGCTCATACCAATACTTAAACAATTTCCAATGATGTCTCAACCATCTAACAATTTAATATATCAAGCATGCCCACATCAAAGCATATATTACACTTCACATTCCCAAGTATACAAACTAATCACAAGCAAGAAATATTTTTTTCTTGTTTTTGCAATGATGTCTCACCTTGTAATTAACATATTCTCACTCGAGTTTTCATAACATAAATGTTCATTTATATACCATCCACATAACCCAACAAGGTTTACATGCATAAATCTCAAAAGTGTATTCATCCTGTGATTACTATTTCTAAATCAAAATAATACGAGTCTCATTAAGGCTTTCAAGCTTTCACATCAACATATAAAGACCATAGGAGCTTTTACATTCCCAACAATAACAAAATATCAAAGTAGAGTTGTGAATTTAATTACATCCAAAATCAACAAAAGAGTCCAAAATGAGGTGTCCTTCTAATCCATGTCATCAAGGCACTAGCTCCTTGTTGTTACCTGCATCTGGTAGGGGTCAAAACAACCCTAGTAGAGATTCTAAAATAGAAAAAGTTAAGACAGTGTAAAGTGCATATGAAATGTGAATGTCAGCGCAAGTGTTTAACCGATGTGCATTCATATCACTAAGTTATTCATCATGTTTCTAACAATACAAATCATCAACCCAAACATAAGAAAAACATAACAATAAGTAAATAGAACGATCATCATATAATCTCAATTAAATGCATGCCAAATAAATTACCATCCAAGCTTTACGTCATTTCTCTTACTTAAATTTGATCATTTTGTTTAATCGCCTAATGACCCCCGAAAAGCCTAGTACTTCATGAGCTACTAACCCGTTGGCTATGTACTTCCACCTATGCAGGGTTATGGTTCGCAACCAAAGGGAGACACAATCTCCATCACAAAATATTTCCGGTCTCTAATGCAGCCTCACAATGTGCCACTCTTTCTAGTCCCTCGAATTTTTCTACAGAATAATTATCCACATTCTCGTTTTCTATTTCCATTTTCATATTTCACCATTCATTAATGTTTTCCACTTCATTTACAAACATACCCAAGGTTCATATCATTTAATTATTTATCACAATAACACAACAATGGCTACATAACTTTATAGTGTTCAACAATCCAATTATTTATGTAACACCCCGACTTTGCGTAATTAATAATTAGTTATTAATTATTAATTAATACCGGCTTATAGAATGATCTAGGGAATTAATCATAATCCCGGCGGTCATGATAGACCGATAAAATAATTAAATATGTCTGGAGGAAAAGGGTAAAATACCCGAACCCAATTACTGATTAATTCGGCGAAATAACACCGCTTTAACACTAACGAAATCCGAGTTAGCTAACCCGAAAAATTCCGAATGTTTAATAAATGACACGGAACCTCTGACACCGAAGATAACTGAAATATGAAACTCCCGGAACAAACCGTGTCGAAAAAGGAGTTACGGAATGAAAGTTACGAAGGAAACACTAAAATTGAATTACTGTGCAACCAAACGTGGCCTTAACCGAAAATATAGGGAAAAATGGCCAAATGGGAGGCCAAGGGAATGGAACCCTTGACCTTTGTGTGGAAGGAAACCTCATCCAAAAAAAAAATACCAACTAGGCTAGGGGTATCTTTGTGTACAAATATACAAAGATATATATATATAACTATAAATCTGATTAGGCCACCCCCAAGTGGCCAATAACCAAACATGCAACACCTCACCCATGCATCATGCCTATGCACCCTAGGCCATCATGCCTATGCACCCTAGGTCATCATCTCTCTACAAACACCTTATCACCAATCCACCAACCATATCACATGCAACCAAAATAATTTGCCATATACAAGATTATATGTGCATGTATGGAGGGAGGGAAATCAGAAGTGGTGCTCGGGTAGGGAGAAAGAAAGAGAGAGAGGGTTAGAGAGAGAGAAATGGTGAGTGTGCATGTCATCCTTTGGAGATGCACCAAGGAAGGGGGAGCTGAGGCACGACTGGATCTAAGCAAGCACCCCACCAAATCAGGACTGAGCCATGGATAGCAAGGGGACTTACTGTTTCAGAGGTAACCTCAAAACTGCCAAACTGCATAATTTTTCTGTTGAGATTATTGGTACTGCTCTGATGATTTTTAAATCATATGGACCATGTAGACTGCGTAAATCAGTTACTGTGAGATCCTAGGGTTATTCTGAATCAGTTAGGAGGCTCGGATAGGCCTAGAAACGCAAACCGTGACCAAACCGCCATGGATGACACCTCCAAAACTGGGCCTGATTCGACCTCCCTAAAACCAAGTTTTGATGGTTTAGAAATGATCTAGACACTGAGAGGGTCTCAAATACACCAACCCGCGACCCTAAAACACTGATTTGGACCCTCAAAACCGAACCTGTGAGTCTCGGCCATGGAACCCAAAACCTGAAACGAACACTTAAACTGAAATTTGTAAACGGAGACTTGAAGCCCATGAGATGTGGGTCACAGCAAGACAAGAATCGTGCGATTTGGTTGAGAAATAAGGCCCCACGACCGAACTAAAAACCTGCATGATAATCGGTTATACAGAGCTCAATCCTTGGATTCGAAGCTCAAAATTGATGCCAAGTTGTTGCTTTAGCCTCTAGGAACAGTTTGGAACCAAAATCAGTTGAAAACAGCCTTCGAAACTCCACGAAAATGGAGGAAACCGAAGCTGTCAATTAGGGCAACACAGGGGCAGTCGACGGGGAAGATAGAGTTGACTCGCCAACTCATTCGAGTTGGGCCGAGTCCACTCGGACACGTGTTGGTCTACGAGCGTGCCACTGATTTAAATAGAACGGCACCGTTTTACGCATTACTGTTTTGTTTTAAATTGAATCCCGGCTGTTTGGTTACGGTGATAACAAATTAAAATTCGGAATTGGGCTAATCCTAACCGTGGATAGGGGCCAAATTGGGGATAGAGGGGACATGTAATTCCGGTTCTTGGCCTAACTGAACCGGTTGGTTTTTGGAGGTTTTGAACTGGTTCAATTTTTGAACCCAAAAACCAAAGGGTTTGAACCCTAATTTAATGAAATTATATTTTGACCCTGAAACTTTCTGAAAATTACGGATCTGCCCCAAAAGTTCTGAATATTGCACAGTGACCCAGATTTTGGGAAAATTATACATTTAAGCCCCTGCCAAATTAATTAAATAATAAAATAATTATTTAATTATTTTATTAATTAGGTAAAATTACGATTTTACCCTTGGACATTAAATATGTTAAACGGAGTCCAAATAAATTAAATAAATAGTGTATTTTCACTATGTTGAACATTCCGGACTCAATGGTACAGTCCGATTTTGGAAATACAGTACCAAAAAATACAGACCTGTAAGTGATAAATTACTGTACTGCCCCTGATGGCACCAGACCCAAATAAAAATAAAAGACAGTCTATTTTGAATATGTCGGGCGTTCTGAACTCAACGGTGAGGTCCGTTTAAGGAACTGAAGTCCCGAAAAATACAGACACATAAAGTGTAAATGACCATACTGCCCCTGATGCTTCCCAGGGTCAAATGAACATAACAGATAGTCCAACTTAATTATGTCGAACACTCTGGACCCAATGGTGAGGTCCATTTTATGAACTGACGTGCCGAAAAATATGACACGTAAAATTACCAAATTACCCCTGATACTGTACGAAGCCCAAATGAAGTCCGATTGGGACGAAACTGATACCTATAGAAACCCGAATACTGGTGAGACTGTATACCTGAATAAATGACGAATCGGGATCAGAATCTTACGAAGCGTAAAATGACCAAAATACCCCTGAGCACATGAAGTGCAAAGTAGAGGTCAAATAAAGGTCAAACTGATCTGATAAATTATCATAGGGATAAATAAGACTCCGAGACAGTCAACGCGTAAAACGAGAAATGACCGATGTGTCCCGATGATCAAAAGCAGATACCAAACGAAGTCCAAAGGACTTAAGAATTTACATATGAGATATATGGGACATTCTGAGGACCACGACAGGGTCCGGGGTAAGAATGACAAATTACCATTTTGCCCCTAAGGCTAAGTAAGCCCTTAACTGATAGCGATTCAAGCCTAAAAGACTTACAACTTCATGTATACGATATATGGGATATTCTAAGAACCACGACTGGGTCCGGGGCAAGAATGACAAAATTACCATTTTGCCCCTATGGTTAAAACAAGAACCTAACTGATACCGATTGGAGTCTAAAAGACGTAGAACTTTATATTTAAGATATAAAGACTATTCGGAGGGCCTTGACAGGGCCCGGGGCAAGAGTGATAAAATGACCGTTTTGCCCCTAAGGCTGAAGAAGTAACTGACTGATAACGATTGAAGTCTAAACGACTTGGGTTATAACCCTGATGACTGCTAAGCCTAATTTAAGAGTAAAATAGCCCGGATGAAACCCGATGAGAGGACGATAGGCTACTAGGCTATCTTAGGTAAACCGATAGATAACTAAGATGACAAATGAGACTTAAAGGGATGAGTTCTGATCTGTATATGATTGATGATTATTGTTCAGGATATACATGGGGATGCCTGACGTATCCGGAGGTTATCAGATTGGTTGCGCAAGGAGATAACCGTAACAGTTTGTGAGTAACCTGGAACTTCTGACTTGGTGTATAAGTACACCGTCTAGTTACTGTATTTTGATTTACTGTACTGTTTTGTATACTGTACTGTCTGAATGCATACTTTTTATACTGCATTACACGTAACATGATTTTGTACTGTCCTGCTCTCCTGTTCAATTCGGGTCTGTCTTGTTCTGTTGTATGGTCTGTCCTGGTTTTATTCTGTACTGTTGCGTCTTGCGAGTAAACCTGACTCCTGAATTGGTGTATAAGTTCTGTCTAGATACTGTATTTTGAAGCACTGTACTGTTTTGAACGTTATACTGTTTAAAAGAAAAACATATATTTAAAGTAGCATATGCCTTGTCCTGATTGATATTGTACCAGTTTGTTCCGTCCTGTTCAATTTCGATATGTCTTGATTTGATTGATGTATTGTTTCGTTTGTTTCCGTCATGTTCAGTTCCGATATGACTTGTCCTGATTGATGTATTGTTTCATTTTGTTCCGTCCTGTTCAATTCTGATATGTCTTGTTCTGATAGATGTATTGTTCCGTTTTGTTCCGATATGTTCAGTTCCGATATGTCTTCATCCGATTGATATATTGTTTCGTTTTGTTCCGTCATGTCCAGTTCCGATATGACTTGTCCTGATTGATGTATTGTTTTATTTTGTTCCGTCCTGTTCAATTCCGATATGTCTTGTTCTGATAGATGTATTGTTCCGTTTGTTCCGACATGTTCAGTTCCGATATGTCTTCATCCGATTGATATATTGTTTCATTTCGTTCCGTCATATTCAGTTCCGATATGACTTGTCCTGATTGATATTGTTTCGTTTGTTTCCGTCATGTTCAGTTCCGATATGACTTGTCCTGATTGATATTGTTTCATTTTGTTCCGTCATATTCAGTTCCGATATGACTTGTCCTGATTGATATTGTTTCGTTTGTTTCCGTCATGTTCAGTTACGATATGACTTGTCCTGATTGATATTGTTTCATTTTGTTCCGTCATATTCAGTTCCGATGTGACTTGTCCTGATTGATATTGTTTCATTTTGTTCCGTCATATTCAGTTCCGATGTGACTTGTCCTGATTGATATTGTTTCGTTTTGTTCCGTCATGTTCAGTTCCGATATGACTTGTCCTGATTGATATTGTTTCGTTTGTTTCCGTCATATTCAGTTCCGATATGACTTGTCCTGATTGATATTGTTTCGTTTTGTTCCGTCATGTTCAGTTCCGATATGACTTGACCTGATTGATATCGTACCGTTTTGATCCGCCATGTTCAGTTTCAATATGTCTTGTTCTGATTGATGTATTGCTCTGCTTTGTTCCGTTATGATCCGTCCTGTTATGCCTCTGTCCTTGATTATGCCTGTGACTTGAACTGGTGTTTTGTTCCGTCTGATCCCGTTATGTACCGTCCGTCAATAATCTGTCTGTCTTGATTGATATATGGTCCAGTTCCGTTATGATCTGTCCGAATTCTTGACTTGGTAAATAAGTTACTGCATAGATACTGTATTTTAATGCACTGTACGGTTTTAAAAGTTAAACTGTCTGAATGCATGTTTTTAAATGCAAACTTTTATACTGTATTGTACGCGGCATGATTTTGTCCCGTCCTACTATTATTTTGTTCGGTCTGTCTTGTTCCGTTTTATGGTCTATCTGATTTTGTTCTGCTATGATGTGTCTGACTCTGGGTACCATTCTGTTTATGAGCGGTCTGGCATAAGTAGGCTTGATTACGCGCCTAACTGATATATTATTGTTATGCCCTGTTATATTCCGCCCAGTACTGATCTGTTCTAATATTTGAATTAATTGCCTATACTCTCATTGATATTGGCATCATGCACTGTTCCGTCTGTTCTGATTTGTTGTTCCGTTTAGTTCAGTCCTGTTTTATTCTACTGAAACTGCATTTAAAGTAGATTTATAAAACTGCTATTTCATAAACAACTGAACTACCCTTGTGCTTTGTAAATAAGAAATGGTTTTGAAACCCTTGACAGGGAACCTGTGTTACTCATTGGGCTTTTCGAAGCTCACCCCATTCCCTAACATTTTTCAGGAATGATATCTGTTGGATCTGATGGCACTGATCTGTGGAGACTGGATTACTGAGGATTGAATCTGTTTAATCAGGTGAGTGATGTAATACGACTGACTTGACTGATATGTACTAGATATAGACCTGGCTCATGGATTTAAACGGTACTCTAGAGATTATAGTTCTGCTCTGTTGTTATATGTCGGATTATAGATATGCTCTGAAGTTAGAATTGTTAGCTGTTGGATTTTAGACTTGCTCTGTGTGATACATATCCCACGGTGGATACATGAGTTGCATTCCTTTGACAAAAAAAAAAAGTTTTAAATTCCGCTGCATCTGACCCTACAGTCGGAGTGCAATTCACTGGAAAGTTCAGAAATTGCCTTCGGTTGGTCGCGTGGCGGCTGACTGGCATCACGTCCTCGACATCCGTGTAGGGTGGGGTTCGGGATGTGACAATTTAAGCATTTAACAATTTATTATAGCTAAGGGCATGGAAACATATGCATTATATGTGTATGGAATTTGTAAAGCAATGTCACTAAATCAATGAAATTTACCATGCATCCATGAACACCCAACTTTAAACCTAGGTTAGAATCCCCACTTCCAAACATGTGTGGATTTGTGTGTAAAGAGAGAGATTTCAAGATCTTGACTTAAATCATTGCCCACAAACCCTAAGAAAGATTTTACTTTGTTTATTTCACTCAATCAAGGTAGATTTATGAGAACATTATAGAAAATTGAAAAGGAAAAGAAAACCCTAAAACTTACCCCTTCTTCTTGGAGAAATTCTTGAAAATCCTAGATTTCAATCGGTGAGATTCTTCGTGGTGATGAATCCTAGTGCTATGATGTGTTTACAAAGTTTAGAGATCCATGAATACTCAAGAAATACTCTAACCCTAACTTTCCTCTTGTCTAAGAAAGTTCGAAAGATAAGAAAAAGTAAAATTTGTGCACAAATTACTTTTCAACTCATAACTTAAAGTATTATGTCGCATGCTCATTCGAACGAACAAAGTCTTCGTTCCTACGAGTATTGAATGAAAAGTTTCTAGAACTCGTTCGAACGAAGACCAAAAGGCTCCAAATTTTTCCTCATGATATTTTTCTTTAAGTATTCTTAATCCAATTCCACTCTCCATGTACATTCACCAAAACTAATCTACCTTCATTTCTATGCATGTGATCACTATAATTATGCCAAGTTAACATTATTCATTATTTATTCATTTACTCATTTTGCAAAATTACTAAACGTTATGTCTCTCCAAACTTATGTGATGCATCACTACGGCATTACTACACAATTCACATTAATTAACAAAACACACCATCCCCATCAAGTATAGACTTTCCAAGACCTTTTTCATTTTTCACTTTTATCACATCACTTGTCTACATGCATTTCACCTATATATCCTGATAACGCTAGACTCAGACTGAGACCCTCAATTTTCAATTGATATATGCCCTTGGACCAACTTATCCTGGGTCCCTTCCCTTGTAGGCTGACTTTATCCTCTCAGCCCGAAAGGCCAAAAAACTAGAACTTGAAATGCATGGATTTCAAAAAATACAAGAAATTTTAATATCTAATTTTATTTATGCAAAGAGTAAAAACGTGAAGGGAATTGCTTTTACATTACTCCTCCCGACTCCGTCAACATATGATATATGTAGGTAATGACCACCAAGACTCTGTAAAATGCACTCATTTGAAATAAAGTTTAAACAGCATATACAATAATCCAAAATGGGAACTGGAACATAGTCTTTACAGATTCACAAACACAAATTTCTAGCTAGCTACATTTAGGGGCCAGGAAGGTATGGTTCTGTTCTATAGGTTGCCAATAAATATATATATATATAAATAATGCACAATAGCAGCCTGACAAATATATGTTTCTAAACTTAAATTAGTACGGTACAATTTTCTACCACAGTTTTCTTTCTGCCAATTTCAAGTCAGCAGAGAACCAAACCACATTACTGGTGAAGGGGACACACAATGCTTAACCAGAGCTACTATGAGAAGATCCAACTTGGTTGGCCAAGAAACGGACAACAACAGTAGTAATGTTATCTGCACTGCCTCTCTGATATGCTTCCTGCATCAGTCTCTTTGCTGCCTCCTCTGGTTCTTGGATTGGTTTCACCATTGATACTGCCTCCTGAGAAAAAAAGGTAGACACAAAGTTCAAAAAATACTTCCGGTCCAGTTTTGATAGTTGAACTGGGACTTCCCTTTTCTACATTGGAGGAAAGGGGCTTACACAATTTGAAATTGTAACCTATTAGATAACTCTTGTAGCTTATGGCCACTATGCCATCATTGGTGTTTCCTATCATTCTATTAATATCTGAAGTAAAGCTTTTCTGAAGCAGAAGGATCAGACAATACCACCAGTGGTTGAATGGTAAATCAACCACCAAAATAGGTCAATAGTCAATCTGATTCTGATAACTATGGCACTGTCCTTCAAAAGAAGGGCCAAAAATAAACAACTGAACAAAATGAAAGGCTAGATCAATTTATAGTGAGTGGAGTGCAAACAAAATCTTTCAGGTATTAATACACAAATACATCATCCAAAATACAAAAGGGACATCAGAAAAAAACAAGAAAATGTAAGAGAGAATGAAAATTTGGCAAACCTCGTTTGTGACGACGTCCCATAGTCCATCACTTGCAAGAATAAGAAATTCGAGGGAGCTGTCAACCTTTTCCTCCTGCAGTTTTCATAAAAGAAGTCAGCAGTTCAAATATACTAAAAAAAATAGTGACAGAATGTGGAGGAAAGAAAGAATGAGGATGCCTCTCTAAGAAAATTGAAGCCTCTCCACCACAAAACTCATCTTCATTAGGGAAACTTGCAATTGACTACCACCAGTAGATGCTAATAGTATTTCTTCAGCACAAATCTTAAATGTGATGCTACTCCGACAACAACAAAGAGGCAGTCATGTGGAGTTCTGAATATTTTCAGAATTCTATGCTCACTATCAGTTAAAAAATTTTAGAATTTCAAAACAATTCAACCAAATTTCTATACAAAATTTTATCATACCAATATGACTTTTTACATTTCAAGTTAAAAACTAAAACCAAAAATGTGTGTTAATTAAAAAACCATACCTTAAGAAGTGAATGCACATGTTTGCTATGTTACATGGACATAAAAATGACAGACATAACCATGTTGGACACGACACAAAATAGGTATGGGTATCAAAATATTTGACAGTCCTGTCAGATATGTGTCGAAAAGGAAACGAGGAGCACATTACATTTTTGACTATTAAGTTTCCTGAACTCATTTCTTTATTTGCCTCCGTTTTGCATGGTAATTTTAGAAGTCACTAAAGTACCCCATGTCAGACATGCTATGTTTCACAAACAATTCAATTCCCCCTAGGGTTTGGAGAAGATAAATTGAAAAATTCAGAAGTGTCCATGTCTTAAAATTTGAAGATTAGGAAAAATTATTATACCAAGACAATACATTTTCAAGAAACAAAATGTCACGACGATGCATATGTCAATTAAGATGGCAGCTACTCAAAAGATGTTCATCATTTCACTCTATATGGATACGCATTCAATATATTTCTTAACAGACCTGAATTTCTGGATCAGCAACAACATATTGCTTCAAAAGCCTATCACCAAATGCACGTGAAACAGCAAGTACGCCTCCAACTCTCCAAGTTCCTGTCAATGAAGTGACATCAATTTACTGATCAGCAATCACCCAAAATACTTCAAAATTAAAAACCGACGAAGCTAACCATATGACACCCTTACCTGCCCACATCACAAACCCTCCAGCTTCTTCAATCCGTTGTCGTTCATCAGTTTGGTCTGGCTTGTGATCTCGAGAAACAGCAATGGCTGCAGGAAATAACACAATGCTTTTATCATCTGGTGGTTCATGGAAACCAGTGACCAAAGATCATAACAATAAATAAATGAATAAAATAATAAAACCTACATATATCATCTATGGTCTTTTCTGCTGGTAAAACCATCTCACTTAAATTTTTTTAAAAAGAATTACAATAAAAAACTGCTTATAATTTCACAATACCACTTTACAATAATCGAAAATAAAAAGAGCATAACATAAAAATCAAAACTAGACCAAAACTTAGAGGCCACTAGAAAGTGACACAAAATAAAAACTCCAAAATATTTTTTAACTGAACGGGAAAATTCTAAGAGCTCAGTTTCTACACAACATCCTACTCCAGATGTATCATTATCAACAAGTCATGCTTTCGGTTACTTTTCCTCTGCCACTTCAAAAATTCAGATTGTTTGTGAAATAGAATAGAAAGGCCAAGAAAAAAATAGAGGAAAAAAGACCACTGGAAGATGAAGTAGGAATTGAAGAGGGTACGTTAAAAGCATCTAAAATTTAACAAGTCAAACTATATAGAAGGCCAAGCAACGGTAATGGAACTGATCTCTCTCTCTCTCTCTCTCTCTCTCTCTCTATATATATATATATATATATATATATCCATGCATAGGCTATGATCACACACTTCATGCATGTCAATATTATAATAATCAACAAACCATATGCTCACTACCAGACAGAATAACAGTAGAGTGAGACTTGATCCAGTATTCTTTTCTTTGATTTTTTATGTGTGGGGGGAGGTGGGGACCAAAGAAATCAAGTTGGGGAAGTTATTTTACAGAACAAAAACTGATAAAAATTATGAAAGTCACTCACATTTAATTGGAAAATGCAGACTTTTTTATATCTATTTGACGTCATAAGTAAAGCTTTAAGAAAAAATTGGATTTGATTCAAGGAAATATTAAGACCCCTCAAATTTCTAGTAAAAGAACTTTTACAAAAGGATAAACTGAGAGTCGGATCTTGGTTTTCAATCTTCAAAATGCAGGAGGAAGGAGAGAATGACTAAAAAAGGGAACCATGGTACCATGGATTTAAATCGCAGTCACGGGATATGACTCAATCGTGGTGTAATGTTATTGGGAGTGTCGGGTCATTTGTAACAGGAATCAGAAACCGCAATCATGAATTTTTTTCAAACACTAGAAAATCTCAAAATGTCACTCATACGCATATCTTAACTACAATTATCATATTTTAATATTTTTTACTATTATTTTTCAATTTTTTAACACTTAAAAAATATTTTTTTATAAATAACACTTGAGAATATATTTTAATATTTTACATGGATTTTTTAATGTTAAACTAATAAGAAATATCATTTAATTTGAATAATATTACAAGAAGTAATATAAAAAATAATTATAAGTATGAAAATTAATTTAGTGTAATTAGTTATGAAATAAAAAAAAAATTTAAAAATTTTGAGGCCGGCCTTTTTGAGTTCGTATTGATCCAAATGTTTTGGTAACCCATTTCAATTTTTTTTTTTTGGATTATTTTATTAAGTATCTCTCTTGTATATAAATCTTAAAAAAATAGAAATCATAAGATTTTTTGCAAGAAAAAAATAAAAAATAAAATTAAAGGGTAAAAGAAAACTGAAAAATTAAAAAAAAAAAAAAAAAACTAAAACATAAAACAGCTGTAATAGTCTTGCGTAATGGTCCTATAATAGCCCGTAACGACTGTAATGGCCGATACGGCTGTGAATTTTAGTCACATCGATATATCGGCCAGTATCTATATCGGAGGATAAAAAAAACGATAGGTAACAATCAATACGTAACGTAATGGTTGTTATTTAAAACCATGATGGTTATTAAACACCAAAATAAGATTAAAATCATGGAAACACTAATCCTTGGTGAAAGAATTCTGGTCGAATAAAACATATTATGATTTTTAGACTAAGATAATGGAAACACAACTTTTATGCTCTGGACCATCTTCATAAATCATTGCATATACTCATAAATCAAACGACAATCCTCTGGTCTAAAATGTTCCTTCTCCAGATTTACTAGAAGAAAATGAGATTATGCTTTCACTAAGTTTGTCAAACCAACCAATTAGAAGACCGGATCAATATCTCCTTTACCGCTATTAAAGTGCCAAAACCCATATGAACAAGCCCCACTAGGAAACTATAAAATATAACTTAAATTTCCTGGACCTTTCAACTTGCAGCTCAAATTTAGACCCACAACGGCCATTGATTTCCAATCAAAATTATAAATAAATATATATATCATTTTTTAAAAAAGAAATCCAACCAATGAAGTTTTTCTCCATTTTTTCCTCTTAATTAAACAACATATTGATTCTTTTAGAAAGCATAGAACAAAAGGGGAACTGTAAAGTTTCAAATAATATCTTATACCAGAAATTTAATAGGGATCATGGATTTAAATCGCGATCGTGGGATACGATGCGGTCATAGTGTAACGGTTTCGGGAGTATCGAGACATCTGTAATGGGCATCGGAAACCCCAACTATGAATTTTTTTCAAATACTAGCAAATCTCTTAAAAGTCACTAATACGCATATCTTGACAAAACTTTATCACATTTTAATATTTTTTACTGTTATTTTTCAATTTTATAATATCTAAAAAGATATTTTCTTTTAAATAACACCTAAGAAGATACTTTATTATTTTATACGAATTTTTAAAGTTAATATGAAGTATCATTTAATTTGAATAACATTACAACAAGTAATATAATAAGAATCAAAATCAATTTAGTGTAATTAGTTATGAAATATTTTTTTTTTTTTAATTTCAAGGCCACGATGCCTTTTCAAGGTCGTATTGGTCCGAATGTTTTGGATTATTTTGTTAAGTATCTCTTTTGTATATAAATCTTATAAAAATAAAAATCATAAAAATTTTGCAAAAATAAAATAAAATCTAAAACTAAAAAATTAAAAATTAAAAAAAAAAAAAAACTCAAAACAGTCCTAGAATGGTTGTAACGGTCCCATAATAGCCAGCCCGTAACGAGCATAACGACAGATACATAACGGTATTAGCCGATACGGCTGTGAATTTTCGTCACACCGATATATCGGCCTATAACAGTATCAGAGAGTCAAAAAACTTATACATAACGGCCATTATTTAAAACCACTATAGGGATAGCCTAGCAGGAGTGAAATATTATCCAACTGATAAAACAAAGAATTAAAATAAAATAAAAACCTAAGTAATTCAAGTAACTAATATCTAGTGTATTCTAATATTGCTCCAAACAAAAATACCTTTTGAAATTCTCATAAACCTCAACTATTAGTGATTTGGCACAGAATAGTGATGAGGACCAGGAAAAAAATTGCTAATGGTGAGAACCACCAACAATTTTCTATGAAATGAGTTGAGTTGTTTGACATTTGTTCTTTGAATCAAAAAAAGGTACTGTTAGAATATCTAGAATATTTGAATGATGGGTCTTCTTATAATTTTCTAATATATTTAATAAACATGAGCAGAAAGGGGTGTATGAGTGAGTTATTATTCCACCCCATTTTGTAAATCTCTCTCTATCTCCCTCTCTTCTTCTCATCATAAACCCTAAAACATTTAACCAATATATTCCAACTTGGTATCAAAGCAACCTATGAAGTACATACACTCTATTTTGCCTCATGCATCAGTGTCAGGACACAGACATGGACAAGTCAAGGACACATGAAAAAAGTGTATTTAATTTTTCTAAATTTCGAACACGTCCAGACACGTTGGGGACACGTTTTTGATTTTATTTTTATTTTTATGGAATTTTTTCCCTATTTTTCTCTTCTTCATATATATATATATATATATATATTTAATACACATATATATAGTAATTAACAAATTTGTTTTGAAACTTGAACCGTCAAATTTAATGATTAGATGAAAATTTTCTTAAATTTTTATTTAAAGACTGTTATTTTGATATATTAATAATATTGTTGTATTTATGTATTTTTATACTAATTCTGATTGAAATAATATTAGATATTTATTATATGGTCATATAAAAATATATATTCAATGTGTCCCCGACATATTGGTGTTCTATTTTTTTGAAAAAATATCGTGTCCGCATATCCATATCATGTCATATCCGTACCCCATGCCCATGCTTCTTATAAAGCAACAATAAAGGCTCGGATCATATCAGAAACACAAAAAAGAAAATAGAGCACAACGAGATCTAATTGAGGTGCTGACTAGGGTTGTAAAATGAAAACAAGCTCCTCGAGCTTGGCTTGTGATCGGCTTAATTAGAAGCTCGCTTTAGATCAACTAGTAGGATAAGCAAATCAAACTTGAACATATTTTAAAACTTGTTAATTTATTGAGCTCAGTTCGAACTTGACTCAATAAGGTAAGTACTCTAATGTTATATAAAAAATAAAGATACTTGAGCTCGACAAGTGATTGGCTCGATTAGAAGTTCGTTGAGATCGCTTGAAACATAAACAAGTGAATCTTCAACATAATTTAAAGCTAATTAAATTTAGTAACCCATTGCTTGGCTTGTTTACAACCCTACCATTGACTTCATCATTCGAATGATAATATACTAATGCTAGCACCTACAAGCGGGAAACCCTGGGGCTACATTCATTTTTTTGGGGTTTTTTTTTTTTATCTTAGCATTTTTTTTAGTCCATCTGATTGGGTTTTCATTTTTCAAACGTTTTTCAGAAAAAGTGGCTATGATTTTTTTTATCTGAAAATTTTGCGGTTTTTCTTGGTTTTTGATGCTACTTCTTATCTTCTCTACAATGGTGAATCTAGTCCAATTCATGCAAACACATGGTCATTTGAGTTGATTTTTGAAGAAAAAATGTGCCTCCATACAGTTTAGCCTCACTGGTCCATGTTTCTGGTTTTTTGGCTCACATGGTGCACTTGTTTAGTTGAGATTTGGTCTCCGTTGGTGCTGTCTTGGTTGTTTGGGTATTTAGTTATTGTTTTTGGGACTTTTTGTGATCATTGGTCGGTTGTTGGTTAAAAAGAGAAGCTTCTAGACCTGTAAGCATGTCTGAGCTTAACCAAGTTGCTCATTGCTCTAGTAGTGGTGTATTGGGTTAGTTTAGTATCCAAAATAAAAACCCTATGCTACAAATTAATGTGACTAAGCTTGATGGCACTAATTATCTCCTCCGGTTTTGTTTGGCATTACTGTTTGTTAATAGCAAAGGGAAGAGGGCTTAACTTGATGGCATTGTTGCAAAAATTTAGGAGTAGATATCCGTTATTTGCTAAATGGGATGCAAACAATTCCATTGTTGTGTCCTAACTTCTTTAGATCAGTAATAACTATTTGTTCTTGAGCACAACAAGACATATGAGATTTTGTTGCTCAAACGTACTCCCATATGGGTAATGCCACTCAAATTTATGATTTAAAGCACAAGATTCATGAGTATAAGTAGAGAGATATGACTCTGACTATTTATTATAATATCCTGTGATGATTGTGGCAACAATTGACTCAATATCCCATGTTTTAGGCTCAAAGGAATGATGCCCATATGTTTAACAAGATGATAGAATAGGAGTGTATTTTTTGAGTTCTTAGCTGGTCTGAACAGGAGAAATCTGATTCAAGTTCAAATTTTAGGGTAAGACCCTCTACCTTTTCTCAATTCAGTATTTTCTTATATTCAAGGCGACAACAACAAAAAGAATGCTACGATACAATCCTTGACTTGAGCGATAGCCTCCTACTTCTACCTCTTAGAGGGATGGCAAAGAGGTCAATAGGGGCCACAATGGTGTTTGGTTGTTGGTTCCACTTCGAATAGCAAGGATAAACTTGTGTGTGATTTGTGACAAGTCGAGACAAACAAAAGAGAGTTGCTAGAGAGTTTATAATCAGCCTATACAAGGTCAAGGCACCGAAGTCCTATACTCATCTTACTTTTGTTGATTCTCTGGCAGCATATTTAGCTTCTACTTTAGAAACCTTAGTTCTCTCTTGGGAGGTGATCGAGTCTCTCCAACTCCTCATGACTCAATTGGAGCCCTCCTCTACTACCACTGCCACTTCTATATTTGCTAACACAAGTATCCATGTCAAGGCATATAGTGCTTCTTAGTTCTTTCCTATCTAATAGTCCCATGTGGATCATTAATTCAGGGGCAGCTGAACACATGATGGGCTTGTCAAATTTGTTCTCTTCTAATAATACTTATCAAGTAGAGAAAAGGTTAGGATAGTGAATGTATATGTATCTTCTATTCATGGTAACAGTTTCATTTCGGATTCTCCGTCAATGTCTCTCTCATCTGCCTCAAATGTTCCTAATTTTTCTACTAACCATTTATCTGCTGGTATGATAGCCAAGTCCTTGAACTGTAGTGCCATTTTTTTTCCTACTCATTGTGTTTTTCAAGACTTTGATACAAAGAGAACAATTGGAAGTGATAGCAAGAAAAGTGGTATCTGCCTCTTGACTTCTCATGCTTTTGGCCCCCAAGAAAACACAATCCTTCCAAACTAGTAGTTGGGGCGTTGTTTTTCCTATGGATCAACAAGTACGATGGCTTCAATGCCTTGGCCATCCTTTTTCATTATTGCAGAAGTTGTTTTCTATTTTATTTTTATAGTTGAATGTTTCTCATTTTCATTGTAAAGTGTGTGAAAAAACAATGCCAATAATTTACATTCATATATAGGAGACAAGATGAGAGAGCATAGGCTAAGGTGGTATGGTCATGTACAACGAAAACTAATAAATGCACCAATAAGGAATAGCGATAGGATTAATATTAAGGGTCATGTTAGGAGGCGAGAGCGACCAAAACTAACTTTAGTAGTAGTTAAAAAAGATATGATAATAGATGATTTAATAGAATGAATGACCTTAAATAGAAAAGAATGGCGAGATAGGATCCATATAATCGACCCCAAGTAATTGGGATAAGGCTTTGTTGAGTTGAGTGGAGTGGAGTTGAGTTGAGTATATAGTTGGCATAAATGTCCAAAATAACTAATCCTTGAAACAACAAAAAAGTTCTCATAATCCATCTCTTTACTATGGATGTCTAAAAGACAAATAATTACCCTTACAACTGTAGTAAAAGTAGCTGATATTTTTAGTGCATACCCAAAAGCATGGTTTTAAATCGCAGTATCGGGACACGTAACAGTCGCAATAACGGTGTAACGGTATCGAGAGTATCGGTCGATACGTAACGGGAATCGGAAGCCGCACCCGTGAATTTTTTGTAATCACTACAAAATCCCTTAAAATTTACTGATATGCATGATTTTGCTCTAATTTATTACTTTTTAATTAATTTTAATCATTTATATAGCTCCTATGAAAAAAAATTACTTATTGTATAGGACTTTATATTAGTTTTTAAGTAAGAAGAAAGTATAATCTATTGTGACTAATTATGACAACTAATAACTAAAAATGCAACTATAAGTAATTTCAACAAATACAAAAAAATAAAATAAAACATAGACAAAGAATACACTATAAGTGAATATTAATTGTTAACTAATGGACTTGAAACCAAATAAACACATAATTTAGCAAATATAAATATATATATATATATACATAAATTTGATCAATCAAATTACAATACTCAAGAGTTTTCTACCACCGAAAAAAAAGAAAGAAACTCAAGATATATTTATATGATTTTAGAGCAAAAATATTAATACAAAAACAAAGAAGCAAAAAAATAATTTTTACAATTAGAAATTTATTTTTTTGTAGAAGCAGCCTAGGCCCAAGTGATAAGATTCATTCATTTTTAAGCAACATCTACTAAATTTAACAAGATAAAATTTTACTTTTAAGTTTATGGTAATAAATAATAAGATATAATTCTAGGACTTACTAAACATTTTAACTATATCCGTAATTCCAAATCTTGTGTTTGACAAATTTAACTCACTAGATCTATGGCCAAAAATGAGTATTTTAGCCCTTAGAATAAAGAAAAGCTAAGAAGCAGGAATACGAATACAAGACACGACACAGACATGCAAACACGTTATTTCTTAAAAAAGTGAGACACGAACCTGTCAAGGACACATTTAATATATATAAATTTTTTATATGTTTTATATGACCATATAATAAGAACCTAATGTTATTTCAATTAAAATTGGCATAAAAACACATAAATCACAAAAATATTATTAAGATATTAAAATAAAAAAGTTATTAAATAAAATTAAAAAACTTTTTCATTTAATCATCAACATCTATGATTCAAGTGTCGGACACGTGTCCGGAAAGTGTCCGAGTGTGTCGGTGTCTGACACGGACACGTGAGCCAAAATAGAGTGTTTGTGTTTCATAGGAAAAAAGAGAAAAATGTACTATTATTGTTACGTATCAGCCAATACCATTACACATCGGTCCGTAACGATATCGGCCATTACACTTGTGAATTCCAAAATATAGTGTTTGTGTTTCATAGGAAAAAAGAGAAAAATGTACCATTATTATTACGTATCAGCCAATACCATTACACATCGGTCCGTAACGATATCGGCCATTACACTTATGAATTTTCTACACAACAATATATCGATGTGTAACGGTATCGAAATGTTCAAAACAGGTTACGTAACAGCCGTTATGTTACATAACAATCATTATGTTACATAACAGCTGATATTTAATACCATGCTATGTGATCAAGTCTTTCACATATTTAATGACAGTTCTAGTTTCACTTCTGGGCCGTTCTAATTTCACTTCTGGCCCAGAAGTGAAACTAGAACTGCCATTAAATATATGAAAGACTTGATCACAGAAGTGAAATTAGAACGGCCATTAAATATGTGAAAGACTTGATCACATAGTATCTTACGCCAAGTGCTACAAAAAAATTGTTTTTTCTATTAGTAAAATATTGTTAGAAAACGTGCTAAAGGGAAGCGCTCATGGTTTTAAATCGTGGTCGTTGGATACGAATCGGTAGCGGTTGCAATGTAACGGTATTGGGAGTATTGGGTCATTTGTAACGGGAATCGAAAACCGCAACCGTGAATTTTTTCAAATATTAGCAAAGCTCTTAAAAGTCATTGATACACATATCTTAACTACAATTTTTACATTTTACTATTATTTTTTTCTAACACCTAAAAGATATTTTTCTTATAAATAACACTTAAAAGATATTTTATTATTTTATATGGACTTTTTAAAGTTAAACTAATCAAAAGTGTCATTTAATTTGAATAACATTACAACAAGTAATATAAATAAATACAAAAAATGATTATAAGCATGAAAACCAATGGAATAAATTTTAGAAAACAAAATCGAGGCCAAATGGCCTTTTCGAGTTCATATCGACTCAAATGTTTTGGTAACCTATTTCAAATTTTTTTGGATTATTTTATTAAGTATCTCTCTTGTATATAAATTTTATAAAAATAAAAATCATAAGAATTCCGCACCAAAAAAAAAAAAAACTAAAAGTTAAAAGAATATTAAAATTTTGGAAAAAAAATCTTTAAAAAGTTGTAACAGTCTTGTAATGGCCATAACGGTCCGATAACGGCTTGTAACGGTCAATACATAACAGGTATCGGCCGATACGGTTATGAATTATAGTCACACCGATATATCGGCCAATATTGGTATCGGAAGGTCAATAAACCGGCCATTATTTAAAACCAAGAGTGCTCCCTTGTACATGAAAGATGCACATGAGAAAAAAAGTACTACAAAAAACTAAAAATCATATATACTCTCTAAATAGAGAGCGGCTATGTCAACACCTTAGCTAGAACAGACAAAAAAGAAAAAAAATTAGAAAAACATAAGAGTGCTAATGGATGAAATTATTATCAGACCTTATCTAGCCAAAAGAGATCCAACATCAGCAATCATCATCTTCGAATTAACAAGAACATCCAAGCAACCAATGGCCAAGTGGTTGCCGAATGTAACAAACAAAAATCTGATGCAGCATAGGATTATGGAAAAAAGCATGTTAATTCTACTATTAAATTAATTTTTCAGTTCATATATTTATGCCGCCATAACATAACCACCCCAAGTCAAGGATACCATGAAATAAATCTCAATTGGAGAAAATTAGTTATCGATAAACAGTTCTAAGTGTTCAACAGACACTAACAAATTTATGTGTCAAAAAATCTTCTGGCAAGAAGTAAAGCGTAGAATCCAGTTCTCAATATTTATTAGTGGAACAAAGGGAACCGAAAAAATAAAGGAAAAGGGATAACATAGACAACCTTGTTAAGGGCTGAAAATTAAAAATGACAATTCACAACTGTTTGAAGAAGTGATGTACTTACAATAAGACAAACAAGATCAATTACACACACACACACTTACTTCGATAAGATTGTTTCTTTACCACATAAACTACAGAGTTGTTTGATAACCCTGTTAAGTGCTGAAAATTAAAAAGGACAAATTGCTCATAACCCCGTTGTGCTTAGTCACGTGTGCACATAACCCCCTTGTGGTACATAAGTGGATATTTACCCCCCCCCCCCCCCCCCGACGTTAAAACTTAAGTGAAACTGTTAACTTTTCTGTCCAAATACACGACACATGCCTTTCACACGCTAAATATGCAAGTCAATGGAGTTTGAATCATTTTTTACATGTAAAATTCCATTTGTACCCTTCGTTTCCCTATTCATCGTCCTCATCAGTTCACAATTTGGGTTTTGACCGAAACTTTCCATGGACTTTCCAACTTCAATTCGTTAATTTATAGGCAATTAAAGGGTCAATATATTAAGGCTTTTGAAGCCCATTAAATTTTGATTACATTGATATAAGCCTCGTCAAGTTTCATACAGATTTAGTTGATCAATTGATTAAAAAACTTGTTATACTGAACCACGTCCATTACGCAGATCTCTAGTGCTTCATGAGCTACTATATAGTGTTTGTTATAGAAACCTTGTTTGGGTTCAAGGGGGTTTCGAAGCCGCTAAAGAAGAGGTTTACTTGAGGATAAAGAAAGCTAGAAGAAAAAAAAATTACGGAATGCGAGCTCCTATGCGATTCGTCCAATGGGGCTTGAAAACGTACAAGGTTGATGAGATTGAAGAAGGAAGAAACGATGTAATACAAATTACGAAACGGGAGCAAGGTGCTGTTTGATGGGTGTGTTTGGATGGCTCTACACCCAACTTGAAGAGATGGGAGGACGAAAGAAAGGGAAGAATTTGGAACGGGTACTCCATGGTTGAAACAGAAGCACGAGGCTGATCAGAAGGTTGAATGCGGCGAGGGAGTCTTGTAAAGGTTGAGGAGTCAACTGGGAATGCAAGATACAGGATCTGTGTCCTGAAAGTCAATAAGGGCGAGGGATGGAGAACGGTGGTGAAGATGTTCAGAGAGCTAGCAGGGAAGTTGAAGGGTATAAAGGGCGGACAATCACAGACATTGTGGACATAGCAAGGACTGGAGTAGTGGCTGGAGAAGGCTTTGACAGTACAGAAAGGTTCAAAGAAGATGTGGGGGGATGTGGCAGTGGGTTATGATTCATGCATTGAGAGACTGAATTTTGTTGGCAATTTTTGGTGGGAAAAGCGGGGTCAGGAGGTCATCCAAAACTCGACATAGGTAGTTTGCAACGATGGGTTGATCATCGGTGGGAGTCATCGCTTAGGGTGAGGTGGTGGAAATGCATGGAGAGTGGTTTCTCTTTGAGTTTACTTCCCAGGCAGAGGCCCAAAGAATATGGAACTCAAAAACTTGGATTTTCGAGAGCCAGCCACTGTACCTTGATTGGAGCCATGGTAAAGAATGCCATAGTAAAACTGTCTGGGGCAGGGGCCTTATCTCTGTCGCAAGAGTTCAAGGCCTCCACAACCTCCTCCTGAAAGGGCCATTCCAAAAGAAATCTCTCCTCCTCCGCTACAGAGTTGTAACTCCATCCCTTCCAAACTAGGCCTCCAATTGTGAGTCTTTGTGGAAAAACTAGTGTTATTATCTCCTTCCCGCAACCATAAAGCACGGGACTTCTGCCTCCATGACATTTCCTCCATTTTCATAAGATAATGAAACTCCCCTTTCAAGCCTTCCCTGTTAGCCCTATCCATGTGCTCCAACTGATACTCCTGTTCCTTCTGATCAATGAGTTTAATTTCTTCCAGAATTGAATCTTTCCTCATCTTCTAGTCAACAAATGCCCCCTCATTCCACCTCTTCAAGTCCTCCTTCAAGAGCTTTAGCTTTCTAGCAAAAACAAAGCTCGGGCTACCTATAACACTATAAATAGACCACCAATTCTCGACTTTGTCCACAAAACCTATAGCCTTCAACCACATATTTTCAAACCAAAAGGGGCCTTTCCCCAATTCGTGGCCTCGCAATCGGTGGAGAGAGTGGCAGACGATTTGAATTTTAAACCCCCAAGTTGTAAGAAGGAACGGGAAAGGGGATGGGGGTGGGCCCAAATATCAAGCATGGGAGGAGAGTGGATCCCGTGTGCCAGGTGGATAGAGATCGTAATTGGGCCAAGCCCAAGAGGGTTGCTAGGAGAGTTGAGGGGAGGAAGGGAGAAGGCCCATCAAGTTAGGGGAAGAAGTCTGCTTACAATAGATTTGATGGTCTAGCAGAGGAGGGGTTCGTCAATTAGGCTGGGCATAAACTTGAAATTCAATCTTTAACTCGGACAGAGATCATGCTTAAGAAAACTCCAATGACAGAAATAGCTAAAAGGGTTGAAGCCAAAAACAAGGTTTATGTTCAACTGTTCAAGTGGAACTTTGAGGAAGGGGCCCAATGCAAGATAGGCCTAGCATGGAGCGTCAAAAGATGTTGTGGGGGAAGGTACACAAGCTGAAGATAGATGATGTGAAACCCAGAAAGAAGTTTCACAAAGAAAACTCAAGTAAGACAGGAAAACAGAAGGGAAGGAGACAGTTTGGGTGGAGTGCGATCGTGGCAGATCGAAAGGCCCAGAATCGAGCAAAATTGCTGAAGAACAAGAAGGGATGAAGGGTATGAAGGCAGCTCAACATTGGGAGGATAGGTGTGACAGGCTGGTCGTTGATTCTTTGGAGGAAGAATGGACTAACATAGACATGCATTGTAATCGGTTGGAACAGTGTTGGGACGGGATAGAGCGGGAAGAGTTTAGTGCAGGGAGAGCTAATTCCGATAGTACTAGTGAAACAAAAGAAAGCTTGGAGGATACTGAGGAAGTAGAATTGGGCATGTTTGTACCAAAAACCCAGGTAGTTTCGAAGGAAGCAACAACTAAACAATGGGGAGGTGTTAGTGGTGGTGGGGGGGATATTGAAGAAAGGGAAGGATAGGAACCCTCTGCAAATGTTACCAGTGGAGGAAACAGAAGGAAGGGAACAAATGAAGCATGAAGCCACCATCATAGGAACATTGATATTCATTGGTGGAATATTAGGGAGTGGCTGGAACTGAAATGATCACTTGCAAGCCACAGGCAGTAATTAGGCCAGAGGAGTTGTGGGGGTGTGAGTTAATAGGGAAGGAGAATGAAAAGGATGAAGTCTCTAGAAGGCAAAAAAAAGGAATACTTTTTTTTTTTTTTTGTGGGGGGGGGGGGGGGTGGAGAGGCAGGAAGGGAGATGGTTGGCAATGTGTAGTGTACAGCTCTTGGCTAAAGTCCTTTGATACGGTTGAGAGGGGTGATGGAACACATTATCTCAGGAAGCCGGAGTGTGTTTGTTGGCAAGAGGCAGATTTTGGATGCATGTTTGATTGCTAACGAATGTGTGGATGCAAGAAGGAAGAGTAATAGGTCGGGTTTGATATGCAAACTAGATGTCGAGAAGGCGATGATCTAAGAAGCACGGATATAGACACAGGACATGTATACGACACAATACGGATATGCAGACACGTTATTTCTCAAAAAAGTAGAACACGGACATGTTAACGTTGAATATATATAAATTTTTTATATGACCATATAATAAAAACTTAATGTTATTTCAATTAAACTTGGCATAAAAACACACAAATTTAAAAAAATATTATTAAGATATTAAAATAACAAAGTCATTAAATAAAAATTAAAGAACTTCTTCATTTAATCATCAACATCCATGATTCAAGTGTCTGGACACGTGTCCGAGAGTGTCGGTGTCCGACACGGACACGTGAGCCAAAATAGAGTGTCCGTGCTTCTTAGGCGATAATCATCTTAACTAGGGTTTTCTCTCGTCGGTGTTTCGGAAGATGGGGTTTGGTGATAGGAGGAGTTGGATTCAATTTTCCATTTCGACTATCTCCTTCTCCGTTTTGGTCAATGGCTCGCAAGGCTTGTGACAAGGAGATCCTTTATCTCCTTTCTTTTTGTGATGGTTATGGAGGCACTTAATCGAATGTTGGATTGGGCAATCTCTAGGGGCTTATCCATGAAGCACGGACACTATTTTGGCTCGTATCCATATCAGATACCAGCACTATCGGACACTTCCTGAACACGTATCAAACATGAAAAAAAAAAAGTATCCAAATTTTTTAATTTTTCTGAATTTCGGACACGTTTCAGACATGTTTATTTATTTATTTTTTTGCATTTTTTCTTCTTTTTCTCCTATTCTCCTTAGTTCTTTTTTTGGTTATATATATACACAAACACACACACTATATAAATATATATGATCAATGTAATAGTAAATTTATTTTGGAACTTGAATCATGGATATTGATGATTTATGAAGCACACACTCTATTTTGGCTCACGTGTTCTTGTCGAACACCGACACTCTCGGACACTGGAAAAAAGTATATCCAAATTTTTTTTTATTACTTTTTTTGAATTTTGGAAATGTTTCAGAGGAACACGTTTGCGACATGTTTTCTATTTTTTTCTTCTTCTTTTTTCGAATTTTTTCCTAATTTTTCTCCTCTTTTCTTTAGTTTTTTTTTTTTTCGATTCTACACACACACACACACATGTTCTATGTAATAGTTAGTAAATTTGTTTCAAAACTTGAATCGTAGATGTAGATGATTAAATGAAGAAGTTCTTGAATTTTTATGTAATGACTTTGTTATTATAATATCTTAATAATATTTTGTGATTTGTGTGTTTTTAAGTTAATTTTAATTGAAATAATGTTAGGATTTTATTATATGGTCATATAAAAATATAAAAAAAATTTATATATTCAACGTATACCTAACGTGTTCGTATCCTACTTTTTTTAGAAACAACGTGTTTGCGTGCCCGTGTCCGTGTTTGTGCTTCTTAGATGATGAGTAAATGAAGGAGGTTTTGAATTTTTATTTAATAACTTTGTTAATTTAACATCTTAATAATATTTTTGTGATTTGTGTATTTTTGTGTCAATTAAAATAGAAATAATGTTAAGTTCTTATTATATGGTCATACAAAAAATATAAAAAAAAATTATATATATTCAACGTATTCTTGGCGTGTCGATATCCTACTTTTTTTTAGAAACGAAGTGTCTACGTATCCATGTCATGTCGTATTCGTGTCTCATGTCCGTATCCGTACTTCTTAAAGGCTTATTAAAGGGCTTCAATATGGAAAATGGTAGGGGAGATCAGTTGGAGATTTCTCATCTTCTATTCACAGATGACACTTTGATTCTTTGTGAGGCAAGAAGAAGACATCTAAGATTTCTCCGATGTGTTTTTGTGTGTTTTGAAGCAGTCTCGGGTTTAAAGGTCAATTTGGCTAAGATTGAGTTGATTCCTATCAGCCAAGTTCAAGGAGTGGAAGGGATTGCAAGGGAGTTTGGATGTAGGGTGGAGAGGCTTGAGAGAAAGTGAACGGGGTGGAAGCAACAATATTTGCCTAAGGAGGGCTGAATAACTCTTATTAAGGCTGCTTTGGCTAGTCTCCCTACATATGGTATGTCTCTATTTCCAATTCCAGCTTCTATAAGGAAGAAATTGGAGAAACTTTAGCTGGACTTCCTTTGGGAAGGAAAGAAAGGGGAAAGAAAAATTTATCTTGTGAGTTGGGATAAAATAAAACGCCCGTTTAATGAGGGTGGTTTGGGGATCAAGGATTTGAGGTGCTTTAATAAGGCTTTGTTGGGAAAGTGAATGTGGAGATCCACGGTTGAGGGTCAAGCTACATGGAGGAGTGTTATAGTCACTAAATATGGCAAGGGGAGCGGGGGTTGGTTTTCCAATGAGATTAGGGGGCCGTATGGGTGTGGTGTTTGGAAATCTATTAAAAAAAAAAAAAAGGGGCAGAGTTGAGGGAGTTGGTGGGTTTTGAAGTGGGTGCTGGTTCTAGGATGCGTTTTTGGGAAGATCCGTGGTGTTGGGAAGAGAAGTTAAAAGACATGTTCTCTTCTCTTTACGCTATTAGAGGCATTGGTGGCAGAGTATGTGGAGGTTGCGGGCATGGTGTTAAATAATGGCCGTTACATTACGTATCAACTGTTACGTATCGATTTTTTGACCTTCCAATACCGATATTGACCGATATATCGATGTGACTAAAATTCATAATCGTATCGACCGCTACAGGCCGTTATGGCCTTTACAAGACCGTTACGACTATTTATGTTTTTTCTTTTTCAAATTTTTAATTTTCTTTTACTTTTTATTTTTTCTACAAAATTCTTATAATTTCTATTTTTATAAGATTTAAATACAAGAGAGATACTTAACAAAATAATCCAAAAAAAATTAAAATGAGTTACCAAAACATTCAGGTCAATACCAACTGAAAAGGCCTCTTGGCCTCAAAATGTTTAGTTTTTTTTTTATTCCATAACTAATCAACTAAATTAATTTTCATGCTTATAATTACCTTTTGTTATTATATATATTACTTCTTATAATGTTATTCAAATTAAATGATATTACTTATTAGTTTAACTTTAAAAAATTTATATAAAATAATAAAATATCTTCTTAAGTATTTATTTATAAAAAAAATATTTTTTAAGTGTTAGAAAATTTTAAAATAATAGTAAAAAATATTAAAATATGATAATTATAGTCAAGATATATGTAGCAGTGACTTTTAAGAGATTTACTGGTGTTTGAAAAAAATTCACGGTTACAGTTTCCGATTCCCATTACGAATGACCTGATATTCTCGATACCGTTACACCGCGACCGCGATCAAGACCGATTCATATCCTGCGACCGCGATTTAAAACCATGGTTGTGGGGGGCAAGTTGGTTTGGAGTCTTTGCTTTCGAAGGAACTTGCACGGTTGGGAAATGAAAGAGGTGAAAAAGTTAATGGCTATGTAGAGATTCTAGACCTCCATATAATATATATACGTACATTTATATGTATATAGATATAGATTTACGAAACCCTAATTCAAAATGTGTGTATGTATACCGAAACCCTCATTCAAACCCTAAATTTGGGGAAAGACATGGGGCTATTTTGGTCTTTTGGTATTTTCTGTTAACGGCATCATGGATTTCACTTTAGTTTTAACACCAAGGGAGGTAAATGTCCACTTTTTTACCATAGGGGGTTATCAGTAACTTCCCCAATTAAAAAATAATAACAATGATTCCTTTATTGAGTTGATATGATAACACAAAGGGATCTCCACTTTTTAAAAAAAATCCATTTTTAAAAAAAGAATTCATTTTGGATAAAAAAAAAAGGATCTAAATTTTAAGTCAGAGAGGAATGACTCAGCTGAATGCTGAACACACACACACTCTCAATGAAATGTGGTTTTGAATTTTACTTTTTATTCACAATTTTCCTTATATTTTAGGTTCCAAAAGTTCAGGTGCGTACTGTTTTCAGCATTACTAATTCAGAACTAAAATTTTCAACAGTTAACTTCCAGTTTTATCAAAACAGCAACTAAAAACCAAATCTGAACATAACACAATCTCCTTGACATCCTGGAGAACATAAACCATCAATGCAATATAAACATCAGGACATCAGGACACTTAAGCATACTGAGTCTTACCACTGCCTCCCCTGCAAATAACAGCTCTGGAATCTCCAACATTTGCAACCAGCAATCGATCACCAACAAGGATGGCAGTGGAAGCAGTTGATCCAGCATCTCTGTTCTGATTATTTTCTGATTTCAAAAATTCTGAGTCTGTATGGTTGTATGCATCAGCTGCAAGGACAGGGAGAAATACAAGAAAAACCAGGAAGTTAATTGAATAAGCGATATGTATAATATCAAGAGAGCAACCATATTGGTACCAGAGAAAAAACAAACCAATAGCTGATTTGGTATCGGAAATAAACTTCGGGTGACTGATCAGATTACTAAAGAGATTTTGTTTAACATATTCTGCAGCTCGAGCACCCCCATGACCTGAAACAACCATAGAAAAGGAATATACAGCATAAGAATGAGATGAATTTTGCATGTAATGAAAATGACTCATCAGATTTTGAGAAAGCATGAGAAATGCAAACGAGTATGTGAAGATGTAAAAAGAGTCACTAATCTTTAATTTAAATGACAACTAAATGATACCTAAGGCCTAAATTCTAAGTGATAAAGCAAAATGAAAAAAATCAGAAGACTACTAAAAGATTTCTTTTTAAATAAACCAGAGAAAATGTTGACAAAATTAAAGAGTATGTGAAAATATAAAGAGAGTCACTTATCTTTAATTTAAATGACAACTAAATGATACCTAAGGCCTAAATTCTAACTGATAAAGAAAAAGGAAAAATATTTAAATACTACTAAGCTTTCTTTTAAAATAAACCAGAGAAATGTTGACAAAATAAAAGAGTTTCTATTAATCCTAAAAATATACCTTTCTTTCAGAATGTTATCATCAATTTAAAGAAATGAGGAAGCAGTAACCACTAATTTATGAGCATCAATATTTGTATTCTGCAAACATGATCCTACTACATGTTGATAACATTATTACTTTAATGAAATTAGGGTTAAGGGGGGAGAGACCGTGGGAGATGGAGAAAGAGAGAGATTCATACCATCAAAGACTCCAAAGAGACCTACTATCTCACCATCCACGCCATCAATTCTTGTCTCATAGAAATCCTCCATTGAAGACCTTTTTCCAGGAGAGCTTGCATACCCATAGCTGAACTTCCCATTTTGACTGTTTTAAGTTGACACATTACACTTGTGTTAAGCACATCCCATGCACTCTTCTTCTTTTTTTGGAAATAATTGTAAAAGTTCCAAAGGATTATAAATTTCTTTAACTACTGAATTGAACAGTCAGTATCTGATATAAACAACAGTTTTTTGAACAATAGATAACTAAATTCAGTCACATGCCAATAGCTATTAAAGCAGTTCTGCAACCATGAGATATATGTTTTAGCCCATCTAACCCATTAACACACAGTGAGAGAGAGAGATAGAGAGAGAATACAGATTTGGATGAGGAACTGTAGGTAGAAAGTTTATCAATACAGCTACATTGACACATCATAACTTTATTAACCAGCAAAATAGCATATAGAATGACAGTGAGCAAAGAACAGGAGAAATTTAAACGGTACAAGTGCCACTTGAGAATCCAATCTGTTACTTAACTAAATCAAGTGGATTTATTATCCTCAGCTGATAAATGTTTGATGGCACGTCAGCAAGATAGAGAAAAAAATGTTCATCATCATGACTGGCACAGTAAGTTAGAAAGTAGTTTGCTAGTTTCATCATCTTATTGTCAACCAAAACTAAATATTCCATAGAAGTGATAGAACAAACTATTCCTGAGGATTTGACTGATTGAGCATAGAACCACCCAGAAAATATTTTTAGTTTAATGTGAGAATCTATTTGTGTATTACTTTTAACAATGAGCTAAAGATGCTTGTGCTAACTTCTTAACTCCAGAAATACTTCAAGCCTTTTATATTGTACCATCTCATTTCTGGAACACATGCTTTTTGAAATATCTAACTAAAAGATGACAAAAGTTTCATCAAACTCCCAAATGAAGAAATACAATTTAGTAGCATAACCAGGGTTGAAAAACTAAAGTGATGACGCATACATCACAACTAATCTGAACCACAAAATTCTTCCTAAAACACCCTTATACTGATGATTATGGATAATCTACCAGTGTATACGGTACAGGCTATTTCCATATATTTCCTATTATTAAAAGAGAAATGCAACTCGTAGTGTACCAGGTCTTTTGCTCCTATAATGCACCTAGGTCTAAGATCGTCCTCATGGGTATTACCCATGGTTACCACAATTTGCTCCTTCCCTAGCAAATTGCAAATTGGGATCGCAAGATCCAAAACATGGATCATTAGCGATTTGGAATGCAAGATTTAGCATTCTAATCTAAAATATCAAAAGTCTCAAAAAAATCATACAAAATAAACACACATCATTGGAATTTTATTTTATAATGGCTTGGATTCGTTAAAATCATTTTGGTGTATATATATACATACCAATATTATTATAAATACACTCAAAAAGCATATCACATTCCAAATAAACTGTATTTCGTTCTAACAAAGCGATCCAAAGAAGCCTACCCCTAACGTACCATATTCTATAACAAGTGACGATCTCCCTGTTCCCGTTCCCACTGCCATAACGATCCACGTTCTAGGTAACATTGGTTTTACCTCTTGGGAAGAGATGGAAACTTGATTTTGATAGTTGCCCTCGTAACACTATTCTTGCTTTCTCTAGACCAGCTTTAGATTTTGCTACAGAAGCAGATATCTTGGCACTGGCTGAGTCTCTACACGAAGCTTGCATTATGGGTTGAACAGATTATTAGGGCAAAGTGACACTTCAATTCAAATAGGTTGGTTGAAGGAAGGAATCTGTGGCTCTCAAAGATACAGTCATTTGATTCAAGAGATTATCGATTTAGACAGCTCTTCATAAGTGGAGTTCAAATGTATAATTGGAAGCAAATTCCGAGCCCAACTCCTAGGCTAAGAAAGGAGCAATAAACAGGACTTATTTCTAACCCCATGTGAAGTAGTTTAAAGGGGCATCCTCGTGGAGAGTACTGTACTATAATATATCAACTTTTTCATGGTTCTGTTATCGTTCTTTGAACAATGCCTGATCCTCCTGCTTCACCCTTATCTTTCAATAAAATTGTGTTTGGGATGTGGGGGCGAAAAAAGACTAGGTACTAATTGAAAAAGGCACCCACAGAATTTAAACTTTTAAGTGTTCTGTGATTAAAGAACACTTACCAGACAAAGAATAAAAGGTTACAAAAGATCACATTAAGACCAAACATTCTCTGTGTTGAGCAATAAAGAACAAGTTGATAACATGGGTGTATCTAAAATGAGATGTTGAGATGGACAAATGTGTGGCAAGAGAAGAAAGCGTGATGGTATAGAAAATGAAATCATTTGTGAGAAGTTAGCTAGAACCACTGATAAATGATGAGAGCAATTCAACAAAAATTGTTTCATCATATGCTACCAGAGCAATGACCACACCAATAGTGTGGAGCAATAGATTAAGGCACTGCAAAAACAAGAGGAATGCCAAGAGCAACATGATCTGAGGCTAAAGAAAATAGGAAAAGCTAAATGCCTAGATATAATTTAGGTAGTGAACCATATGTAGTCGCCATAATGCTTTCTGAAATTAAGTTGTATGAATTTAGATGTCAGAATATTTTTTGATAAATTGCCATCTTCCACAATTGCATCGCAAATGCAAAAGGGATTTCATACAAACCCCACACAATACTTTACAAAATTGCATTACACGAATACAAGGAACACGGGATTTATATAGTAAATATCCAAGAAACACAAAATGTTTTAACAATAAAAATAAAAAATAAAAAAAGATCTGGACTAATCCATCACTATTATGTTTACTCTTCTTCCTTTTTCCCTGCATAGAAACCTTGAAAACAGTTCAGATTTAGAATGAAGATATATTTAAAAATAAATAAATAACATAGACTCAGTTCCAAATAATTGGATCCATAAATTAATATACCAATGATTCAGGTCAATCAATCATCATTTCCTATTATACATTTAGCAGTTGAAAATACCCATAATCTAGTTAAGATAAAAACCGTAAATCTTAAAAAATTCAACAAAACCACTAATAAGAACCAAATAAGGGTAAAACCTAATAAGAACAAAACATTAATATACCTCTTGATGTTCAAACAAATAAGGGTAAACCTACAAACGCCTCATGTATCTATTCATTTAAAGTAAAAAAGACAGCTGGAAAATAAACGGTATTGAATCTTCAATGGATCTCAACTAAGCTACGAAACCCTAATAACAACCAATCGTCACTTCAAGTCAAATAGGCCATTAACCAGTGTTGGTCCTATCAATGTGGGGTGCTGGTAGGCATAGATTGGATTCAAACCTAACCTTGACAGTATTTCCAAAAAGAGGCTGCTGTCAAACTTGAACATGTATTCTCACGCTTGGCAACTCAAACATTTTACCATTGCACCATGCAATCGCCTCTCCCAATCATCACTTCAAGTCTCTTCAAATTTATAAAGATTTGGCAAGGATCAATACTAAATGAAGACAGAGGTGCTACTGGAAGTTTCTGGATGCTTCACATCGTTGGATAAGAAAGGACACTTTAACAAGCTTTAATGCCAGCAGCCACATAGTGCCAGATAGCATCCAACAAGATAAGACGATCTTTGCCTTTCATGTTTTTTAGCTACTTTTTATTGTTAAATGACACTTTAACAGGCTTAATGCCAGCAACCACATCATGCCAGGTAGCATCCAATAAGACAAGATGAGAATAATCATAGTTCATAGTGTAGAAATTAATACAGAGTTGTGCTGGGCTTCTCCAATTGAAATCAAAATTATAAATATCAACAAGTAAAACTGCCACACTGAGGTCATCTGATTGCATCGGCATGCTACTTTGACCACACCTCTACAACAATCATTTTAGGAAAAAATCCAAGGCAAAATGATTTCAAACCATCAACTTAAAATCAAGGGTTCTATATACCCTCAACTTAAATTATCAACAAAGAGTTCTCATTTAAAAATTTTAAATTAAAAAATACCCCTCCCTCTATTTTCTAAAAGAACAACAAAACCAAAAAAAAAAAAAGCAAATTTAATAAATGTACTGATATTCATATACAGCGAGCTTCTCTGCCATCAGTGTAACTCATTCAATACAAAATTATAAATCATAAGAAAACTAGAATGATAAAGATCAACTTCCACAAACATTAAAATTTAATTTACCACTTGCCAAGAGGTGATTACTTCATAACCAAATTAAGAACATCTCACGGTCAAATATGCTTTTCAGATTTTTATTTAGCTCTAATTTTAATAGAAAAATTGATGTACTATTATTATTATTATAAAACATATATTCAACATGCAAGGATCTTTACTAATTATTCTTACAATGAAGCTGAGATAAATATACCTAGCCCAAAGCTTCGAAGCATGGAGCAAATGAGGTGCAAAAGCACATCCTCAAGTAAATGAAAGGCTTAGGGCATGTAATATATCTTTGTGTGCATGAACACAACCACATATATGTGCATTTGTGTTTGCTTGCACATCTGCATGTGTTATGTGTAATGTATAAGTAAAGGAAAATTATGAATCTTGTCATCCAATTTTATAGTAGAATAATAATATCAACCAATAAAAACAGAAAATGGCATATCTAGATTTAAAATAATCAATACTAATAAAAAAAAAAGTAATGCTTTTCTTTCTGTTTAAATTGAAAGCATAAAGCAAGAGAGTACTTATTGACACATTCTAGAATGTGCTAAATTCCATTTCTCTTTGCTTATGCTCTATGTTGCATGGACACATGAAACAAACTCAACATGATGAGGACAATCCCAACTCAATAAATTCTTAAAATACTAGGACATACACAACACATACAAACACAACTATGATACCTTCTCCCATCTTGCCTCTCCCTTTCTTTGTTGATTTAAGACCAAACAATATCAGACTTCTTATGCCTTTAAAATAATTGTTCAACTCTCTTATATAAATATATATATATATATATATATATATTACAAATTCTTATTAAGCCTTTTCTCTACATTATACTTTTCTTCAATACTAGGAAAAGGTTCACTCCCAATAGAGGAGTGTCAAATGCGCCTAGGAAGGTCCATAAGTGTCAGCAAAAGTCCAAAAAAAAAATTAATTTCAAATTGTGGACACACAAAAGGAATTATTGGCCTCCGACAAAAGTATAAAACAGATCCAATACCTCTACAAAAGCATTAGAGTAACTTATTCAATATTTATATAATTCATAGTTGACACTATTTAGGTTTTTCATTATTCTTGTCATGGTAGAATTATGATTCTAATATGAGAACAATGCTTCTTTCAGTTTTTGAGTACGAAACATAGATGAAGTTTCAAAGCAAAAACATCATCTATGTGAAAGTTTCAACAGTTAAGGCCCAAAATAACTTAACGTGCAACATTTGGCAAGTCCTTTTACTTTAATTTACCCAAACAATTCAAACTTCAAACTTTAGAATCAAATATTGAAGTTTTAATACGACAATATTCGACAATATTATTTTAATTTCAAACATTGACAAATGATAGAGGGCCAAACAAATTTTTTAATAGGACAATGATTTTGCCTAAGAAACCTTGATACTTCTATGTAGAGAACATATCCACATAGGACGCATACACTCCACGGACACTACTACAAATGTTCCCAACATGCCTTGAACGTTGAGAAACAATTTTCTTTTTGTCTACTAGTAAAGGATTTTAATTGAAAGTAGATAACTTGAAGGTTTTCTTAAAAAACTATCAAAAACTTGGATCAACTTTATAAAAGGTCGTATCTTGTGCAAATGGCTTCCGCACTTAGCAAGGTCTAGGAGAGGTGGATGGTAGGCAACCTTACCCACATTTTGCGGATGCTAAATCCCAAACTCGAATCCACGCCACTACACTGAATGGATGAGACCTTGCCATAACTCCAAGCAACCAATTTTATGAGAGACATATATAAAGGACTTCAATTAAAGGAGGATTAGTGGAAGGAGAGGAAGAGGAGCTATAATAATTCGATGTGTACATGCATATAAATAATGCATGTTTATAAATGTATGTTTATCAAGTAAGAATTTACCATGTCAACATGTCTCTAAATTTGTGTCAGTATCCATGTCAATGCAACCTAGGATTTGACAATTATAGGAAGCAAAGTTCCCTAATAATACATCTCGCCCATTGATGAGTTAACACAAGACCATCCCCACTTTTACATCAAACAAACAAGACTACTTCCTTGTGTAAGGAGGAATGCAAAGACCCACGAAGGTGGCAAGGAAAACCGACAATAAAGAGCTTCAAACACTAATTAAATATTTACAAATAAATGAAGGTTTCAAATTCCTTCTCACGATTATTTCCTTCAACAAGCACTATGTTTGAGATTGTCTCATGATAACAAATATAAAGTGTGTTGATGGCTTACTCCATTTAAAGTAAAAATATTCCAACAACACAAATTTAGGAAATTATAGTTTCCAATGTCACATATCTTAAGCCACATATGCTAAACCACGTGTACTATTAATACAGAGCACGCAATACCTTCTTTGATTGGTCAAAACAATGGTATCATTATTCTTCGTTGTATTTACAAGGCCAGAAACTACAAATAGCCAAACAAAAATAACCAATTGGCTTTCCTAAAAGTAATGCAAAAAGTGCATCGTGTAAAGACTTTTCTCATCATACAAATCGCACAACTAATGTTGTCCATTATAGTGATGCTGACACATGACCATCATAACAAAATGTGATTCACGCAAGTCTCTCTCTCTCTCACAATGTAGATTAAATAACTAGTCTGGCTATCTCATGCGGATGTCGACACATTCACAAAATGACAAATCTCATTTAAGCAAGGAATTCTCTCGTAGTAATGCTTACGCTTACACATCAAAAGAAAAGGGACAAAAAAAAAGACACATGAATTCCTCTCAATATGCAGATTACCTAAAAGAGCAGTCCCAAGGCACGAAGCTCCTACCACTATGGGATCTTGATGTAGACAATCTTTCCCAGCAAGCGAAGAGTTTATTTCTGCCACTCAGACCATTGACCTCCAAGTCACAACAAAGCGACCTTACCATTGCACTAAGACCCGCCCTCAATATGCACATTACATAACTAACTTTAACTCCCTCATGCCAAACACTACAAAATGACATTTTGCAATGATTTCTTTCATCATGAAAAATTGCTTGACTAATTTGGTTTCCCTAATAAGTAATTTCGACACGTGCCTACCACAATACAACATGTGTCATGCAATAATTTCTATCATTATGTAAACTGCTTTACTAATATAAGGTGGTTGGTGCATACCAAACACAACATTTAGCATGGCTTTTTTATCATTCAGATTACTAAGAAAATTTTGTTTTCATGCACTTGGGATGATACATTTTGAAGTACAAAGGTTGTTGTTATGAAATTAATGAAGGGAATGGAATATAAGGAAAATATACGTTCATACGTCAAAACTTGGAGAATGAGAAAAAAGGCATATTGCAGTTACCACAATCGACTTATATTCCTTCAAATAACACATTTCGGAACCCGTTCCCACCTAATGAATCCTTTCTTATATATATAAGTAATAAATCCTTTCGTCTCAAGTTTCCCCTTCTACTTTCTTTTTTATTTTTTTCTTTCCTATCCTTTTCCTTTTCTCTTTAATTTTTTTTTGGTGGTTTTCATTGTCCCACAAGGACTCCTATATAAAGCACCTAATCGGTAAATGCGCTTTAAGCAACAAAAGCTTCTGTGGCAATCACAAATTATTTTTTCCCTTAATTCTGATACATAAAAATGTAAGATTGTTTATTTTTCACTGGATCAATTGAGATATAATCCATCATTCAGATTAAAATAAAGACCCCAAATTATCAAAGGCCTTTTCTTGAAGGATATATATCGTATTAAATATTACACAATTCATTACAAAGGAAGACATTACATCACCAATCATAACTGACATGGAAAGCAAAGGGCCTTACCAATAAAAGACAACTTTAAACAGAATCTACTAAAAAGTTGAAGAAAACCTCTGAACAATACCATTTAAAAGTACCTCAAGATCCGGTCGCCGGTGGAGAGAGGGATATAATATTACCTTAGACCTCCGCCGCTAACGGGGGCATCATCAACATGAACATGGCTAGTGGATGACAACACTGAATTGAGATATCCCATAGTTATTGCTCGATTATTTTCCAACCAACCTCCTCTTTCGATCAAAATGATAATATTCCTTTTTGTGTAATATGTGCCAATAATAGAAATGAAAAAATGCCTATTCTCGCATGCCAATACCAATCACAATATTCCAAGTATCATTAACAGCTACGGATTACCAAATCTAACCTGTAAAAAATAGCATAAAATTCAAATTCAGAAAACAAAATCCATATGCAACTACAAAGGCCGATCTCATCTAATCCAATCACATACTTGATCAATTAAATTCAAAATTCAAATTGAAATTGATATTCGTATCCCTATCATGAACCTAAACATTAAATTAATGTAGTGAGAGAAATAGAGAAGAGAGTACCCGGAGAAAGGAGGAGAAATGGAATGCCATCACGAGAGAAGGAGAAATGTAATCGAGAAGCAACTTGAAAGGGAGAAAACGACGACAGTATTAGAGAGAGAATTTTTAGAGAGAGAGAGGGAGGAGGAAAAGCCTGACGAATTCTGTTTCGTTTTGATTTCAGGTTTGGTTGTTTTTGGATTTCGGTTTGTTGGGAAAAACTAGCGGAAGAAATGGAAATGAAAACAATAATGAAAATAATAAAATATAATTTAATATCATATTAAAAAATATATAAAAACAAAGGGTTTGTTTGTTCATGCGAGAAACGGGCATACACGCGTTGCCGATGGGTGAGGTGAACCTAAGAAGACCGGGTCAAGGCCAAAAATATAGATGTAAGGGATCTTATGTGTACCATACACGTCGCACACATGCGGCAACAGATGTAGGACCCACCTTGCTATAATGATGCAGGTTGTAGGTTCTCTGGGGCATACAGTGATACCATATATAAATTTGAATATTTTATAAATTTTTTTTATTAATACTTAAATTTAAAGAATTGTGTTATCTTCAGATTTTTGTATTAAATGAATATTATTCTACCAAAGTGCCTTTCCAATAATGTGTTGTATATACGTTATCATATGCTCCGTTCCGTCAATTGTTGGGAGTATTTGTGAGGTGGTTTTTGAGTCAGTGAAGTTGACTTGGAATTGGTCTTGATTGGATTCAACGTATATTTGGAATTTGATTTTAATAAAGTTATTTTTTTAACTATTGAGAATTATTTGGTATTAAAATAATTCATTATTAAGAAGTTATTAAAGAATTTAAGATAAAAGTTGAGTTAAAAAAAAAAAGGTAATGTAATAAAAATTTATAAAATATGAATTTCTATGGTTTAATTATTCGGAATAATTTAAAAATGTAGAAATTATTCATGCTACTCGAGATATTTGGATATAATTTTAAAAAAAATTGAGCAATCATTTTTTTGATAAAAATATTAAAATAAATTCAAGAGATTTTGCAAAACTAAGAGTCATTTTTACTATATATGGTCAGTATTAATTTGTATCAAGGTACTATCCTAAAAGCCCACTTTACTTACAATTCAAGTTCAAATTTCCCTAGCAGGGCCCAAGATTTCTCTTAAAAGCGCCCCTTCCACCTCATTGAATTAACATAAATTAATATTAAATTTTTTTATATCATTGGCAATAATCCTTCCTTCAAACACCATGCTATTCTTCTTATTATGTCATGTTCCTGGCCCGTAGAGCCGGACTAAAGTATTATTGGAACTTCGAAAGAAAAATAATAAGACTAATCATCTGACTCAAATGTAAAACAAAAATATGAGTCTTTTTTATTTTTTTTTAGTTATTTTCAATTCGTTTCCATAATTAAACTTATTCAAGTCCCATAACAGAATAAAATGAAATAAACTATCATCAAATATAATATACCAAAATGTCCATCTACAGTGTACAATAGGGTAATTGCAGAGTTGACTCTAATCAGTTCAATATACAATATATACATCAATAGTAAGAAGGGTACAGGAACCTTTTACAAAATATAATGAATATGTTACATAAATGTAAACTAAACAATATACTGGTCTCTGTCCATCCTATACTACTCCAGCAGCTATCGTCCATCAGTCCAATAACTATCATTCCCATTAATAGAAGGAGTGAGTTATAGCGATCAGTAGGGTTTTTAATGACACACAAGCAAGCAGCATGCAAAAACTAATGCAAGTCCGAAGAAGACAATTCCTATAGTCCAGTATGCATCTCAAGCACATAACAATAAGATCGTATACTAAGTCACATGCATAGATATGATAATCAAGAAAATATGGCACCACTCCATATGGTATAATAGCAATAACCAAGACAGTCAACATATATATATAATCGAAGACGAGACATAAGTATATACTTACAAATCCCACGGCGCATCTCCATTTCCTTATTTAAAGCCATAAGAAAAAAATAATAATAATATATATATATATATATACACACACACCAGGACAATCAACATATATATGTATAATCGAAGACAAGACATGAGAATATACTTATAAATCCCATGATGCACCTCCATTTCCTATTTAAAGCCACAAGAATAATATACATATATTTGAAAGCCACACAATCACTTCCAATTTTCATAAAAATTACAAGTGAGTACGTCACAGTTCATCAGTAAGCACAAGATATATCATGTAATCATTCCAAGGGAAGACATCATCAATTTTATTAATACATCACAAAAAAGATAAGGATTCTGTGATTTATTCAACTCATCTCATCCTCTTAATAATCCCAATCCGAATGAGTATCCACCTAATTGGCCCCCGGTAAACTTGAGTGCTTTACAGACTACTAACCTGATAGAGACAAATAACCACCCACGTGGGTTTACGGCTTACAAGCTAATAAGAGACATCATCTCTATCATAAATAGAACCCCGAATAAAGCATAATCTTACCACGCTCAAGAACACACAAAAGACGTGGCTAACTTCTATCCCAAATCCCTTTCCTTATAAGTTGTAGATTTCCAAAATCCCAAGTATCTTAAATCCACACCATTCGAGTGCTTGATATCATTATACCCCTTCAAATCACACATCACTTAGGTATGCTCAACAATATGAATAACAATAACATCAAAGTTCACAACAATCATCAATAAGTATAATACGAGATATTCAATCCACAAGTAATCACACAAATAATAGTGATCATATATATATATATATATCCATGGTAGAAATGTAAATACCAGTAAGTATCAACATGATAATCACATTAACCCTAGAATATTAGGAAAAATCCAACATTCTAACAATCATAATAATAGTCGTCTCATATTGGTCAACCAAATGACAAGGCATCTAATAATAATGATAGACATATCACATAAATCAAATGACAAATATCCATGTCAACAAGTTAGGACATCACCCTAGTCCCAATCATCACTCTAATACAAGGAGACATTACATGTGTCTTTCATAATGTGCCTCAATTACCTTACACATTCACTGTTTTATTTTCGGGACCACATTGGTCCTTAACACTAAGGTATTTTGTCAAGTCTTAAGGTTCTTTACGGCTAATTACATATTAGCATACACATTAGTACTCGCTTGTCTAAACGGCTATTAAAAGCGTGTTCTTGGACCTCAAAAACCCTAAGGAGGTCCTATCGTATTATTTCTAAGTCATTTGATTGTCTTTTAAACTCATTGCATATAATCATGCATAAGGTTTTGAAAATGAATATTTTCCCTAAAAAGTAAAGGTTGCCCCCTAGCAACTATATATCTAGCAATGTCTTCCCTCACATTGTTATTTGAGCATGTCCAATTTCCCAAAGCACCATTACTACTGCTTTGACTAAGTTGTACTTGTGTAGGGTCATTAACACTATATTTTTCTAGACATTTTTTTATATGTCTATTAAGATGGCCCGTGCCACAACTACTTCTACTTATATAATTGGTCATGTAATATTTTTAAACATCTCGTTCGTTTATTTGGAAATTAATAGTTAACTGTTTTAAGGTAAAATGGGCCCACACTCTCGATGTGCAGGATCTTTTAGGGCTAGGAGAATGACTAGATATGGCGTCGCTTGGTGTAGGGATACTAGTATTGACAGAAGGTTTATCATTAAATTTATTATATTCATCATATTCAAGGATTTCTAGGTTAATATTTTCAATAGGGTCCATTTTCAAATTTAAAGTAATAAAAGAATAAACAATAACAATTAACAATTAACAATAATACTGATTAAACAATTAATAACTAATAACAATGAAAACAATAATGCTAATTATTATTATTTTAATAAAAACAATTATTATTATTATTATTATTATTATTATTATTATTATTTAATAATAAAAACTAATAAAAAAATTTACCAGCCCGTTTAATTCTTGAATTGAATGTGACTGGGCTTCCTCCAATTCACAAACTTGCAATTGTAGTAGAGTCAATCATACTTTAGTCTCTAACACAATTGAAAAATATTTATAAAGAAAGCTTGTAAAATATAAATAGAAGTACTATTGATGAGAGAACTTGTAGAAATAATTGTAGAGTAGAGAAAAGATGAGTGAATTCGTGAGGAAAAATAAAATGAGGTGGTAGGATATTTATAAAAAAAATTAGTTAGTGAATTTTCAATTATACCCTTAAAACTAGTCATTATATAGTTATTGAGAGGGGTAAAATGGCTAGTTGTATTAAATTTATAACTATGCCCTTAAAATTAACCATTAATATAGTTGTTGGAAGGGCAAAAATGGTCATTTTAACCAACTTTCCATAAATGTCTCTTAAACTAGTCATTAATATGGTTGTTGGAAGGGAAAAATGGTAAAAAAAAAAAAGCCTTTAAAATAAAAAAAGGTGAGGGAATCTCACTGCGTTGTCAAGCAGGCCGTGCCAACAGACTGCCGTGACGGACTAGGTTGGGACTAAAGAGAGAAGGAAGAAAGGAAACTTGAAACTTTAAGAATCACAAGGTTAGAACCTGATCTCTTGCTTTGTTTCTATTTTTATATAGTTTACAAGCTAGAAAGATGAAAATTAGAGGTTTGCATGTGTCCCAAATGGCTAGTTCAAGCTTGAACCGACTATGGATGAAGCTTGAAAACGATACCTAGAAATCAACTTGCATGAAATCAAGTTTTAAGTTCTGATATAAGTTACACACATGAAATGATGAAGGATGAACCAGAAACTTAGTCCAAAAGCTCGCGGATGAGCTCTAAACAACCTAGTTGCCGAATGGCCAACAATGGAAAACCTATGAAAATGGCCTTTAAGTTTGCATGCATGGACTAATGTAGAGACCTCATGACTTAAGGAACACAACGTAACAAACCATGCTTGAAATGGCCACGTAACAGGCCTCGAATAGTGAATACCCATAGAAGTTTGATCGATCTATTGAGCTTGGATTGAACCACTAAAGCTATGACAAAAGGTTCATTAGACATGTAGAAACTAAATGAACTGAAAAGAGCTTGAGAAATGAACTAGAATGACGCGAAATAGGGTCGGTGCAAACTAGGGTTGTAGAGCTATAGTGGATCGAGTGTAAGGAATGAGATCACCTCGTTGAGTCAACTCATGAGTTGACTCAGCCATTTCTAACAAGCCAATTCGGCTCACTGTGTCGACTTGGACGCGTGTTAATGTGCGGATGAGCCACCGCATTAATAGGACGACGTCATTTTGATGTTAGGTTTAAAACCTCTTAGCCTTTGTGTCACGACCCGAAACCCACCCTATGCGGATTACCGGATCGCGACCGCTGCCCCGAGACCCAAAGGCCTCGGGACAAGGCTCCTACATAAGCAACAATATCAGACAGTGATGCGACTTGTGGTTGCGGAAGCGTGAAAAACTTTTTTTTTTCTTTTCTTTTAAAAATAAAGCATCTGTCGCATATTCGCTTGATACTGCCATTCTTCATAGCGGTACACATAATATAATAATCAAAGCATAATAATAATAACTAAAGATTCTACATAGTACATATCCATGTGCCCCTCGGGCTTAAATACATAATTGTCCAAAAATTACAACTACAAGAGTTTGACAAATGATGGGTCCTAAAATTTCCAAAATATCTCCAGATCCTACTAGAGCTGCCAATCAGTGCTCCCCAAATTGAGCAAGGGTCCAACCATCATCGTCACCTGAAAAATGTTGGGGAGTGGGGTGAGCTTCGAAAAGCCCAATGAGTAATTCCTACATCTATCATGGGTTTTCAATTGGTAGAGGTTTCGTACATGAGAGTTTATAAAATACTCAACTGCCAATAGGTCGTATACTTAAACATAGAGAATATGCATTCTTAAAATATGTAGCTTTGAAACATTCAAGGTATTCAAGCTAGAACATATATTTCCATAAAAGAGCATATGTATTTCAGAACGTGTAACTTAAAATCATATAAACATGCATAGTGAAAATGGGGGTAAAACCTGCTTCCATTTTCAAAATCGTTGTCATATTTTCTCTTTAATTAGGTGGAATCTGTTTCGAACCAGACTCCCGTTTTACGTATACGTGGAGATATCTCATTACCTGTGGGATTAAATCCTGCTACCAGGCATTACACATGACAGGTCAATTGAGTTTCGTATAACCCAAAATCCTGACTATGTGTTGATGCACACGATAGGCCCATTGAGTTCCGTACAACCCAAGACCTACCTATGTGCTTATTATTATCTTGTAAAACATTTGTCATATGACTTCTTCATATTGATACTTTTCATGAGTATTTAAAACATGTAACGTATAACTTTTGCAATGATGCTTCAATACTTGTAATAATCAAATTCAAAATATTTGAGAAAATCAGACATGCTAACTATTTTGAAAATGAAACATTTACGAATATAAATATGTAAATAATCGTGGAGCATGTCATAGCATAATATTTAAGTAAACAGAAATCATGAATACTGAATCTGAATATACCAATGCTGTAAATATCTTGAACTTAAAAACATCCGTTGAAATCCGTGGAGTTAAAGCCTCTACTTCAAATGCAAGATTACTCACCTTGGTCCTTTAGGGTTAGTGCTAATAATGGGCTTTTCCACTTCCTTTGTAGTTCCTAAGAACAATTCATAAATAACCTCATTAACTTCACATTCACTTCAAACATCTCCTACTGATACTTCTTAGCTTACGCTTAGATTGTATTAGATCCTAACACTGATTTCATAAATTTCTTGCGTACTTAATTTAACTCGCCTTCTTAACCTATGACACAACTTAATGTATTAGGAATTAACTTTATTTTTATTTTATACTCTTCTGGTAGTTCCATTAACTTTAACTTAAAGTTATTTACTTCACATATTTACGTGTCGTGTGTTTTCGTATTTCATTGCCTTAGTTTAGTACTTTGGCAATGTTTCAGTTCATAGTCATCTAACAGATGCTATTCATCAAATTTTATGTCTTTTTATTTAGACTTTTCTTTTTGATCAAATAGACTCTACTATTAAGTCCAGAGCGTCGAAGAAAGTCGGTTTAGGCTTTCCAAGAATTTAATTCGGACTTTCATATGAAAAGGGCAAAATGTTCAATTTTTTTGTTTTACGTGTCACATATTTCCGTACTTCATTTCGTAATTTGGACTCCATTATTGAGTCCGGAAGGTCGAAGAAAAGTCAATTTAGACTTTCTCTGGTTTCATTTTGGCTTTAGGGGTACCAGGGGTATTTTGGTCATTTTACCCCTTTACGTGTCTTTATTTTTCGAAACCCCGTCTCGTGTCGTGGACCTCATCATTGGATTCAGAAGGTCCGAGATAGTAAGAATACACTAATAACTTGTTAATTTTGGCCTAGGGGTATTTTGGGTCATTTACCCCTTTACGTGTCTTTATTTTTCGGGACCCCGTCTCGTGTCGTGGACCTCATCATTGGATTCAGAAGGTCCGAGATAGTAAGAATACACTAATAACTTGTTAATTTTGGACAAGGGGTATTTTAGTCATTTACCCCTTTACGTGTCTTTATTTTTTGGGACCCCGTCTCGTAAAACGGACCCCGCCATTAGCTTCAGAATATCCAAAATAGTAAGAATTCACTATTCATATGTCTGATTTGGACTTTATTTGCTTAATATTTGAATTAGGGGCATAATAGTCATTTTACTTTATTTATTAAATAATTAAATTAATTATTTAATTATTTAATTATTTTTCTAGGGGCATATTTGCATAAATCTTCCAAAAATTGGGCCACAGTGTAAATCCGTAGAACAGTTGGGGGTCAAAGTATAAATACCCAAAGATTCGGTCTGAACCAGTTGGTTCAGTTCAATTTCAACTGAACCGGTCCGGTCTTAACTGAACCAATCGGTTCGGTCGGTTTAATCACATAAGGCTGACATCATGATAATGTCAGCCCTAATGGCTTATAATTTAAAATCATAACACCAAAACGACACCGTTTAACTTAACCGTTTATGCGATGGGTCGGGTTCCGACCCGAACTTGATTTGACCGGATTTGACCCGAACCGTCACTGTTCATCATCTCCCCCATTTCTTCCCCAGTGTTGCCCTAGTTGCAGGTTTCCATTTCTTTTAATTTCGTGAAGTTTGGCCTGCTCTTTTCTTACTGTTTTCAACCCGATCCACTCCTAGAACATTGTAGAAGAGTTTGGCAGTCGTTTTGGGGTTCAAAACTGATTCATAAGTTCGACTTGGGTTTGATATGTCACGACCCAAGACCCCACCCTATGCGGATCTCGTGTCGCGCACCCGATCCGACACTGCTTGTCGAACCAAGGGTCTCAACTTGCAACACATCAGTGCTACTAACATGCAACAACTAAATGCGGAATAAAATAAATAAAAGCTGCATGTAATTTATATAATGTTTTACAAAATGCGGAATGCAAAATTTCTTAATACAATCTGTTCATCCCCAAGACGTGGATAACATGGGAGAGCTACAAGACTGACTGTACTAAGTATTACACTTACAACTTCAAAAGAAATGTCCACTGCTATCTAGTTGACTGCTACTGCTACTGTTACTGCTCTTCTACAGCTTCATTTCCTGAAAGGGGTGGTAAGTTTGGGGTGAGCTAATGAAAGCCCAATAAGTAATTCTTCTTTGCTCTGCTATGTGTACATGAATATAGAAAGCATTATCCATAAAACTAGGATAAGTGCAGAAGTGCTAGCCAGTCAATGAATATAGAACGCAATAACAAATGATATAACTCAAATGATAAAGCACTGAAATCTGTCTGACTACAATCATACGCACAATCATACGCACTCAAATGAAAGCTGTGAAGTCTCATGATCATTCATAATGATATAATATGATCAAGCTATGATAATCAATAAATAATAGTGATATCAAAACTGGTTGATGCACTCGGCTGGGGCCCGGCTACCCCTTGAGCTCGTATTCGATCCGCTATGGGCTGTTTGAATACGGCTCTGAGCTCGTATTCAGATCCACTACGGGCTGTTTGAATACGGCTCTGTGTACACTGTATAATAATCTGGACCCGAAGGTCATAACTGGACCCGAAGGTCATAACTAGACCCGAAGGTCATAACTAGACCCGAAGGTCATAACTGGACCCGAAGGTCGTAAATAGCATCAGATGGAGATGTGACTGAGCACAAATCAGGTACTAATAATATATCAGGATCATGCTACCTCCACGAAGAGTATAAATGTGGAATATAACTGGTTCTAGGCGAATCTGACGTAACAATAGTTATCTGAACTACGGTTACTAGACTACTTCTGTCTGGCCCTCACGGCCCTAAGTACAAGTGTACGAAAGGGATCCATGCACAAGTGTACAAATCATGATCGAGATATACAACAGTTAATAAATACTTTCCACAAGATAGAGCAATATCAATGTGGACTTGATGAACGTTCTGGTATATATGGAATACAACAAGTGATATATGAAAAACTGTTGACATGGCTTGGAATGTAACATAAACAGAGATCAAAGATTACTTACCTTTTACTGTATCTGTCTAGAAGGTCAAACCGCCTTCTTCTTGTATCTGGGTACTCCTATGATTCAGGAAACCAATCTCAGTCTATACATATATATATATGTCTAATTCAAGCTATTCATCAAATTTTATGTCTCTTTACTATTTTATCTCTTCTACTAGAATAGACTTTACTATTGAATCCGGAATATCGAACAAAGTCGATTTAGGCTTTCGCGGAATTCAATTTGGACTTCTGTACTAAAAAGGGCAAAACGGTCATTTTGCACTTTTACGGGTCTTTTATTTCTCGGGTCTTCTTTTCACAAATCGGGCTCCACGGATGAGTCCGAAATGCTCCAAATAATAAAAATCTACTATTCAATTAATTTATTCGGAATCCGTTGAACTACTTTTCGACTTAGGGCATTTTAGAAATTTCTCCTTTAAATAATTATTTAATTAAATATTATTTTATTCACTCGGGTCAATTCACAATCAACCCTAATAATTAAAATCTCACAAGGTTCTATTTACTGCCCCTAATTTTCTTCTGGTTTAACATCCACACAATGCACTGATCAGTAGCCATAGCCACTCACTGGTTTGCCGTTGCACAACACGCACAGATCTGCTGCACAGCCGTCTCCTTCTTCTCTCTTTTCTCTGTTTCTCTCTTTTCTTTTTCTCTTTCTTTATCCTATTGCACCGCCTCCCCTACGGCAGCCCCCCTCTTCTTCTCCTTTTTTTTTTTTCCACTGTTCACATGAGATACTATATATATATACCTAGCCACCTTATTTGACCTTACTTTTCTTCTTTTTCTTTTTCCCTTTCTCTTCCATCAGTTTCATGCCTCTTCATTTCCCCATCCGTTTCTCTTCTTTTCTTTTCTTTTTTTTTTTTTATTCTTTTCTTCTCTTTTTTTTTTTATTCTTTTGTATGCTTATATATATATAAAATAAATCCATATTTTATTTATATATATATATATATATATACATAATACATATCCAATTATACTAATACCTCTATTTATATATTATCTCATATATATATATATATATATATATATATTCTTGCATCTATTAAAATACATTACGCACGTAGATCAAGGCATGTATTGGCCTACGTATATAAGTCTCCATACCGCTCGAGTTTATTTTGGTATTACTATTCTCGGCTCGGTTTACTCATACTTTTTCTTAATCTTGTAATTTTGTGAGATTATAACTTCGGTTAATTACCTCGGTAATCGTGCCCGTCACTGTATGTTAATTAATTTGGTGCATCTCAGGGTCTACTATATTTGGGTCTGAAGCAGTCTCGGTTTGTCTCTGATAGTATGTTCATTGCTTGATTAAAGCTCGGTATTATTATTTGACCTTCTTGGATAAAATGAAATTATATAAATTTATTCTGAACTTATGCTCGGTTATAACGGGTATTACGCTACTCGACCCGACTTATCTCGGTTTACGTGTACTCGATCGGGTCTACCTCGGTTTCTGTGTCATATCCCGGGTCGGGATATTACATGATAAGCCGAACCTGTAACTAGCTTGTTCTTGCTTATTTTTTAACCAAATCTCGTGGGACTTGTTCTATCATGATCCCCTTATTATGGGGATTCCGTTTCCATTCGTAAAGGTGGGTTTAGAAGCTATTTGGTAAGGTTTGTTCTGAGAACCCGTACCTGCAACTCACCATATAGGGTTCGTTTCTTTGGACTTTTTGATCACGTATACGTGTTTTTGGCATGTTTGAGGAGTCTAGTTGAGGTTCCAATCAACCAAATTGGGTTTGGGGAAGCTTGATTCAGACCTGCCTCAAGCAAGGTCTCCCATGGCCGAAACTTCTGGGTCTATGTGTTTTAGGTGGTCTAAAGCCGAAATTTCATTCCTAATCTTGTCTAAACAAGTTCTACATGTCATATATACAATATGAAAGCTTAAAAACAGCTTATACATAGAGAAATTTTAGAGAGAGAACAAAACGATAATTTCACATTCTTACCTTTTTCCTCACTGTTTTCACCTTCTTCTTGCCCTGATTCTCCTTCCCTTCTTCTCCTCTTCAGTTTTCTTCTTTCACTCTCTCTCTCTCTCTCTCTTTCTTTCTGTCCGTGTGTCATAGGTGTGTATATGTGATATATGTATATTTATATATGTATATTTCTCTCACTCCCATGCCCCATCAAAATCAATAGCCATGCCTCCCTTACTTTTCTGATTTTGGGCCATACCTTCTCCCATTCCTCTACACCTACTTGCATATATAATATACATATATGGTACTTCATCCCCTTACCTCCATGTCTCCATGTATATATATTTTTATTTTATTTTATTTTATTTTATTTTTCCTATATTCAAGTATTACATGTATATAATTATACATATATAAATACTTACACATGCTTGGTCACATAATACACTTTTAGGTGTGTATAATCAATTTCATAAAATTAATTAATTAATTAATTGTTGTCCTTAAGTATAGACATCTCTATACTTATTTTTCATAACCTCGAAATACGTGCCCTATGACCCGGTATTTTTGGGTCGGGGTATTACACTTTGTTTGTTTATGACTTTAATAAATTAAAAATCAGAATAAGGATAACTTATCCCAAGTTTTTCCTATTGTCCACTGTTTGGAACCCATATCTGTTGTTTGGCTTGGGAATTCCTTGAAAAAACATTAGGAAACCTACTGTTCGGACGGTACGAACCCCAAACCTATCGAACCAAAGAGATTGTAAGCTCAATTGGCTACCAATATGCCACTAATCACCTTGTTAATTTATTCCACATAATATATATATATATATATATATATACTTAATCAATTTAATTAAATGAATTAAGTTAATTAAACCAAATGCTATATATATCCAAATAAATGAAAGGGGTGTTCACCCTATCATTTCTCGATGCTCCGAACTCAATAGCAGAGTTTCTTTTGACAAATGAGATACCAATAAATTAAATACAACAAAAGCATAATTACAATAATGCACTAATATCGAGTAAAATTACTATTTTACCCCTAGGCCTAAAAGTGGTGAAATAAAGGCCAACAAAAATACGAGAACAGACATTTTCAATATTTTTGTGCACTGTAAACCCAATGGCAGGCTCTGTTTGGGCAAATTAAACTTCCAAAAACATAAACGGATAAACTAGACCAACTCCAAAGAAGTCCTAAAGACTAAATTAGGCAACCAAATGACCTCCGATGACTATGAGGGTACTTGTCCTAAGGTTTTTCGATGTTCCAAACTCAATGGTGGGGCCCGTTTCATCAAATAAGATACTGAAAATACTGATATGCAAAATTAGCCAATTTTAAGGCACTTTTAAGGTTACAAAGAGTTACTAGAAGAGTATAGAGGAATCAATAAAGACCTAAATTGATTATCATAAGTCCTTAGACCTAAAAATATAACTCATGAGACTAAAAGCTGAAGGATTCATCAATAAAAATCAAAATAAGCGTTTTAAGTAAAATTAAACAAAGTGATATTCCCTAATTTATAGGATCAATAAAGGGAAAGGAGAATGAGATCATTTAAAGGGGAAAATCGTTTGAAAGTAAGTAAACCTGAACTCTAATACGTGAAATTCCCTAACCATGATGTGATTGTATTTTCTCAAAGTTACCGGTTCTCATTCTTTTGCATACTTCTATCAGTTGTTTGATTTCAAAAATTGATATTTGTGATGACTTTGTGGTTATACTGAGATTTTTATTATTGATATCCTGTTATGGTTTCTTTCATATCGTTATAACCTCTTGTTGTTGGATGATGGCAAACTATGGTGATCCTTTTTGTTGTGGGCATTTGTAATCTATGTATATGCATTTACCTCGTGAAATCTATGTGAGAATAATGTTGTTTGTAAGTACTCAGGTGTCTACCACAATGCTCATTCTAACTCTATAGATGCTGATGACCTACAAGTCGGTGTTTGGGAATGATACCCAATACGTAGTCCTGATAAGGACATAATTATTTGATAAGAGCTTTTGGAACCATTTGGGGAAACCTAGAGAATGAGTGGTGAACCTGAAAGAGTGCTGTTTAGGGGTAGCCGGACCCTATGTGTTGATAGCATCTAGTAGACTCATTATTCCTCTATAACAGATTTTACACTCTGATCATGATTTGATGATGTTATTCTTTGGATGATAGATATGTTTTCCGAGTTTATCGTTGTATTCGATTTGATTTCTTGTGATTCTTGGCAGCTAAAAATTATATGTGATAAATCCTTGATTGTTGACTTGCTCGGTTATTCACATTTTATTGAGAGCTAGTTTTGGATTATATCTTTTGACCAAAGGGCCACCTTTATTGGATTTGCTTCCCTTGTGATTGACTATTATTCGTAACCCTTCGCTTACCCCTCATTGTATGCATCTTGTTGTTTAACCTATATCTAACCCATGGCAAAGTAAAGAAATTTATTTACTGAGCTAAGTTAGTTCACCCCAGATTTGTATCTGTTAGGACCATGGGGTCCAATATTGTAATTGGCTAATCCGATTAGATAAAATGTGCTTTGTATATAATCCTTACACAAGTCCTATAAGTGAGTACCTTGATGCTATTTTTTTTTTAAGTTCGTCCAAGAGACATTACCATGTATCACTACTAGTCGACTTGGTTCTCGAAGGATAAAATTGACTTTTATATTTGATTTGGATCTCACACACTGACATTATACATACATTGCGTATATATTTTATCTCATCATTATGTATGTGATTGACTTATGGTTGTGAACTACTTCTCCCAATATGCATCTTTAAATCACTTATGGGAAAAATTCAGTTCACAAGACAAGCAAAGAATGAGCAACTCATTCTTACTCGTTCGAACGAAGTTTGGTTCATTCGAACGAACAATAAAGAAGTTCATTCTCATTCATTCGAACTTCTATATCAAATGAGTTGTTGCAACCTTAGAGTTGTACTCGTTTGATATTTGTTCCTTATTTGTTCGAACGAGCACTTGCTCTTTCAAACGAATGATGGTTCGTTTGAACGAACCATTGGCAAAAAATAGATTTATAATATGATTTCTAGCCATCTGGGGATCAATTAAGCTCTTTTCGAAAATAAGCAAAAATAAGATTTAGAGTAGCCAAAAACAGAGTGAAAGAATCTCAAATTGTGAGAGCTAATTTGTTGATAGATCTTGAAGCTCTTGTAAGAGATCATTCATACATGACATTCATAATCATCTCTACTCATTTTTATTAATCAGATTTGATCAAACCACACGATCTAATCAAATTTAAAGAGCCTTAGTTCATGTCAAACTCACCATTAACGATAGATGGAGTTTAAGCACGAGGATTCGGCGTTGAGCGCTCGGTAGACACTGAGGTCGTGAGGATTCGCGATTGTTAAACGGCTTGATCAGAGGAGTCCGAGACCGTGGTGGAGTCCGGTTGTTTGAAAAATTGACTATAAGAAGCTTGAAGATTCGAGGGGAATTTGAAGACGTAATCAGGGAGAATGGAGCTAGAGGTACTTAGCTCGTTCGTATTTTCATTATATTTCACTTTTCATCATAGTGCATTCCTTCCATGAGCATTGGCCTAGCTCTGGAGTTTTACTCCAAGGATTGTTGTCCTTGGTAGTTTTCTCTATCATCAATCAGTTTGCAATTCCCCTCTCTCCATCTCTTTCAATTTACTATGTGTTTAATTGAATTGCTTCCGCTTAATTTTAAAAATTTATTTTTTTCCCATAATTGTTCATCAAATTGTTATATTGAAAAACTTGATTTAGTAAATTAATTGAAATCAAAATTGATAACTTAGTTGATTTTGCTTTGAATTGCGAAAATTGCTATAAAATCAATCTAGTTAATCAATTAAGTGAAGTTTTAATAGGTTGGTGTATCCGTTGATTCTTAGTGGATTGATTGGTGGAAGGGCATAAATGTTGGATTAATCACGTTAAGTGATTTGTTGTTAATTGTGTCATCTTTGTGTTTAACCAAGAATTGGAATTAACTTGAAAGAAATTTTTAATTTAAGATCTACCTATTCAACCCCTATTCTAGGTAATTCACACTTTGGGACCTTGAGTGATATCATTGTGGTATCCCTACGCGCAAACAAAGTGGTATCAGAGCCTTCTTTCTAAGGCAATTGATTGATATCTTAAGTAGTGAAAACCATGGAAGGGTTAAAAAAGGGAGGATCGATCTCACGACCACCTCTATTTGACAGCTCAAATTATGCTTATTAGAAAGCTCGTATAAGAGCATTTTTAAGAGTCGTGGATGAGCGAGTTTGGCTTGCCGTCTAAAAATGTTGGACGCCACCAGTCACAACTGGAACTATGGAAATTCCCTCTATAGTCAAGCCTTCAAGCACTTGGAATAAGTTAGAGTTAATGATGGGTGGCTACAACACCAAAGGGTTAAACGCCATCTTTAACGCGATAACTCCCGATGAGTTTCACTACATTATGACTTGTGAGACGTCCAATGAGGCTTGGGACATCCTCGAGACTACCCATGAGGGTACGTTGGCAGTAAAGAGGTCAAAAATAAAAATGTTGACTTCTAGGTTTAAAGCCCTAAGAATTGAAAAATCGAAAAACTTTTCCGAGTTCTATGTAAAATTGAGTGATATTGTCAACTCATCATTTAACCTAGGAGAGAAACTTGAAAGGACCAAGATTGTAAGGAAAATATTGAGATCTCTTTCTGAGACATTTTAACCTAAGACAACCGCAATTGAGGAGAGTAAGGATGTGGACTCTCTAGTTGTTGACGAGTTAGTTGGATCACTTCAAACCTTTGAACTAACTCTTAGGCAAGCAAAGAACACCAAAAGTCTTACCTTGAAATCAACATAAGTAGAAAGTGAATTGCTTCCGCATAATTTCAGAAATTGAGTTTTTCATGTTTTCATAATTGATCATCAAATTAATTTATTGGAAAACTTGATTTAGTAAATTGATTGAAATCAAATTGATATGTTAGTTGATTTTACTTTGAATTGTGAAAATTGTTTTAAAATCAATATAGTTGATCAATTAGGTGAAGTTTGAATAGGTTGGTGTATTGGTTGATTCTTGGTGGATTCATTGGTGGAAGGGCATAAATGTTGGATTAATCACATTAAATGATTTGTTATTGATTGTGTTATCTTTGTGTTTAACCAAGAATTAGAATTAACTTGAAAGAAATTTTTAATTCAAGACTGACCTATTCAATCCCCCCTTCTAGGAAATTCACGCTTTGAGACCTTGAGTGATATCCTTGTGGTATCCCTTCGAGCAAACAGTATCACATTTTTTAAGAAAGGACAGGAACGGGACAATAGAGTGCTCATTGCCTACAAGCATCACGTTTTTGTTCACAGACTTGTCTTTCACATGTAATGAGTGGATTTCTTTTTGTCTTTTGATGAAATAGATCATATATGTCGTAGTCTCTCCCATGATCCATATCTTTGAGTTAGCATTTTGTTAAATGATCTATAACTGTAAGAATCACTTTAACCATGTTCTGTAAACCTTATTATGACTCTGCTATGTATTTATCTAATTCTAACATCACTTTTAGTGATTCTTAATTGAAATTGGTTAAGTATGGCTTGAGGGTAGCCCCCATGACCCTTAATCTACATAGGGTACGTTTTTGGTCATGACAGCTTGGTATCAGAGCCCTAGGTTCTAGTGGTTCATTGGAGATTAGGATTAGAGTACTAAGACTACCAAGTCTAAGGATCAAGTCGACAAGTAAAACCTAGTATAATAAGTAAGTGATTGCTAGGGTTTTGAATATTATCTTTTTGTAGTGAATGGTTTATACTTGAAATATGACAATGGCAATAGACTGATTGGATAGGGTTGAGCACATCCTAGAGAAAATTGTGAAGGCTATGCCAAGAGCCCAGGGAGATGAGGTTGAACAGGTTAGGTAGGATCACCCTATAAATTTTGGAGGCCACCAATGAAATAATCGAGATAAGTTGTACCATTACAAGTGGTTTCGAGATCTGAAACCGCCTACATTTGATGGAACTAAGGGCTCGAACCTAATAGAGGAATGGTTGCTAGAAATGAATCATATCTTCGGAATCCTACCTTGCACCGAGGAATAGAAGGTGGCTTATGTAGCATATATGTTTAAGGGAGCTACCCATAAATAGTGGTTATTGGAAGAGGCATGGGAACCCAACATGAATTGGAAATGCCTTACTAAAGCTTTCAACGACAAGTACTTTCCACAAGAGGTCAAGGATCAAAAGGTCATTGAATTCCTAGTCCCGCAACAAGGCAGCATGACACTAGAGGAATATGAGACCAAGTTTACTAAGTTAGCTAGGTTTGCGCCAAATGTTATCAACACTAAGAATATGAAGGCCCAGAAGTTCGAAGGTGGATTGAGATGGGCTATTAGATAGGGTTAGACCCCAACAATTGTCCACCTACAATGAAGTTGTGGTAACCGCCAAGATTCTTGAACGCAGTAGAGAAGAGTTTTCTAAAAGAAAGGGAAATCAGAAATCGGGAAAAAATTGAGATATAGAATGAGGTTCCTTATTGTTCAAGCTAGGTGCCGGATCATACAATACTGGATCAAGATCTAATCAAGAGAATGTTTGTCATAACAGTTAGGGCACAACCACAGGCTAAATTGCCAAAAGATTCATAAGAGGCAATGCCACATGAATATTAATGCTTGTTTTGGTTGTGGCTAGACTAGACACTATGTAAAGGATTATCCTAAAGGAAATAAGGCTACGGCTAGCTCAGCCCTAATGGTATCAACCTCTGTGGCGAAACCCCAAGCAAGAAGTAAAGGAGTAAGGAAGGATCAACAACGCACCGAAAAGGTTTTCTCAACAATACCTAGAGATGTTCAAGCCCCTACCTCATTAGTCGCAGGTACCCTTTCTGTTTACTCACAATTGGCATATGTTCTATTTGATATTGATTCTGCTCATTCATTTATAATTCCCAAATTTTCTACCAAATTGAACTCAAGGTATGAACCCCTAGATTACTTGCTATCTGTTTCAATTCCTTCGAGAAAATCACTATTAGGAACCATAGTGCAAAAATCATGCGAGATAGGAATCAATGATACCTAGCTAGTTGTCAATTTGATATCTTTGGAAATTTTTGGATTCGACGTAATTCTCAACATAGGCTGGCTAGCTATAAATCATGCTACCATTGATTGTGTAGCAAAGAAGATCCTTATTCAAAACCCTGGACAACCAAACCTTACGTCTGAGAGAATAGGAGTACCCTCTTGCCTTATCTCGTTTCTTCCATTAAGGCCAAACGCCTGTTTCGCAAGGGTTATCATGGTTACTTGTGTAACATCCTTGACACCTGCTCACGAAAACCCACTTTAGATTAGATTCTAATTGTAAGAGAATTCCCTTATGGGTTTTTAGATGACTTGCCTGGAATGCCCATTTACTGGGAAGTTGAGTTTAGTGTTGATATACTTCTTGGCGTTATGCCCATTTCCAAAACCCTATATCGAATGGCATCGATGGAGCTAAATGAGTTAAAGATATAGCTGCAAGAGTTACTACATAAGGGTTTTATTTGACCCAGTTTATCGCTATGGGGTGCACCAGTATTGTTTGTAAAGAAGAAAGACTAGACCATGAGAATGTGCATCGAATACAGAGAGTTAAATAAAGTCACCATCAAGAACAAGTACCTTCTACCAAGAGTAGATGACCTGTTTGACCAATTAAAGGGAGCCCAAGTCTTCTCAAAGATCGATTTAAGGTTGGTGTCACGACCCGAAACCCACCCTCTGCGGATTTCGCATCGCGACCGCCGCCCCGAGACCCGAAGGCCTCGAGACAAGGCTCGCATCTGCAGCGGTATCGAATAGATGTGCTTCATGTGGTTGCGGAAGCGTGAAAATCTTTTTTTTTTTTTTCTTTTTTTTTTCTTATTTAAATTTTGCACATCCGTCCAATACTGCCGCTCTTCACATTTCGGTATACATGTATTATAATCATACATTCAGAGCATAACTAAAAACTTAAAAGACTTCATAATCAAAATCTTAATTCAACTGCCCCGTGGGGTTTAATACACATCCTTAAAATGTCAGCTAATACAAAACATATTAATCAGAGTTCATGTGATTTTTCCCCATAAGAACTCCTCAAGCAAATCTTCCCAAAAGCTAGGTTCATCCTTACAGTCTTCAAAAATCGATCTGCCCTTAGTCACCTGAAAGGGGGGCGGATAAAATCCGGGTAAGCTAATCAAAGCTTGTGAGTAATTCCTGCCTTCGTCATGGGGTTTTCAACTGGTAGTGGTTTTAGCACATGAGGGTTTTTTTTTTGAAATACTCACTACCAATTGCTCGTACATTTTAGAACACAGAATATATGCATTCTTAACACAATAGCTTTGAACAATTTAAGTATTCAAGCTAAATACACGTTTTCTTCAAATAGAGTATATGCAATTTAAAAGCATATAAACACGTGAAATAGGATAGGGATAATACCTACTTCTATTTTCAAAATCACTTGTCATCTTTTCTCTTTTATTAGGCGGAATCTGTTTCGAACCAGACCCCCATTTTACTGCCAATACTGTCGATGGAGATATCTCATTTGCCTGGGGGATTAGATCCTTCTACCGGGCATGTACTGTTGAATCCCGAAGGATTTCAACCGTCATATAGGGTGGTACTTAGTACCGTTTATCTTATAAAACATTTGTCACATGACTTCTTCAATAGATATTTTTCATGAACATTTAAAGCATGAAATGTACAAATTCTACAATAAAGCTTCAAATACACGTGATAATCAAATTCAGAATATTAAAGAGGTTTGCAATTGATTTAGACATGCTGATGTATTTTCAAGAAAAGAGCTGAATTTAAAACATTTAATAAGCATGCCGTAACAGAATATTTTAAAAGAACGGAATCATATATAGACTAAATTTGATATTCAAAGGCTGCAATGACTTGTGCTTAAAACTTCTTCAAATATATGGAGTTAAATCTCCAGTTCAAATACAGGGTTACTCACCTCGGTCCCTTAGGGTTAGTGCTAAAGTGCGCTTTCCCACTTCCTCTGTAATTCCTAAGAACAATCCATAACAATCTCATTAACTTCACATTACTGCAATATCACCTACTGATGCTTCTTAATTTATGCTTAGTTCGTATTTTATCCTAGTCGATTTACTAACATCCTATAACTTCGCACGTACTTAATTAAACTCGTACTTTAACCTACGACACAATTTAATGTGTTAGAAACTTAATTTATTTCAACTTATACTCTTCTGGTAGCTCCATTAACTTCAATTTAAAGTTATTTGCTTCACATGTTAACGCGTCGCGTCTTCTCGTACTTTATTTTTTCGTATTTGCCTCAGTTTAATACTTCGGCAATGTTTTAATTATAGTCCTCTGACTGATGCTATTCATCAAATTTTATGTCTTTTTATCTTAGACACTTCTTTTGATCGAATGGACTTTACCATTGGATCCAGAGTGTCGAAGAAAGTCAGTTTAGGCTTTCTTAGAATTTAATTCGGACTTTTATATGTAAAAGGGTAGAATGGTCATTTATCGTTTTGCGTGTCACATTTTTCGTACTTCGTTTCGTAATTTGGACTCCATTATTGAGTCCGGGATGTCAAAGAAAGTCAATTTAGGCCTTCTCCGGTTTCATTTTGGCTTTAAGAGTACCAGGGGTAATTTGGTCATTTTACCCCTTTGCAGGTCTCCAATTTTTCGGGACCTCATCTCATGTTGTGGGCCTCACCATTGGACTCAGAGGGTCCGAGATAGTAAAAGTACACTAACAACTTGTTAATTTTGGACAAGGGGTATTTTGGTCATTTACCCCTTCATGCGTCTTCATTTTTCGGGACCCAGTCTCGAAAAATGGACCCTACCATCAGTCTTAGAATGTTTGAAATAGTAGAAATTTACTATTTATTTATTAAATTTGGACTTCTTTTGACTTGTTTAGGGAGAAGGGCATTTCGGTCATTTTTGACATAATTAAGGGTCTCAAATTTTTCGGGACTCCATCTCATGTCGAGGACCTCACCAATGGACTCAGAAGGTCCGAGATAGTAAGAATATACTAATAACTTGTTGATTTTGGTCAAGGGGTATTTTAGTCATTTACCTCTTTACGTGTCCTTATTTTTCGGGCCCCGTCTCGTAAAACGGACCCTACCATTAGTCTCAGAATATTTGAAATAGTAAAAATTCACTATTCATACGTCTGATTTGGACTTTATTTGCCCTATTAATGACCCAAGGGCATAATAGAAATTTTCTTTTATTTATTAAATAATTAAATTAATTATTTAATTATTTAATTATTTTTCCAGGGGCTTAATTGCATAATTTTTCCAAAAATTGGGCCATAATGTAAATTCGGAGAATTTCTGGGGTCAAACCGTAATTAAGGAAAGGTTTGGTTTATTTAATTTTAAATAATTTAGAAAACCAATAGGTTCGGTCCATTTCCAACTGAACCGGTCCGGTTCACTCACAAACCAACCGGTTTAACCAGTTTGCCACGTAATGCTGACGTCAGGATGACGTCAGCCCTAATGGTTAAAATTTAAAATTCTTAACCCTCTAAACGTCACCGTTTAAATAAACCCATAACCGGATTTGACCCGAACCCGTAACCGACCCGTAGACCGACCCGACCCGAACAGTGTCGTCTTCCCCATCGAAGCCGACACTGTTCATACGAAACCCTAATTTTTCTGGGTTTCTTTTTCTTTAATTTCGTGGGTTCTGGTTCATCAAATCCCTACTGTTTTTATCTTAAAATGTTCCTAAACCATAAACGATCATTTTGGCACCCTTTTTAGGCATCAAACTGGTCCAACGAGCTCGGTTCGAGCTTTGATAATCCGACCTGAAAGTCGGTTGTATACGCTCATTTCTGAGCCAAATTCGATGAGACTTGTCCTGTTGTGGTCCCCTCTTCATGGGGCTTCACTTTCCATTCATCAAAGTGGATTTAATCTCATATTTTTGAACTTTGTTTCTGGAACCCGAACCTATAATTCGATATTTGGGCTTCGATCCTTTTGAGTTTTGGTCGCGGTCATAGGTCTTTGGCATGTTTGTGGAGTCTAGTTGAGGTCTTGATGACCAAAACATTATTTGGTTGCCATTGGTTCAGACCTGCTTGGGCAAGGTCCTCCAATGGCTGCTTTACGTGGGTTTCTATTTTCCTGGGGTTTTTGAGGTCTAATTTCATGCTTGGTTAAGTCTAGACACATCTTAAACATCATATATACATAAATCATGGCTTAAACAGTTTATAAATATGTAAAACTCTAGAGAGAGAAAATATTAAGATTTTGTGGTTTTTACCTTTCTAAGTTGATTCCTTCTCCCTTCACCACTGGTTTCCTTCCTTCTTCTTCTTCTCAGACTTCCCTTTTTCTCTCTTTCTTTGCTTGGACGAATGGTGTGTGTGTGATGTATGAAATGTGCATATGTGTATATGTATATTTCTCTCACTAGCCCCACTTTCTCTCTCTCTCTCTACCTTTTCTCCACTGTTGGTCTGCCTTATACACTTACACACTCATATTTTCTGACCTTGCCCATACTTCTTTCCCTTTCACCATGCTTCCCCTCACCTAATGTTTTATAAAGTATTCATGTATATATATATATATATATATGTATATATATATAACACAACACACACACATGCACGTGACACACACACACATGCACTGTTCATCCCTATATATATATATATATTCATTTATCATTTAATCATATATATATATATACACACATGCATATTTGGTCACACACACACATACACATTTTTCCTCTTCTTTGTTTTTTTGTCATTATTATTTTTATTATTATATTTTATAATTATCCTCATAATTTATATTACATATAACTAATATTCAATTTAATAAATTAATTATGTTAAATTAATTTATTTTACACTCATTTTCTATAGCCTCGTAAAACGTGCCGCATGACCCGACATTCTCGGGTCGGGGTATTACATTCTTCCCTCCTTAAAAGAGTTTTGTCCTCAAAACTCGAATATTCTTTATTTCGAAACTTCTAGTCTCCTTATGTTATATCTATTATTTTCGTATATCATAATACATAAGGTTACATTCATTTACTTAATGATTTAGGAGATGAACTTTGATTCATCATTTTCAGATAGATAATATGTTGACTCGTAATACTACTTGTTTCTAATTCACTAACGTACAATTTCAGATTCTCCATGTCATCTATCAGATTCATGTCTTCCAATGATTTAAGGATTTCTTCGATCAGGTTGGATAAACTGACACTGTGTGTTTTTCAGCTACCTTAGTTACATGATAAGGCGGCCGTTCCTTACCGGTAACAGAGGTCCTGATAGCACACCAGTGACTATCAAAATCCTCCCTTTCTCTTTCATCCTTTTCTAATTATTGTTATACACCTTCTTAGTTCATGTTTTACTTCTATTCTTCAGACTCTATTTTTCTACTTTACTGCGGGTCCCATACCCCGCCTTCCTATTGTACCACGTATTTCAGAACACTTACTTCATGTTACTACGGGTTCCATACCCCGCCTTTATATCATGTCACGTACTTCACATATCTACTTCATATACTGCGAGTCCCATACCTCGCCTTCATGTCACGTCACGTACTTCACATATCTACTTCATATACTGCGAGTCCCATACCTCGCCTTCATATCATGTCACGTACTTCACATATCTACTTCATATACTGCGAGTCCCATACCTCGCCTTCATATCATGTCACGTACTTCACATATCTACTTCATATACTGCGAGTCCCATACCTCGCCTTCATATCATGTCACGTACTTCACATATCTACTTCATATACTGCGAGTCCCATACCTCGCCTTCGTACTTCACATATCTATTTCATGTACTACGGGTCCCATACCCCGCCTTCCTATCACGTTGCTTCAGAACACTAACTTCATGTACTGCGGGTCCCATACCCCGCCTTCATACTACGTATTCCTCATATCTACTTCCCACAACGCGAGTCCCATACCTCGCCTTCATATCATGTCACGTACTTTATATATCTACTTCATATACTGCGAGTCCCATACCTCGCCTTCATATCATGTTGCTTCGGAATACCTACTTCACATTACTGCGGGTCCCATACCCCGCCTTTATATCACATCACGTATTTCACATATCTTAGGTAGTATAAAACCCTACCCAACCTATAGTTCTATTCTAACTCATCTAATGTCACTAGGGTTGTTCTAGTAAACCTAGTGCTCTGATACCACTCTGTCACGACCCGAAACCCACCCTCTGCGGATTTCGCATCGCGACCGCCGCCCCGAGACCCGAAGGCCTCGAGACAAGGCTCGCATCTGCAGCGGTATCGAATAGATGTGCTTCATGTGGTTGCGGAAGCGTGAAAATCTTTTTTTTTTTTTTCTTTTTTTTTTTCTTATTTAAATTTTGCACATCCGTCCAATACTGCCGCTCTTCACATTTCGGTATACATGTATTATAATCATACATTCAGAGCATAACTAAAAACTTAAAAGACTTCATAATCAAAATCTTAATTCAACTGCCCCGTGGGGTTTAATACACATCCTTAAAATGTCAGCTAATACAAAACATATTAATCAGAGTTCATGTGATTTTTCCCCATAAGAACTCCTCAAGCAAATCTTCCCAAAAGCTAGGTTCATCCTTACAGTCTTCAAAAATCGATCTGCCCTTAGTCACCTGAAAGGGGGGCGGATAAAATCCGGGTAAGCTAATCAAAGCTTGTGAGTAATTCCTGCCTTCGTCATGGGGTTTTCAACTGGTAGTGGTTTTAGCACATGAGGGTTTTTTTTTGAAATACTCACTACCAATTGCTCGTACATTTTAGAACACAGAATATATGCATTCTTAACACAATAGCTTTGAACAATTTAAGTATTCAAGCTAAATACACGTTTTCTTCAAATAGAGTATATGCAATTTAAAAGCATATAAACACGTGAAATAGGATAGGGATAATACCTACTTCTATTTTCAAAATCACTTGTCATCTTTTCTCTTTTATTAGGCGGAATCTGTTTCGAACCAGACCCCCATTTTACTGCCAATACTGTCGATGGAGATATCTCATTTGCCTGGGGGATTAGATCCTTCTACCGGGCATGTACTGTTGAATCCCGAAGGATTTCAACCGTCATATAGGGTGGTACTTAGTACCGTTTATCTTATAAAACATTTGTCACATGACTTCTTCAATAGATATTTTTCATGAACATTTAAAGCATGAAATGTACAAATTCTACAATAAAGCTTCAAATACACGTGATAATCAAATTCAGAATATTAAAGAGGTTTGCAATTGATTTAGACATGCTGATGTATTTTCAAGAAAAGAGCTGAATTTAAAACATTTAATAAGCATGCCGTAACAGAATATTTTAAAAGAACGGAATCATATATAGACTAAATTTGATATTCAAAGGCTGCAATGACTTGTGCTTAAAACTTCTTCAAATATATGGAGTTAAATCTCCAGTTCAAATACAGGGTTACTCACCTCGGTCCCTTAGGGTTAGTGCTAAAGTGCGCTTTCCCACTTCCTCTGTAATTCCTAAGAACAATCCATAACAATCTCATTAACTTCACATTACTGCAATATCACCTACTGATGCTTCTTAATTTATGCTTAGTTCGTATTTTATCCTAGTCGATTTACTAACATCCTATAACTTCGCACGTACTTAATTAAACTCGTACTTTAACCTACGACACAATTTAATGTGTTAGAAACTTAATTTATTTCAACTTATACTCTTCTGGTAGCTCCATTAACTTCAATTTAAAGTTATTTGCTTCACATGTTAACGCGTCGCGTCTTCTCGTACTTTATTTTTTCGTATTTGCCTCAGTTTAATACTTCGGCAATGTTTTAATTATAGTCCTCTGACTGATGCTATTCATCAAATTTTATGTCTTTTTATCTTAGACACTTCTTTTGATCGAATGGACTTTACCATTGGATCCAGAGTGTCGAAGAAAGTCAGTTTAGGCTTTCTTAGAATTTAATTCGGACTTTTATATGTAAAAGGGTAGAATGGTCATTTATCGTTTTGCGTGTCACATTTTTCGTACTTCGTTTCGTAATTTGGACTCCATTATTGAGTCCGGGATGTCAAAGAAAGTCAATTTAGGCCTTCTCCGGTTTCATTTTGGCTTTAAGAGTACCAGGGGTAATTTGGTCATTTTACCCCTTTGCAGGTCTCCAATTTTTCGGGACCTCATCTCATGTTGTGGGCCTCACCATTGGACTCAGAGGGTCCGAGATAGTAAAAGTACACTAACAACTTGTTAATTTTGGACAAGGGGTATTTTGGTCATTTACCCCTTCATGCGTCTTCATTTTTCGGGACCCAGTCTCGAAAAATGGACCCTACCATCAGTCTTAGAATGTTTGAAATAGTAGAAATTTACTATTTATTTATTAAATTTGGACTTCTTTTGACTTGTTTAGGGAGAAGGGCATTTCGGTCATTTTTGACATAATTAAGGGTCTCAAATTTTTCGGGACTCCATCTCATGTCGAGGACCTCACCAATGGACTCAGAAGGTCCGAGATAGTAAGAATATACTAATAACTTGTTGATTTTGGTCAAGGGGTATTTTAGTCATTTACCTCTTTACGTGTCCTTATTTTTCGGACCCCGTCTCGTAAAACGGACCCTACCATTAGTCTCAGAATATTTGAAATAGTAAAAATTCACTATTCATACGTCTGATTTGGACTTTATTTGCCCTATTAATGACCCAAGGGCATAATAGAAATTTTCTTTTATTTATTAAATAATTAAATTAATTATTTAATTATTTAATTATTTTTCCAGGGGCTTAATTGCATAATTTTTCCAAAAATTGGGCCATAATGTAAATTCGGAGAATTTCTGGGGTCAAACCGTAATTAAGGAAAGGTTTGGTTTATTTAATTTTAAATAATTTAGAAAACCAATAGGTTCGGTCCATTTCCAACTGAACCGGTCCGGTTCACTCACAAACCAACCGGTTTAACCAGTTTGCCACGTAATGCTGACGTCAGGATGACGTCAGCCCTAATGGTTAAAATTTAAAATTCTTAACCCTCTAAACGTCACCGTTTAAATAAACCCATAACCGGATTTGACCCGAACCCGTAACCGACCCGTAGACCGACCCGACCCGAACAGTGTCGTCTTCCCCATCGAAGCCGACACTGTTCATACGAAACCCTAATTTTTCTGGGTTTCTTTTTCTTTAATTTCGTGGGTTCTGGTTCATCAAATCCCTACTGTTTTTATCTTAAAATGTTCCTAAACCATAAACGATCATTTTGGCACCCTTTTTAGGCATCAAACTGGTCCAACGAGCTCGGTTCGAGCTTTGATAATCCGACCTGAAAGTCGGTTGTATACGCTCATTTCTGAGCCAAATTCGATGAGACTTGTCCTGTTGTGGTCCCCTCTTCATGGGGCTTCACTTTCCATTCATCAAAGTGGATTTAATCTCATATTTTTGAACTTTGTTTCTGGAACCCGAACCTATAATTCGATATTTGGGCTTCGATCCTTTTGAGTTTTGGTCGCGGTCATAGGTCTTTGGCATGTTTGTGGAGTCTAGTTGAGGTCTTGATGACCAAAACATTATTTGGTTGCCATTGGTTCAGACCTGCTTGGGCAAGGTCCTCCAATGGCTGCTTTACGTGGGTTTCTATTTTCCTGGGGTTTTTGAGGTCTAATTTCATGCTTGGTTAAGTCTAGACACATCTTAAACATCATATATACATAAATCATGGCTTAAACAGTTTATAAATATGTAAAACTCTAGAGAGAGAAAATATTAAGATTTTGTGGTTTTTACCTTTCTAAGTTGATTCCTTCTCCCTTCACCACTGGTTTCCTTCCTTCTTCTTCTTCTCAGACTTCCCTTTTTCTCTCTTTCTTTGCTTGGACGAATGGTGTGTGTGTGATGTATGAAATGTGCATATGTGTATATGTATATTTCTCTCACTAGCCCCACTTTCTCTCTCTCTCTCTACCTTTTCTCCACTGTTGGTCTGCCTTATACACTTACACACTCATATTTTCTGACCTTGCCCATACTTCTTTCCCTTTCACCATGCTTCCCCTCACCTAATGTTTTATAAAGTATTCATGTATATATATATATATATATATGTATATATATATAACACAACACACACACATGCACGTGACACACACACACATGCACTGTTCATCCCTATATATATATATATATATTCATTTATCATTTAATCATATATATATATATATACACACATGCATATTTGGTCACACACACACATACACATTTTTCCTCTTCTTTGTTTTTTTGTCATTATTATTTTTATTATTATATTTTATAATTATCCTCATAATTTATATTACATATAACTAATATTCAATTTAATAAATTAATTATGTTAAATTAATTTATTTTACACTCATTTTCTATAGCCTCGTAAAACGTGCCGCATGACCCGACATTCTCGGGTCGGGGTATTACAGTTGGGGTACCATCAATGGAAAGTCAAAGCTACAAACATAGAAAATAAGATGTTCAGAACCTACTATGGGCATTTGGAGTTCCTGTTGATACCTTTTGGAGTGACAAATGCCCTAGCCACATTTATAGACTTGATGAATAGGGTTTTCAAGCTGTATTTAGGTGACTTCATAATCATATTCATCGACGACATCTTGGTCTACTTTAAGAGCCTAGAGGAATATGAGGCACATCTAAGGAAAGTTTTACAAAAACAGTAGGAGAAGAAGCTATACGCCAAGTTAAAAAGTGTGAATTTTGGCTTCCCAACATTTCATTTCTGGGACATGTAATCTCTAAGGACAGGATCTCAGTGGATTCACAAAAGATAGAAGCAATTGTAAATTTGACTCGACTAATTAATGTCACAGAAGTTTGTAGTTTCATGGGATTAGCGGGCTATTATCATAGGTTCTTCATGGAATTTTCTAAGATAGCAGTGCCAATCACCCAATTGACTCAGAAGAATGTTCTTTTTGTATAGCTAGAAGAAAAGGAAAAGAGCTTCAAAGAGCTAAAGAACCGTTTAGTGTCAGCACCTATCCTGACAGTGTTAAAAGTGATAAAAGGTTTCGTGATATACAATGACGCGTTATATAAAGGCTTAGGGTGTGTTCTAATGCAAAAGGATAAGGTTGTAGCTTATGCCTCGTGACAACTGAAGCTACATAAGAAGAACTACCCAACTCATGACTCAAGCTTGCAACAATTGTGTTTGCATTAAAGATTTAGAGGCATTACCTTTACGGAACAACATGTGAAATCTTTACAGATCATAAAAGCCTGAAGTATTTGTTTGCACAAAGAGAGCTCAATATGCGGCAGCGCTGGTGTCTTAAATTAATTAAGGATTATGATCTCAGCATACAGTATCACCTTGGAAAGGCTAATGTGGTAATAGAAGCTCTCAGTAGAAAGTCATCAAGAAGTCTTGCTTGCATGTTGACTACACAATGAGAGTTACTAAAGGAATTGGAAAAGATGGAGATAGAAGTGATTCTGCCAGGCCTAAGAGTGACACTTGCCAATGTGACAATGGGGTTAGCAATAGTGGAAAAGATCAAAGGGCTGTAGAACCAAGATGAGAAGTTAGCTAGACTTCGTGAAGAAGCTGAAGTAGGAAAGAATCTAAAATTTGTTGTTCGAGATAGAGTGTTACGTTTTTGAGATAGGATTTGCATGCCAAATGTACTCGAGATAAGGAAGGAAATTCTTAAAGAACCACATAACTCAAGGTTTGCCGTGCACCTTGGTAAAACCAAAAATGTACCATAATGTTCGAAGCACTTATTGGTGGTAAGGAATGAAGAAGGACATCATTAAGTACATAGCACGATGTGTCAAGTGTCAGTAGGTTAAAGTTGAGCACCAAAAGCCTAGTGGACTCTTGTAGTCACTCCCAATATCTGAGTGGAAATGGGAGCACATTATGATGGATTTTGTGTCAAGATTGCCCAACACTCCACATGTGAATAACTTTGTATAGGTAATTGTGGATAGACTAACCAAGTTAGCTCACTTACAACCAAGACGACTCAGACACTAGAATGATTAGCAGCACTGTACATTCGAGAAATTATTCATTTGCATGGGGTCCCGATCTCAATAGTGTTCAACCAGGATCTAAGGTTAATGTCATGAATAAGGGATAGGCTACAAAGAGCAATGGGCACAGAACTACGGCTCAGTACCGCATACCATCCAGAGACCGATGGACAATCTGAAAGGACAACTTAGACTTTGGAAGATATGCTATGCTTTTGTGTTATAGATTTCAAAGGAAGCTAAAAAGAACAATTATCGCTCACGAAATTCACGTATAACAACAACTACTAGTCTAACATAGGCATGGCACCATACAAGTCAATATATGACAAGAAGTGCATATCACCACTATGTTAGACTGAAGTGGGGGAAAGGAAATTACTCAGCCAAGAAATAGTAAGAGAGACAACAAACAAGAGGTGATTAGACAATGCTAACTAGCAACTCAAAGTCACTAGAAAACTTACACTAACATTCAAAGAAGGGGTTTGGAATTTGTAGTAGGGGATCGCGTGTTTTTGAAAGTGTAACCTATGAAGGGCATGACGAGATTTGGGAAAAAGGGAAACTTAGGGTCTTGTTATATCGGGCCATTTGAAATCATAGAATGAGTTGGACTAGTAGCATAAAACTTGCCCTACTATCAAAATTGACACACATACACAATCTTTTCCATGTCTCTATGCTGAAGAAGTGCTTGCACAATCTGAATCAAGTAGTGGAACACGAACCCCTGGACATCCAAGAGGATTTGACTTATGTCGAACAACCAGTGAAGATTTTAGACTACTAGGAACAAGTTTTGCAAAACAAAATCATTTCATTGGTGAAAGTACTCTAGAAGAATCATAAAATGGAGGAGGCCGTGTGGCAGCGAGATGATGAAATTCGTGCCAAATATCTATAATTGTTCACGTTACAGAGTACTCCAAGTTTGGGGACCAAACTTTCTTAAAGGGTAGGGGAGAATGTAACACCTTGACTCGGATTAAAGCATAATCACGTAATTAAGTATACTTAAGAAGAGTTTAACTACTAAATTGTCTATGTCATGAGATTAAAGACTAAATAGTCAATTTACCCAAAGGATTTATGTATAAGAAAAATTAGGCAGATCCTGATGAGCTCTAATGTAATAACTCTAATACAAGACATAATTATATAATACATAACAATAGTAAGCAACCTATGATGTATGGCATATCAAGAGAGCACATACTTGTGCATGTGTATAACCATAAATATATGTATATGTATGAGAAGTAAAATCCCACCACCCAAAACAAGGGGCTGTGTGCTGGATTTTTTCACTAAGGAAAGCAATCATACCAAATCACATAAGCCCCTATGAGAGATAGAGTGAAGAGAGGTGGCAAGCCATGTGGCAAGCATGCAAATCGAAAATGACTAACTATAAAACCCAAAATATAGGAGATAATCAGACCTTTTTGTCACAAAACATGCAAGTTAGGTGAGAGAGGGTCATTTCGTGCATGGTGAGAGCAGAACCAAGCTGGGATTAGAGAGACAAAGAAGAAGAGAAACTTGGAACTTTAAGAATCACAATGTTAGATCCTGATCTCTTGCTTTGTTTCTATTTCTATATAGTTTACAAGCTAGATAGATGAAAATTAGAGGCTTGCATGTGTCCCAAATGGCTGGTTCAAGCTTGAATCGACATGGATGAAGCTTGAAAATGATACCCAGAAATCAACTTGCATGAAATCAAGTTTTAATCTTTGATATAAGTTACATACAAGAAATGATGAAGGATGAACCAGAAACCCAGTCCAAAAGCTCACGGATGAACTCTAAATAACCTAGTTGCCGAATGACCAACAATGGCAAGCACATGAAAATGGCCTTTAAGCTTGCATGCATGGACGAATTTAGAGACCTCTTGACTCAAGGAACCTAACGCAACAAACCATGCTTGAAACAACCTTGAAATGGCCATGTAACAAACCTCGAATAGTGAACACCCATGGAAGCTCGATTGATCTATTGAGCTCGGATTAAACCACTAAAGCTACGGCAAAAGGTTCTTTAAACATGCAAAAACTAAATGAGATTGAAAAGAGCTCGAGAAATAGACTAGAATGGCTTGAAATAAGCTCGGTGCAAACTAGGGTTTGCAGAGCTACAATAGATTGAGCGTAAGGAAGGAGATGACCACGCTGAGTTAACTCAGCAAGTTAACTTAGTTATTTCTAGTGAGCCAACTCGACTCACTGTGTCGACTCAAACATGTGTCAGCATGTGGATAAGCCATTGCATTACTAGGACAACATCGTTTTGATGTTGGGTTTAAAACCCCTTAGCCTTTATTTGGTTACGGCTTTAATAAATTAAAAATCAGAACAAGGATAGCTTATCCCAAGTTTCGCCTATTGTCCACTGTTTGGAACCCTGATCCGTTGTTTGGCTTGGGAATTCCTTGAAAAAAAAATTTTGGAAACCTACAATTTGGATGGTTCGAACCTAAGACCTATCGAACCAAATAGATTGTAGGCTTAGTTGGCTACCAATATGCCACTGATCACCTTGTTAATTTAGTCCACATAATATATATATATATATATAGATTATATACTTAATCAATTTAATTTAATTAATTAAGTTAATTAAACTAAATGCTATATATGTCCAAAAAATTGAAAGGGGTGTTCAACCTAGCATTTCTCGATGCCTCGGACTCAATGGTGGAGTCCATTTTGACAAATGAGATACCAAAAAACTAAATACAACAAAAGCATAACTATAATAATGCCCCTAATATCGGGTAAAATTACTATTTTACTCCTAAGCCTAAATGTGGTGAAATAAAGGCCAACAAAAATGCAAGATGAGGCATTTTCAATATTTTTGGGCACTTTGAACCCAATGGTGGGCACCGTTTGGGAAAATTAAACTTCAAAATACTTAAACAGGATAAATTAGACCAACTCCAATGAAGTTCTAAAGACTGAATTAGGCTACCAAATGACCTCCGATGACCATGAGGATACCTACCCTTAGATTTTTGACATTTGGGACTCAATGGTGGTGTCTATTTCATCAAATAAGATACTAAAAATAGTGATATGCAAAATTAGCCAATTTTAAGGCACTTTTAAGGTTACAAAGAGCTACCAGAAGAACATAGAAGAATCAATAAAGACCTAAATTGATTACCATAAGTCATTAGACCTAAAAATACAACTCATGAGACTAAAAGCTAAAAGATTCATCAATAAAAATCAAAATAAGCCTTTTGGGTAAAATTGAACTACATGATATTCCCAGATTTATAGGATCAGCAAAGGGAAATGCGAAGGTGATCATTTAAAGGGAAAAATCGTTTGAAGGTAAGTAACCCGAACTCTAATGTGTGGTATTCCCTAACCATGATGTGATTATATTTTCCCAAAGCTGCCAGTTCTTATTCTTTTACATACTTTTATCATTTATTTGATTTCACAACTTGATATTTGTGAGATCTTTATGGTTATACTAAGATTCTTATTATTGATATCCTATTATGGTTGCTTGCACATCATTATAACCTCTTGTTATTGGATGATGGAAAACTATTGTGATCCTTTTTGTTGTGGGCATTTGTAATCTATGTATATGCATTTACCTTATGAAATCCAAATGATAATAATGTTGTTTATAAGTACTTAGGGCTGTGTCTACCATAATGCCCATTCTAACTTTATAGATGTTGATGACCTATGGGTCGGTGTTTGGAAATGATATCCAAAATGTAGTCATGATGAGGACATTATTATTTGATAAGAGCTCTTGGTACCATTTAAGGAAACCCAAAGATAGAGTAGTGAACCAGAATGAGTGCTGTTTGGGCATAGTCGGGCCTTATTTGTTGATAACATCTAGTAGAATCATTATTCTTGTATAACAAATTTTACACTGATCATGATTTGATGATGTTACTCTTTGGATGATAGATATGCTTTATGAGCTTATCGTTGTATTCGATTTGATTTTTTGTGGTTCTTGGCAGCTAAATATTATATGTGTTAAATCCTTGATTGTTGATTTGCTCGGTTATTCATATTTCATTGAGAGTTACTATTGGTTATATCTTTTGACCAAAGGGTCACCTTTATTGAATTTGTTTCCCTTGTGACTGATTATTATTCGTAAACCTTCAGCTTACCCCTCATCGTATGCATCTTGTTGTCTAAACTATATTTTACCCATGAAAGAGTAAGGAAATTTTACTTACTGAGGTAAGTTAGCTCACTTTGGATTTGTATCACATTTTTTAAGAAGGAACGCAACAAAGGGACAGTAGAGTGCTCACTACCTACAGGTATTACATTTTTGTTCACAGAGTTGTCTTTCACATGTAATGATTGGATTCCTTTTTGTCTTTTGATGTAATAGACCATGTATGTCGTAGTCTCTCCATGAGTCCATGTCTTAGGATTAACATTTTGTTAAAGGATTTGTAATTGTAAGAATCACTTTAACCATGGTTTATAAACCTTATTATGACTCTGCTATATATTTATCTAATTCTGGCATCACTATTAGTGATTCTCAACTGAAATTGGTTAAGTATGGCTTAAGGGCCACCCCCATAACCCCTAATCTGCATATGGTGGGTTTTGAGTCCTCACAATACCTATGCCCGTGCGGCCTGACCTGGCTCGTTTGACACCTCTAGATGTTGGCATGATAATAGTCCATTGTGATAGCTCAAATGCCATTAGCATTTACAAGAATCTAGTTCAACATTCTAGGACTAAGAATATAAATATTAGACACCATTTCATTACAGAACTTGTTGAATAAGGTGTTACATATATGCAATATGTCCCCACCGAGCACTAACTTGCAGACATTTTCACAAAACCTCTAGTTAGCCTTAGATTTGAGTATCTTAGAAAGTCTATAGGTATTTGTTTCATTGAGTGAGTGTTCATTCCTACCATAATCTAGGATGGTCTTCATGATATTATCTTCTCCTAGATCTATGATGATGTCTTTGGATTTCTTGTTTTTCATAGTCTTAGTTAGGTTCATTTCCTTACTTTGACTAAAAAGGACTTTTCTTTTATTTGCTTGGCTAGTCTTTATCCCTTGATTTGAAAGAAATATTATTTTTGATGAAAGTCAAGTACTTAAGACTATGATTATTGTTATTTATTTGCATCATTTTCATATAGTCTTGGTTGCTTGGTTGCATACAATCTTTAGAGATACATGTGATCTCATTGTTTTTATTCATGCATAATTTATGTACGACATTAAGCTTGTTGATTGGTTGGATCAATCAGTTTTATGTTTATCCGTCAATAAGTCCATGACTAGAAAGATTGACTTAAGGTGAGTTCAAAAAGAAAAATTGAAAATCTTAAAGTGAGGAAGGAAAGGGCTACCTTTGAGATAGTGTGTATGATAGCAAAGAAATTCCTTTGAAAAGAGCTGCCTACTCAATTATATGACAGCCACCTTGTCGAAGTGAGGAAATTGAAAAATTCCAAAATTTTGCATGTTAGCAATTATTGAGGGGGAGTTTTGGTTGGAATTAGTCATATAATTTCTTGAGTTAATTCACTATAGTTTTTTGTACTTATTGTATGCTTAATCATTTAGCACTGTAATGTAGACTTTGATATAAGAACATTTCATGGATGAATTTATTACTTCATGTCTATTTTTCATGAGGGAGTGTGTAGATGGTGAGCTTGAATGTGTTTCAAGTGTGCTAAGGCTAATTGTGAAATTTTTTAAATTTAAGCCACTTGTCATCACCTTTAATGCACTTAAAGTGTTATCTTAAATTTTATTTCTTTTCAAAACTTTGGGATATTGCTTAGCTTAGTGAATATTAGACTTTATTTTTTCAATTATGTCTTTATTCCTTTATTTTTTGAAAATGGAAAATTTGATCAAGTGTAGAGCACTCTGTTTGTTTGAGAGAAATGCACCTTCTGGTGGTCGTTCGAACAACCAACACCTTCGTTTGAATGAAGGCGCATTTATGAAAATGGGCAGGAATCAAGATTCGTTTGAACAAACCCCATTCATTCAAATAAATTGGGCAGTTTGCGAAGAGGTGCAAGAAACTGATCATTTTTTCATTGTTTTTCAAATCCTATTGTCACATCCTGAAATCTACCCTATAAGGATTAGGGGATACAGGTGAAGTTCTTAACCAAAATCCATTCAAATTACACATCACATCAAGTTTAAATATTACAGTGGAAGCAATCACACAAGGTAACATTCATCCTTCAAGTATCTAGATAGGCTAGATTTTTTTTTGAAACATTACATTCATCAACATTACATCAACTGTGGGTCTCATACCCCACGTCCACATCTCAACTGTGGGTCTCATACCCCACGTCCACATCTCATACGTGTTTGAACTATATATTTCTCTAATTGTGAGTCTCATACTTATACACACTTTAATTCCTTATACTTCACTATAGTTGTGGGTCTCATACCTGCACCTTCGTATTTGCACTTCATGTTTTACTTTAGTTGTGGGTGCCATACCCATACGCCACCTTCATATTACCTGTATATATCATGGATAAATCCATGTGGGCATTATGAAAAATCTGGTAAGTAATTTCAGTACCTTGTCATGGGTTTTTCAACCGATAGTGTTTTGAAGCGGAAAGTATTTCATGATAAAAATACGCAATCGACTGATAAAATTTCATAGCACATGGTACAAGACACTTAAAAAAAATCATTTAAATCAAGTAGTATTTGACACGTAGTCTTGTATAGGAAGTTTTTGCAACAATAATTCACATAGCAGAAAACTTTTAAACACATAACGGATTGCTATTTGGTGGCAAGCTTCAAATCTTTGTTCATGTAAGTGATGAGGAATTTAAATCCTTTACTTCTTAAACAAGAAGATAAAATTATTTTTCTTCTAAATAGAGGATAAAACCCTTTTCATAAAAAGTAGGACTATTAAAATCCTTGTCACGTAAATGGGGGTTTAAAAATCTTCAACCATTCTACAATATTACATCTTTTCACTCTATAAGAGGGTCCGTATCAATCTAGGCTCTAAGTTTTATCAAGTAGATTTATATTTTTATCTATAGATCGATTCACGTAGGAGATCTCATGCCTTCTTGTGAGCAATTCAAGTAACGAGTCCCGAAGGATCTCATGATCACATATTGCTTATGCACGATTATCTTGCATTACCGGTTCATAAATAGAAGCATTTAAAGCATTGCTTTTCAAATAGATGTTTTTAAGGGTATTTAAACATGGCTTGACTAAGAAACATTCAATTTCAAAAGAAGACTTTTAACATAACTTTGTAATTAAAGATAGGCATACTTGAAGTAAGAATTGTGTAACCAACTAGCATTTAAAATAAACACATTTGCAGTTCATGATAGGAGTTTAAAAATAGAATATGTAGCATGTTTGAAATATGAGTCATATAAATACAGGAATTTGAATTTAAAACTCTTCAGAAATCATGGAGTTCAATTCTCCGCTTCAAAGTCCAGGATTACTCACCTCAGGTCTTTAGTTCTTGTTTCACATTTCACTTCATAAATTGATCTTTTCATTGTGTTTCATTCCTTCGTCTAGTGATCCTAGATCACATATTAAACTAAACTTAATATCTAAGTAAACATATGACTTTATTTAATCATTATCTTTTTGACTTATTAGCCTTGGATTTGGTGACCCTCTAAACCCTAAGGTAGGTCCCATACCCTTTCTCGGGTCCCATTTGAGGCTTATTCTCCCATTAAGGGTATTTTAGTAATCTTGTCTTTCATATCTTATTTTGTTCGGTTCATCATTTCCCTAAATAGCATTCATTTTTTGTCACGACCCGAAATCCACCCTGTGCGGATCCCCAGATCGCAACCCGCCACCCTCAGACCCGGGGGCCATTGGGCGAAACGGTCCTGTGAGCAATGGTATCGGACGGCGGTGCAACTTGTGTTTTACGGAAGCGTGAAAACTTTTTCTTTTCTCATTTAAAATTTAAGCACACCACCCGGTACTGCCGCTATACTCATATGTACACACATGGTTATATAATCAAAGCATAACTAAAATTTTAAAGACTTAAATCATACAATCATCAACATTAGTTACCTCATAGGGTTTATACATATTGTCGTACTGTATCTTAAACATAAGTGCTAATAAACTTTACATAACTCCAAAAAGGAACCATCTAATCATATCTCTATAAGCCGGCAGATTCACCGTCTTCAAAACTCGATTGCTGTCAGTCACCTGAAAGGGGGGTCCGAATAAAAATATCCGGGTAAGCTAATCTAAGCTTGTGAGTAATTCCAACATTCGTCATGGGGTTTCAATTAACAGTGGTTTTAGCTCATAAAAGTTTATAAATCAATCACTGTCAATTGCTCGTATCTTTTGAACACAGAATATGTATGCATTCCATAAAACTCATAACTTTGAAACATTTAAAGTGTTCAAGCTAACATATGTTTCTTCATATAAAACTTGTAACTCTGAATACAAAATATATGCATTCTATAAAACTCATAGCTCTGAAACATGTAAAGTATTCAAGCTAAAAATGTGTACTTCTTTAAATAGAGTATATAAACTCAAACATATAAATATGAAAATGAGGGTAAAACCTGCTTCCATTTTCAAACTTAACTTTTTCTCACTTTAGCTCTTGGAATCTATTTCGAACCAGACTCCCGTTTTACTCCTGTCGAGACATCTCTTTGCCCGTGTGATTAGATACTAGGCATTTGACAATCAATTGAATTCCGTAGAACCCAAAAGCTTGTTGGCTCCATTGGACAATGGAGTCCCTTGTGAACCCCAAACCTTGTTTTTTTTAAAAAGGCGGCTGAGTTTTATGCAACCCAACCAAAAACTCGCGGTGCTTATGCACATCTTGTATTTAAATACATTTCATTTAAATACTTTCTCCCGTGACATTCTTTAAATAAATACTTTTCAAGAGTATTCAAACACAATATATATAACTTCATAATAGAACTTTCAATACTCAGAATATACGAATTCAGAATATATCTCAGAGATTTTGCAATTTAAAAACTCAAACATGCTAGGGCATATTTAAAGGAAACTGTAAATAAATCTAGTTTTCTGAACATAATAATTTAAAACAGAAAGTGTAAGAAAACTGAATTCGATATTCAAATACTTCTCATGACTTGAACTCAGAACTTCTTTGAAATCCGTGGAGTTAAATCTCCACTTCGAATGCAGGTTACTCACCTTGGTCCTTTAGGGTTAGTGCTAATAATGCGCTTTCCCACTTTCATTGTAGTTCCTAAGAACAATTCATAAATATCTCATCAACTTCACATTCATTGTAAATCATCTCAATGTTCCTTAACTTATGCTTAAATCGTATTAGATCCTAAAATGATTTCATAAATTCATATGTACTTAACTTAACTCGTAACTCGTACTCTTAACCTATGACACAATTTAATGTTTTAGAAATTAAATTCATTTCAATTTATACTCTTCTGGTAGCTCCATTAATTTTAATTTAATTTATTTACTTCGCATATTTACGTGTCGTGTCTTTTCGTAATTCATTTCCTCGTATACGCCTTAGATTAGTACTTTGGTATTACTTTAATTTATAGTCATCTGACAGATGCTATTCATCAATTTTATGTCTCTTTACTTTACGTATCGCTTTTGGTCAAACGGACTCTACTATTGGTTTCAGAATGTCGAAGAAAGTCAATTTAGACCTCCTCAGGGTTCAATTTGACTTTTGGGGTGGTAGGGGCAAATTGGTAATTTTACCCCCCTCGGGTGTCATATTTTTCGGGACCTCATCTCATGACGTGGACCTCACCGTTGGACTCAGAAGGTCCAAGACAGTAAGAAAACACTAATGGCTTGTCCCATTTGGACATCAGGGCATTTCGTGAATATTTAATTTAATTAATTTAATTAAATTTATTAAGTCTAATATATATATATATATATATATATATATTTCGGTGGCTAATATGACCGGATGAAATGGGTGGCACACTGGCCAGTGTGTCACCTCCTACTCCAATAGATACCCTATTCGACTCTCAGTAGGTGCAGTTGCACCTTTTCATTTTCTGATTTTATTTAGTTTTAATATATATATATATATATATATATTGTGTTCGTATTTGGGCACACGCACACGCGTGGCCAAGTGCAAAGGGAGAGGCTTCCCACGCGCGAGGGCCAGGGGATCGAATCCTAGGAGCCTTGGTTCCTTCCTTTCTTTTCAAATTTTTAAGCGTTTAAACATATATAACACACTGGCCCCAAAACGACATCGTGGCCATAATGCGGTGGCAACCCTCAGGAAGCCCTACGTGTCTGAGTCAACTCGGTTCAACCTTTAAAACTGAGCTAACCCAGTCGTTTTCCCCACGAAATAATCCACTGTTGCCCTAATTCTTGCACTTCCCTTTCTTTAATTTCGTGAGTTCCAGCACACCTGAAACTCCTCTGTTTTTATATCAAATTGTTCCTGTGTTCTCATGAATCAATTTTGCATTCATTTTAGAGTTCAAAATGAACTCATCATCCAGGTTTGTGCCTGGATATCCAGAACCGTAATCCTTTTAGTTCATGCCCATTTCTTGACTAAATTTTATGAAACTTGCTCTGTTTTAATCCTTACAGCATAGGGTTTCATATTTCGTTTATTAAATTTAGTTTTAACTGTAAGGTATGAATGTTGGTCTATCAACTCGAGACCTACAACTTCACATATAGGGTTTGTTCTGTAGGTTTTTCGATCGCGGTCTGGGTCTTTTATGACCCTCATGACCTCTTCTTGAAGCCCCTATGCTTTATTTTCGATATACTTGCCAACGTTTCAGACTTGTATTAACCCAGGTCCTACTATGACTGCCGTTCTGGGTTTTCTTTTTAAAGTGCTCTAATACTAAATTTTCATGCATGGTTCAACTTTAAACATATATTGAACATCATATGAAGAAAACAAACTCTAAAACAGTTCATATCTATTCTATATTTTTTTAGAGAGAGAAAATACCTGTATTTGATGTTTTGTATCTCTCTTCTCTCTCTGGTTCTCTAGTTCTTCTTCCTTAAGCTTCCTAATGCTCTTCAGGGTCAGTTTCTTATGAACCAAGCATGCTTTGCATGCCTTGGCTTTTTAAACTCTCACCACCAACCCTTCTCACTCTACTCTCTCTCTCTCTCTACACGTTTGAACCCTACTCATAGCTTTCATCATTCTTTTCTTACATGATTTTAATGCTGCCTTATCTCATCTCAGCTTCTCTTAATAATTCTTGGATTTCTCTTGATATTTGTAACTTATGTATATATATATATATATATATATATAATATAAGCACACACTAGCACACCAAGTAATACACACACACACACACACTACCGACACAACCCTCACACACCACTTGCACACACATACCTTTATAGATATTTTATGTATATTATATATTTAATTATTTACTATATATATATATATAATTATACTTATGCCCATACTTGTATATATGTGTATTTATACACATTTGACTACACACACACAATCCACCTTTAGTGAGTGTATTGTATGTATTATATATACTCTATTTATTTTTATAAATAAATAAATCTCCTTATATTTAATTAATTAATTTATTAAATTAATTAATTATTTTCTTATGTTTATAATTTTATACACTATTTTTCATAACCTCGTAACGTGTGCCAGTAGGCTCGGTTACTTTTGAGTCGAGGTATTACATTTTTTTAGTCCAGACGATCTTTAAAACATTAATATATGTCTTTTAATTCCATATATACTCTTCTGGTAGCTTCATTTAGTCTTAAGGACGTATTCATCATTTTTTAGTTTATTGTCGGATCTTATGTTCCTTAAATAGACATCATCGTTAGGTCCAGAGTGTCAAAGATAATCAATTTAGGCTTTTTCAGATCTTAACTTACATATCTATAGCTTATATTAAGTTTAGAGGCATTTTCATAATTTTATATCTTCACGTGTCATATTTTTTGGTGCTTCGTTTGCTAAAATGGACTTCTACCGTTGAGTTTGGACTGTCAAATAAAGTCAGAATATGCTCTCTATAACACTTAACGGGCTATGGCATTACTAAGGGCATAATGGTAATTATGACATTTCATGTGTCGATATTTTCAGGACTTTATTTCTTAAAATGGGCTCCACCATTGGGTCGAGAATGTCCAAAAATGTTAAGGCGGGTATTTTTATAGTCATCGGGGTTCAATTGATAGCTTAATTAATACATTAGGACACAATTAGAATTATTCCATTTGTCTGTTCATATTTTTAGGGGTTTAATTTCATAAATTGAACTCCGCCATTGCAGTTCAAAATGCCCAAAAATATTAGATTAGACTCTTCGTGCATTTTAATTGGCCTTCGTTTGGCCAATTTTTGGCTGTAGGGCATTGTGGTAATTTTCCTAATTTAAAAAGGATTTAAAAATTAATTTTTGGAAAAATCAATAATTATCATAAATTTTTGGGGTTAAAAATGTAATTTCAGAAAATCATATTTGAACCGTCCGGTCTAAGGTTCAATTAGTTGAACTGATTCACTAGGGTTAAAAACCAACTGGTTCATTAGGTTTTTTGCATCATGTTGATGCCATGATGATGTCAGCCCATTCATTAAACAAAATGGGGACGTTTGGTTTTGAAGTTAGAATCCATTCTAAACATGTTAGCCCAGGCCCGTATTTGACTGACCCTACCTAAGTCCACCACTGTTCGTCGTCTTCCTCATGAAGACATTATTATTTACCACAAACCTTAGTTTTTTTCCATCTTATTTTGTGAGTTTTTGGCCACCAATTTCTTCTATTTTCAATTCGTTTCAATTTCTGGGAGTTAAATTAACACTTTGGCGTTCATTTGGAGCATCAAAGCTTGCTTAAAAGCTCTGTCGAGCTTCTATGGTGGGTCTGTTATCCAATCTTCAGTATGAGCTTGTTTCTTCACCAAAACCAGTGTGGTTTGGCTTGTTAAGACCATATCATCAAGGGGTTTCACATTCCGTTCACAAAATCGAGGTTAGAGTTCAAATGGTGAAATCGATTTGGGTGGCTGTGACCTGCAACTTCCATTTTTCTCTCTCATCTGGGGTCTATTTAATGTGATCTTTCTGGATTCTTGATCCTTGTTAGGTCTAGTTTAAGCCTCAAGTCATCAAATCTTATTTAGTATGGGTTAAACTAGACCCAGATATAAATCTTTAACAATAGAGGTTTTCTCTAGGTTCTATTGTTTCAGACTTTTTTCAGACCTCGTTATCCTCTTCAAACCATTTTATATTAACAACACAATTTATGTGTATTCTAAATGGATTACAATGAAGTTAAATTCAAAAAATTTTAGAGAGAAGCTTACTTGCTTCACTCTATCTCTCTTCGGTTTCTTTCTCTATCACAGTCTTGTTCCTTTCCTCCATTTTCTCCCTTTTGATCTAGTTGCAACATTCTCGTATCCATGCATGCAAGCCCTTTCTCTTTTCTTCTTCTTCTTTCTTCTCTCTCTCTCTCTCTCTCTCTCTCTCTCTCTCTCTTATACTGAATAGACTATTGTTTTTGAAAATACACAGACTCACACACGTATAGTCTGAGTTCTATTTTTGGGGGCATGTGCTACATCATAAGCTAATATGTATCATGTGGCTTGTGTGCATGAGATTATATTGGATATAAGGTTAGTGCAATGGGGTGATGACACATCATTTTTTTCAGAATTTTCCCTACCTAGTTCCAATTAATGTGCATATCTATCGGCCATCATATCACACAAGTGTTGATGGCCTAGTGGGTTTACACTTTGAATAAGTCTCTCTATGGTTCAAGGTGTTGGGTTCAAGTCCTTAGGCCAACCTTTTTGGTCTCTTTTTTATTCTTTTCTTTTAAATATCTCGCATTAAGTTTCGTTAGTTATTTATTTATTTAATTTTTGGTTGCTAGCCAACATTATTTTTGTCACTAGTACTAGTCTTTTTGATTTTGTCATCTTATCATAACTTGTGTCATTTATTGACATTTTAGAAAGTATTGTTTCCTAACACTTAAAATGGTGTAATTATGCGCTAATGCTACTGACATCTTTAAGTTAACACTAATTATTTGTTAATTAGGTTAGGGGTGTTACACCTCTTTAGTTTCTTTGAGTTCTCTCTCATTTCTCCCATATTTCTCTTTTCCATTTTGATCCCGAGAGTTGGGTTTTTCACGTTCTGCTCTAGTTATCATGATCTACACATAATAGACTTGTTTTTCGCTAATCATTTTTCAATTTCATCACTTCAGTGTGTCATCGTAAGTCCATGATCCCTTCTACTTATTTGATTTTCCTTATTGGCATATTCGTAGATCTTTGGAGTAATTCAGGCTGCTAGATCAGTTCGATTGACGTAGAGTCATCTAGGACTTCATTGTACTATTAGTTTTTGCACATTCTAGAGTCATGCCTCCACGTCGTTCAGTCATAGATGATGAGCAGTTTCCCTATGCTATTTCTATTATCCCTCATCCTCAAGGCCTCATCATTTATGATTCTTTGATTGCTCGTACCCGTGCTTCCACTCTTAGCACTCGGTGATTCCTAATTGAGTGACCAATCTAGACCAGATTGGCGATACGATGAAATATCACATCTTTGAGTTGAGAGGGTGGCTTCCACTTCTCTCCATCCAGGGTCTAGTCAATGAGACCGTGGCTCGTGAGTTCTTTGCAAACCTTGGTTCTCGGTCTGCTCAGAACACATGTAGTATCTATGTGCGTGTCATTCAATTTGATTTATTTGCTTACACTTATTGCCACCACTTTAGGCATTCTTAAAGAGTTCTAGCCCGTCTATCCTTATGCTACTCGGGTTGATGGCCCTTCTGATGAGTTGATAGCTTCCACCTTGTGGCTCAATCATTCCACCATCTTCTGCATGAAAAAGGCGACTCTCGAGCAGGGTTACCTCTTAGTAGACTATAAGTTCCTTAACATGATAGTCTATAGTGTACTATAACTAGTATATCCCATAGGTGCAGAAGTACCCATGAATGTTGCCTCAGTTATTTTAGGAGCCATCGATTTAGTTGTTTTCGGTCATCGGAAGGCTATCCTACCTTTTGGTAATCTTATAACTGGGATATATATGGGGCATGAGGTTCCCTTCTTTTTAACCAATGTCATGTCACTCATTCCTACTACCATTCATTGGTCGGACTCTTTTACAGTCCCAAGCTCATGTCATCAATCAGGCACCAGAGGGTGTCAACAACTGTAGCAAGAAGGAGGTAGATGTTGTAGGAGATGCTCAAAGGGAGCAGGTATATATGGAGGACTACCTGGTGGATCAGACACCTTTATAACACTGCTTTCCTACAGATCAGAGTTCTATCCCTCCGCTAGCATTCTAGGAGAGGGTTGACTCTTCATAGTCATCAACAGCTCAGGCTTTGACTAAAGCCAACCTGGACAAGTACTTTGGTAGATTCTGAGCTGATTTCTTCTTGTCGATGATAGAGGAGATAACATGTCAATGGACCGAGATTTGACACTTAGTTGACACTGTTGCTCGATACTTTCCTCCTCTACCACCTCCTAGTAGTGATCAGTGATGAGTGACTTTGTAGTGATAATTTGATGTACTACTACGAATCATTTACATTTGACAGCTTTATACTTCAGTTTATAGTGTTTACACTTATTTTGGAATTTTGGATGATACACATAGTGTGACTTTGCTTTTGGATATATATGTTACATCTGTGTTTATGTTTCCATGCCTTGTTGTCATTATCTATCTCTATTGCACATGTATGATTTTCTCTTTCACTACCTCTTTCTTATGTTCTTGACTATTATGGTATTTCAACCCTTCGTCATCATGTGACAAAAAAGGGGAGTAGAATTGGCAAATAGTAAGGGGGTATTTATCTTTTTTTTTTTTTTTTCCATATAATTGAGATAAACTGTGGTTCATCTTGTCTTGCTTGAGTGAGTTTATTTCTTAGTCTACTATTTTTCTACACTTGGTGTCTTCTTTACATGTTTAATGACTGTGTTTCGTTGAGTTATTTGATTTTATATATTTTGATACGATTTCACATGGTATAGTTCAGTTGTGTTGTGTAGGAAACATGTCTAACTTCTTGAAAGCAAGATCAAGTGTTAGGATAATCTTGAATACTAGGTCAAAATTGTAATTTCCTTTCTTTCAGGCTGTTAGTACGGATTATGTATTTTGAGTTTATTATATTCTTGTACTAGTTATGTAGTTTTGTTATGGACTGCCAGATGGGGAGTTTGTTAGAATCTTGAGTCCATTGTTGTATTGACTAATTCTTATTAAAAAAATTGATTTGTGTGTAATTGTAACTTAGTCCTAGGATTAAGTATCTCTTAAGCCTCGTGACTCTATCAAGAAGACTCGAGCTTCAACACAATGCTCAACACCCTACAAGAAATAGGACTATTAACGACATTCATAAGCACCACTAAAAATAAAATAAAGGCCGCTAATAACCTTCAGCGGTGTTCGCATGTGCGTCGTTGCTAACACCGTTAATAGCAGTGTCACAAATATTATTAGTGGAGTTTAGTCCAAAAACGCCGTTATTAATACCTTATTAGTAGCGAAATGCCGCTAATAAGTGTTGCTAAAAAATACAACGGAAGCTACTAAACGTTGCTAATAGTCCATTATTAGCGATGCACTCATGAACGCCGCTAATAATGGCCTATTAGCGGTGCACGCATGAACACTGCTAATAATGGACTATTAGTGTCATACATTGCGCACTACAAATAGTCCATATTAGCGGTGAATAATGTGAACGACTTATAATGTTTTTACATTTTTTTCAACACCTACAATTTTTACATTCAATTTTCACATGTTCAAACTTAGGTCATCAATAATATAATACAATCACACTACATAACAACAAAGATATCAAATTCATGCCATAAATAAAACAAAATTTAAATACAAATACAAATTCTGAGTACAAATTCAAATTCGTGTAGTAAATTAAAAATTATTACAAATATATATATATATATATATTAATGTTTGAAAAAGAAGAAGGAAAAAATCTATCGGCCTAGCCCAGTGTATCTCCCTCCCGACCCAAGAATCCAGTAATTTGAAAAGAGAAATTCACAATTATTAACTATGAGTAAAAAATATATTAAGAAGAATTATAAAATTATATATTTATTTTGTATAAGTTGCAAACCGGGCATCTGAATTATGTTTTGTAAGTTTGAGCATATTTATTTTACTAGTTTAGAGGTGTGTAAACTGGTTTGGTGGTGGTTTGACGGTTTTCGGACATTTTGGGCGGTCGAAGCCTAAAACACTCCGTTTTCGACACTCATGTTTTTTTTTTTTTTGCATAAATTGCAAACTTGGCATCCGAATTGTATTCTGTAAGTTTGACACATGTGTATTTTACTAGTTTAGAGGTGTGTGAACAGGTTTGGTGGTGGTTTGATGGTGTTTGGGCATTCTAGACGATCGAAAGCCCAAAACGGACCGTTTTCGACACTAAAATCCCTTATTTTTGCATAAGTTGCAAACCGGGTATCTGAATTTTGTTTTTAAATTTGAGCACGTGTATTTTACTATTTTATAGGTGTGTGAACTATTTTGGTAGTGGTTTGACAATTTTCAAGCATTTTGGGCGGTCAAAGGCCCAAAATAGGTCATTTTCGACACTCAAAGTCTTTTTTTTTTTTTTTTTTTGCATATGTTACAAATCAGGCATCTGAATTTTGTTTTGTAAGTTTGAGTATGTGTATTTACTATTTTAGAGGTGTGTGAACTAATTTGATATTGGTTTGATGGTTTACGTGCATTTTGGGCAGTCAAAGGCCCAAAACGGGCTGTTTTTGACACTTAAATAACAATTTTTTTTTGCGTAAGTTACAAATCAGGCATCCGAATTGTGTTTTATAAGTTTGAGTGTCACACCCCAAATTTTTACAAACCCGAGGCGCGACTGACGAGACAGAAAATAAAATAAATAAAAGGACAAATGTAAATAGATCCACTAAGCAAGCATCCATTCCCATCAATACATACAATAACATAAGGTACATCTCACAACTGCATTGTTCATGGTCATTCGGGCTTAAGCCCTTACATTACAAAACATACGTCCCATGGATCAAAAATATACCACGTGCTTCACCCTATCAGGGTATCACAGAGTCTCAAGTGGCTGGAGGATCCTCATCTGAAAAATGTTGCCCATGAATAGGTCAGCTCAACTGCTGGCATGATGAAGTGCTAATGCAAGAAATAAAGCTAAGGCGTGGCATGTGCAAAGTGTACATTTATATCTAAATGTCATTCAAAGCATCGTAGTAATATATGAATGGTATGCATGACGCACCCATGCACAACTCTATGCCACACCCATGTCTCGTTTACGGGTACTCCCCGATGGCACGGAGTACCAATGCAATGGCCAATTTTGGGTTTTTCACCACAGGATCTACACCCTCATAATGCAAAGCACACGTGCTCAACCCACGCCATGTTCTCAAAGGATTCATCATATGCCAATATGCCAATGCAATCTCAATGAAACATAATTTCCACAATATAGCATGCTCGAGACAATAATACATAAATCACCAGCTGATTCCACATGTAAGCATATCTCATATAATCAACTTAACCACATGTCATGATTCACGTTCATCATTCACTAAATTTCATAAAGTACAAGTAACATGTAAGCATGTGAACAACCAACTCCAAATCATCAAGTGAACACATTCCAAATAAACACATAAGTCATTCCAGTCATCCACAGAACATTCCTAACTTAACTTCATTTCTAACATTAGCAAAACACCATACCTGACGGGTTGGTCTCAACCCTAGAAGATCGTGCACGATACGTAACTGAACTGGTCAATGAAAATGCAAGAAGTTAGATCACCCTCTCCTCTCCTGTCAGTGTCCCTAAGAGCATAAATTACAACTCAGTCTATTGTCATTTCAATTTATGTTATTCATCAAATTTTATGTCTTTTAATTCATAGGTTTCTATTCTACTAAATTAAACTCTGCCATTAAGTCTAGGACGTCGAAGAAAATAAGTTTAGGTTTTCGTAGAACTCAATTCGGACATCTGGGTTCAAAAGGGCAAAATAGTCATTTTGCACTTTTCACGGGTCCTTACATTTCGTGACCTCTTTTCACAATTCGAACTCCATAGTTGAGTCCGGAATGCTCGAGATAATAAAGTTTCACTATTTGTTTACTTAATTCGGAGTTCGTTTGACTGTGCTTCAATTTAGGGCATTTTGGTAATTTTAAAGGTCACTACGGGTCGTTTATTTTTTGAGACCCTGTCTCGTAAAACAGGACCTCACCATTGGTCTCAGAATGGTTGAGATAGTCAAAATACACTAATGACTCGTCCCATTTGGACTCCGGATTATTTTAGAATATTTAAATAATTAAATTAATTTAATTAACCAATTAATTAATTAATTTAATTAATATTTTATTCAGGAGGGTCAGATTATAATTTTCCTAAAGTTCAGGGGTCAAAGTGGAATTTCAAAAAAGTTCTAGGGTTAAAGTCAATTTCTAAAAATCCAGGGGTTAAATTGAAATTCCCAAATCTCTTATCCTTAATTCGGATAGCCAAACAGTGGCTAATCCAAAACAGGGATAAGATATCCCTGTTCCCATTTAATTCCAATTTCTAATTTCTTAACTTCGTAGCCAAACATTCCCCCAGCCCCTTTTTAATTTAAAACGTGGGAGCGACATGTGGCAGGGGCGATTCAGCCCCGCCCCAACCGGACCTGACCCATACCCGAAACCCGACCCGAGCAGCCCCTTTCTTCCCCGACTTTTCGGCGACACACCAGTAGGGTTCCAGGCGCCTTCTACCGGCGCTGGCGACTAGGTCCCCAGCGAGATTTTCAAGGTTTCAAAATGCTATCCTCTTCATTTTCTTCCAAGGTTTCCATATCTAGGCTTGGTTTTGGGTTCAAGTCACCAGATCTTCACGAAATAGAGGGTCAACCCCTTGGTCAAACTTTCGGCCGACTCTTTCCCCTTCATTTTTGTGACAGTTCGGTCCTGGTTTAACCCCTATTCTTATCCTAATGTATTTCTGCACCTCTTAGGGTTCGTTCCCTACCATTTAAACCAAGTTTTACACCAATATTTTTCCAACCAACCGATTATCCACCCACATTGCAACTCACTGTTTCTCCCTCATCTTTCAACCATTTTAACTCATTCTTTCTGCAAAATAAACCCTACAACTATGCTCTTTAAGATCATATACATCAAAGTAATTATCATGCTTTAAAAAAATTAAAACAGAATGGGTCACTTACGGTTTTTCTGTTGGTTTCTCTCTCTAGCCGTGCACCTCTTTCACCCTTTGGTTCTAAGCTCGATTCAAGCTCCCAAAACTCCTTTCCAGAATTCTCTTTCTCTCTCTCATTTTTATTTTTCTTTCCTTCTCTTCTCCCAACCGAGACCACACATATACACAACACACCCACTCCCACACTGTCTCTCTCACACCAGCTCCTTTCCTTGACTTCTCTCCCCCTATTCAGCCACCCTACTTTCTTCCCCCCATGGAGCTTTGCCTTTAATGCAAAGCTGCCCTATACACCTATATATATATATATATCAATCATCACACACACACTATACACACACACACTCCACCGACACCTCACACACACACTCAGTCGGTCACAAACACACACACACACCCGTTCAGTTTCACCCACACACAGTACACACATGCACTTGTTATGTATAGATATACATATACACATATACATACACATATTTTATCCCACACACATATACATGCTACACATACATACACCATACATTTTAATAATAATAATAATACACATTTTAATATCAATAATAATAATAATAATAATGATAATAATAAAAACAAGTAATAATAAATTTTTTTTTCCATGTCAGTACATTGAGCATGTGTATTTTATTACTTTAGAGGTGTGTGAACTGGTTTGGTGGTGGTTTGACGGTTTTCGGGCATTTTGGGCAGTCGAAAGCCCAAAACAGGATACTAAAGTCCCTTATTTTTGCATAAGTTGCTAACCGGACATTTGAATTGTGTTTTGTAAGTTTGAACACCTGTATTTTACTAGTTTAGAGGTGTATGAACTGATTTGGTAGTGGTTTGACTATTTTTGGGCATTTTGGGCAGTCGAAAGCCCAAAACGGGCCGTTTTCGACACTAAAGTCCCTTATTTTTGCATAAGTTGCTAACTGGGCATCCAAATTGTGTTTTGTACGTTTGAGCACGTGTATTTTACTAGTTTAGAGGTGTGTGAACTGGTTTGGTGGTGGTTTGACGATTTTCAAGCATTTTGGGTGGTCAAAGGCCCAAAACGGATTGTTTTCGACACTTAAAGTCCTTTTTTTCGCATATGTTACAAATCAGGCATCTGAATTTTGTTTTGTAAGTTTGAGTATGTGTATTTTACTATTTTAGAGGTGTGTGAACTAATTTGGTAGTGGTTTGATGGTTTTCGTGCATTTTAGGCAATCAAATGCCCAAAGCGGGCCGTTTTCGACACTAAAGTTCCTTATTTTTGCATAAGTTGTAAACCGAGCATCCGAATGAACTACAAATTAAAGTCTCCCTAGTCTTCCTTGTCTACTACGTGATGGTCTTGTACTTGGATTGCCACTTTTCTAATCTGATGTTATGAAAATCTAGCAAAAGCTTCACATGTTGTCTACCACTCAATACTACATTTTGTAAAATCACTACATATACAAATTCTATATATCCTTTTCATTGGCTGGCTCTTGTTGCAGTTGCTATTGGTATTTTCCCCATTTTTATGAGAGTTGTTACTGCTAAACGTAATTTCACACTTGATGTGAACATTCTTATCAGCATTACAAATAACTCTAACTTGAACTTTTAATTCAACTAACTTATCACACACATATTATTTATATATACATATATATATATATATATTTTGCAATGTTGAGAGAGGAAGAGAAGAAGATTAGGGCTAGCGTGCACACATAGAAAAGTAGTGAAGTAGGGTCCTAAATGTGGAATAATATAAGATTGGCCAAACTCCAAAAAGTCTTATTTTGAAATTCATTAATCTACAAAAACAAAAAACGTGGGCACAAGTGGCAATTGTAAACCGCTGCTAAAGACATTAAAAATTGCCGCAAAATGCTTTAGCAGCACTTTTGCGACAATCTGTCAAAGTGCCTGTTTATGTTATCATTGTTTTTGCTTCACGACGGTTTGTAAAACCACCGCCAATTATTCCCGACAATAATTGGGGCGGTTTGTTTAAACGACGCTAATATATTTATCATATTACGACATATTTCAAACAGCCGCTAAAGTGTTGTTTGCAGTTGCAATCCTTGCAGGGCTTTTAGCAGCATTTTTCAAACCGCCAATAATATATGCTTTTTTTTTTTTTTTGTAATGAATTTTTTTGCGAAGACCTGTTCCTTGATATAGCTTAATAAATCCAATATTAACTCAATACAAACTTAAACCATGTGAACTAAAATTAGAATCACATAACAATATTATTTAATTGAAATAAATATACATATGTTGAATCTAGAGAAAAAAATAAACATATCCAAACTGCATATCCATTAGATAACCCAAGTAGAAATTCAAACTTCAATGTATCCATTACTCAACTAAAGTACAAATCCAAACTCCAAAATAATAATCTTTAATTCAATATTCCAAACATATTCAAACTCCAAAAAATTTAAAAGATCATTCGACTATAAAAAGATGCAACCTTAATCTTCTATTGGCTTTCACTTACCTGCAAAAAAAAAAAAAATTAAAAATAACCAAAATCAAAAGGATAGATGAATTACAACACAAATTATGAAATATAATGAAAAATGAAAGAGTAATACATCATAAATTGGGCACACAACACTTTCTCCAACAACTTCTCGAACTATTTTAATATCATGATAAGGTCTTAGCAATGTATATTGGGACATTTGAGCTTTTTCAACAAGTACTTCATACATATCTTGTCCTAGTGGAGTATCTCTAACTAATGTGGATGAGTCCAAACTCTTGATTTACCCTGTTGCAACAATTTTCTTTGGTATTTGAAGACTAAGTAAATCTACCTTCATTCCAACCTACAATTATAAATATTACTACTAGAAAGGAAAAAAATTATAAGTGCACTAAATTAGTCTACACAAATATTTGGAGAGTTACCTGGAATTTGTTACGGCCATGTAACTTCTTCAATTATTTCATTGGGCATTTCTGAATTGAAGTTCTTTAATATTTGGAGAGTTACCTGTAACCAACAATTGCTTCCACATATATGCTTGTTCTGGTTCAATGGCACTTGCACATTTAATGTTAAGATTCAATGAACCATCAAAATTTACATTCAACCGTCTCCCTCCATTAAGAAAAGGCACCAGCATCCCAACCATTTAAGTGTTAGCAAGTGACATGAACTCAAGCTAACAATTATTAGTGATCGTTATATATAGTTCAATGTGACAAGCTCGAGACCTGAATTGAGCCAGACCTGACCAGGCCATTATTTCATTCAGTTCTTAATTCTCAACAAACAAATACCAATAAGTTAAACCACCTGCATTCAATTAAAGTTCCATTTTTACTTTTCAAAGCACAGGTACCCATATATAGAAAGTGCAGGTCACAAGAACAGTCATACATTGCCCGAGGGTTACACTTAAAAGTCTCATCACTTCACAAGGTTAATTTTTAAAAGTAAAGAGGATGCATATCAGTCCTTGTTGAAGTTCTGATACAAAAATCACCACATTACTTTCATATTCCTTGTTATTTTATTTGAAGACAGGTGCAAGAGTTTTTTTTTAATAAGTGACTTGAAAGCAAGTTTTTCAGTTCAAGTTAGCAAGCATGAGCACATATTGATAAAAGAAAAAAGAGCAAACTATGAAGCCGCTACACTACTGCATCAATAAGTAAACACATAAAAAGCTAAATAAATAGCATGTGAAAGGTCATGAATTCACTATAAGTTCTTGTAAAAGAAAACAAGTTCTTTCTTCTCTCTACTTCTTGGACCCTCTTTGGACTTCTTGCTTCTCTTCTTTAAAGCTTCTTAACTATATAACTTTCTGATGCTGCACTTTCCGGCTCGCAATAAATCTGGGCTTTCGCCACCTGTAGAACACTCAAAAGGGGTGATCAAAGGACCACCGGATTGGCTCCGGCGGTAGCCGCTCCGATGCTTAAGTAAGTAAACTGAATTGAAAAGACTGTATTGAAAGCCAAAGAATAAGCATGAAAATAAAGCGTACCTTTAGGGTTTAATTTATAGGCCGTGGCTTTCCTAAGTTGATTAGGATTTGGAGCCATGAAAGTAGGGATTTGATCACTGGAGATAGTAGTTTCCTTGTTGGATATTGCACCATAGATAGAGATGAACATGTATAGCAGTTTCCTTGTCGAAGACTGTTTCCTTATTTCTTGCTCGGCAGCCGCTAAGGAGGTGACGAGCTCTAAAGTGTCGGTCTGTAGTCCTGTAATTAACTCCGTGATCCTTATCCGGATATATATGTGCTCTGGAGGCATGCACCTGGCCACTTCCGACCTTTCAGCCTGTCCTGAATGTCCGAGCGCTAGCCACTGGTTAAGCGCAAACTGAGTTAGCCGAGTGTGAGCCGGACTATAGACATATGTGTCGAGTGCTGATTGGTCTTGCTCTTTTGTGGTATATCAGTTACTCCCCCCCCCCAAGTCCTAGTTTGATGTTAACAAGCAACTAGGACTAGGCCGTTTTGCAGAGTCATGTATCCCGTCTGTTCGCTTTTCAAGGCGACTGTTGGTGCGTCATTTATTGTGCAGCCGGAGATTGGGCTTTTTCAAGGCCATCATTGTACTGAACTGATGGTTGGGTTTCTCAAAGCCATCATTGTACCGAACCGTCATGGCGTTTGGGCTCAGTAGGTCCCTTCTGATACTGTGCTTATAAATATAGGGAGAGATTTGAAATGACCTTTTCCCCGTCATTTTCACTGTGCCAGAAGATTTTGTCCGCCATTGTTGGTTTGTGCGACCTTGAAGAATACTGGTTGTCTGAGGCTCTGGTCTAGAATAGGTTCGACTAATCTTCTTCTTCTTTGCTTCTTCCTCTTTAATTTTGAGAGTAATGTCTACTCCGTCTGAATCTTCTAACGCTAGTGAGGGGGTAGGAAATCCCTTGGAGACGACTGTGCCGTCTTATGTAGAGAATGTAGGTGGTCTTATCGCCGAAGATGTTGGGGAGAGGTCTGTTAAACCTCCCCTCAGTCTTGAGACCAGGATAGTTGATGCCTTCATAGAGCCCCGAGACAGGGCTGGGGAGACCTCTGACAGGTCTTCTCATAAGGAAGAGGGCGAAAGTGCTGTTACCCAAAGCTTGTTGGACGAGTGGAGGGTGAAGTAAAATTTTCCCCCAAATGTTACCTGCAGAGTACCTAGGCCCAATGGATCGTCCCCATAATGTTGGGGCTGGGGAGATTTATGTTTATCTTGCTTGGTTTGAGATGGGTTTAAGGCTTCCCTTGCTTGATTTGGTTAGGCAATTCTTCTGTTGGTACAAGCTCTGTCTTGCCGACCTTAATCTCAATAGTTTGTGGCAACTTTTAGGGTTTGTAGTGTTAGGGCACAAAAATAGTATAGATGTATCCGTAGATTTGATCCGTAGTAATATGGATCTGAAGTATAAGAAGGCAGAAGGCCTTTTTTACATGTCTTTTGAGAAAGGGTTCTGACCTCTGTCCTCTGTACCCACTTCTAATAAAACGTGGAAGAAGTGGTACTTCTTTATTGGAGGAGGATGGGAGTGTGAAGACTTCCAAGATGATGTCTCGATATTCCCTCGTACCACGGGTCATAAGGGTGAGGCTTATTTCCTTAGGCTTGTTTTAGCTTTGTTATGCCTTCCGAACTGATAATCTGATATGCAATTTCTTGCTTATGTGCAGTTAAGAGTGCTTGGAGGAGGTCTGAGTTTACTGACGAGCTCCAAGATCAATATCGCAAGCTTCTTTCGACCTCCAACTGAGCTCATACCGTTATTGTCACTTCTCAGAATCTGATGGCCGCTCGTACTGATGAGCTCAAGAGAAGGCTGACATCGAGGTGGGTAGAGGCAGAGGCCCAAGTGGTGGGGGAGGCTTCCTCCCAAGTTGAGCCTGAGCCTCCTCTTTAAGTAAAAAAGAGGAGGTTGATTTCTGGCTCTCCCGAGCCACCTCTTGCCGAGGCTGAAAAGGTCGAAATTGATGAACGAGATGAAGAATCTTCAAATGAAGGTAACCTCTGAAGCCCCTTCTTATCTTTTCTTGCTTGCTTACTCGTTCGGCTTAACTTGTCTGCCTTGTGTTGTGCAGAGCATGCATAGTTTAGCTGCTCTGATGGTGACTCCTCTGAGCCTTGAGGAGGCTGATAAGCTGAAGGCTGAACTGGATGAAGTGAGGCTGGAGCTTGGAATAGCTCAGTCCAAGGTTCATGCTACCGAGGAGAATCTGAAGGAGGCTGGCACTAACATTGCTGTGGCGGAATCCGAAAGGGACCTCTACGCTCGGCGGGTTGGAGGGCTTTAGAGAGAGTTAGTTGATCTTCGAAGCACCTTTGATCAGAAGCTTCAGGAGGCAGTTGATCATGCCAGGACTAAGACTAAAACAGAATTGAGAGACAAAGTTGATAAGATAGGGGACGAACTGATCCGGTTCGGTTTTGAGAGCTTCCGATCTAGATTTCTTGCTAAGTTTCCAGATTTTGACTGTGTCGTCAATTGTTGCTCCTGGAGCCGCTTCATCTGATGCTGGCCCGGGTAAAGAGGCCGTGACTACCGACCCTCCTTCGGTAGAGGACCCCGGCCCTTCCGATAAGGCTTGAGGCTTTATCAGCTTTACTCTTTTGTTTAGCCAGCTTTTTGATGTAATAAATTTTCTTTGATCAATAAAATTGAACTTTCTTCAGATCTTTCTTGTGTTCTTGCTTTTTGCGAAATTCGTTGTGAGTATAGCTGTTTTGAGCCCATTGCACGTCAGATCAGCTTTCCAATAGTTAATAGTTGCCTCCCGAGCTTCAGCACTTGTAATAGAACAGTGAATGTAGATTAATTTCGACTGTCTTATCATAATAAGATAAGAAAGCAAACATAATCAGATGAGTAGGGATCCGATATTGATCTTGTAAAACTCTGTAGAATTTCGAAGCAGATTGTTCTGAACCAAAGACTTATGAAAATAACTAGGCAGCTTGTGTCCATCATTCTGATGATTGAAACTTCTGCTTCTGAGCCCCTAGGATGGGAATATATCAGAGTTGTTGGCCTTCATATGTGTGGCCTGTCAAGGAATAGATAAGTCTGGGAGATCTGTATACCGGATGGGAGGCCTTGTATATTTAGACTTTGCTTTTTTCATCATTTCAGAAGCTTTAGTGCCGAACTGCGGTTGTCCTGTTCAGGAAAACCCTGCACCCTGTCTTTTGGTATTCAAAAGGCAGGTTTAATGCATCGTTTATTTATACGGTTGTCATTTGGGTTTTCGAGGCCAACCTTTCTTTTAACCATTGCGACGGTCCAGTTGGATGGCTTTTGGACTTCAAGGGTCTATATATATGAGAAAGAGGGCATACGGTTGCGCCCAATCTTTTTGCCTCCTTGTTCTCAAACTGTTCCTCCGTTGGAAAGAATTTAGTTGTCGCTGGAAGCTTGCCGTTTGACAGGAGATGATTGACGATTCTCAGTCTGAGTTGGGAATGATTAAACTGTGGTTGAGAGTTAACCTTCCCTTTGATTCAGTCTCCAAGGAAGGATTAGAGGAGGCGAAGATCTTCTTGTCCATCTTGGCATCCAGTTGAGATTTCTCCAAATGGAGATAGACCCTCTTTGATTCAACCGAGGCTTGGAGCATTGGTGATGAAGACGAAGGCGGGATGCCTCCTTCCTTTTGTGTCTTGGCAGAGACCCTTGCTCAAGCCGGTTGGGGTGTCAGGCCGTATTTGAGGGAAACGAAGGTGGAGAATGGAGGTCTCCTGAGACCCAAAGCCCTCATCATTTGTTGGTATTGAGATCAGTGACAGTGATGATGAAATGGCCTGGGTGCTTCTTGATGCAGATTGGGGTTCAGGGTTCCTTCCTTTTAAATGACAGTCGACGACGGCGGTAATAGATGGTTGGAACTTGGGTCCCTTTCCCATCCGAGGAAGAAAGCCATGATGTTACAAAACGTAGTGATGTCTTTGTTGTAGCTTCTGTAAAATGTAGTGTATCTTTTGTGTACTTGTTTTATTTCCAGTCTTCTTATACTGATGTAAATTTTATGAATCATCAATAAAATTGAGTTCCTTTTCCTCAAATCTGATGTACTTTGTGTTTGGATGTGCTCTTTTGGGTTAAAACACCTTCTCGTGCACTTCTGATTAGTAACTCTTCTGTATGTTCTAAGAGTAGATCAAAGAAACTTACATAAAACTTGAAGCCTTGAACCAATGTAGTTTACGCCTGCTCGGTACTGTAGTATTTGTTGCTTGTTGGTACATAAGCCAAATAATCTAAGTATCGGTTCTGAGCCATGTCGATCTAGGAAACTTGTGTAAATAGTAGTCGGGCTTTGGTTGAAGATGTTTGGGACTTCTGTCTTTGGATAGACTGGATCATAAAATCTGTATATTGAAGATGGACCAGGCTCGGAAGGCTTGTGCATTATAGATGGATCAAGCTTTGAAGGCCCGTGCATTTAAAGATGGACTAGGTACTAAAGACCTGTGCATTATAGATGGACCAGGCTCTGAAGGCCCGTGTATTTAAAGATGGACCAGGTACTAAAGACCTTGTGCATTATAGATAGACCAGGCTCTGAAGGCCTGTGCATTAAAAGATGAACCAAGCGCTAAGGCTTGTGCATTAGAGATGGACCAGGCTCGGAGGGCCTGTGCATTATAGATGGACCAGGCTCTAGGAGGCCCGTGCATTTAAAGATGGACCAGGTACTAAAGACCTATGCATTATAGATGGACCAGGCTCTGAAGGCCCGTGCATTTAAAGATGGACCAGGTACTAAAGACCTGTGCATTATAGATGGACCAGGTTCTAAAGGCCTGTGCATTAAAAGATGGACCAAGCACTAAGGCTTGTGCATTAGAGATGGACTAGGCTTGGAGGGCCTGTGCATTATAGATGGATCAGGCTCTAGAGGCCCGTGCATTTAAAGATGGACCAAGCACTAAGGCTTGTGCATTATAGATGGACCAGGCTCTGGAGGCCTATGCATTTAAAGATGGACCAGGTACTAAAGACCTATGCATTATAAATGGACCAGGCTCTGAAGGCATGTGCATTAAAAGATGGACCAAGCACTAAGGCTTGTGCATTATAGATGGACCAGGCTCAGGAGGCCTGTGCAATTAAAGATAGACTAGGTACTAAAGACCTGTACATTATAAATGGACTAGGCTCTGAAAGCTTGTGCATTAAAAGATGGACCAAGCACTAAGGCTTGTGCATTAAAAGATAGACCAAACACTCAGGCTTGTGCATTAGAGATAGACCAGGCTCTAGAGGCCTGTGCATTTAAAGATGGACCAAGCACTAAGGCTTGTGCATTATAGATGGACCAGGATCTGGAGGCCTGTGCATTTAAAGATGGACCAAGCACTATGGCTTGTGCATTAAGAATGGATCAGGCTCTAGAGGCCTGTGTATTTAAAGATGAACACTTTGTAGAGGTATTGAAAAGAAAAAATTTTCATTGATAATACTTCCGTAAATGTTCTATATTCAAGGCCTAGGAATGGATTTCCCAGCCATGTCCTCTAGCCAGTAGGTGGTAGGCCTAACAACCTTCGTCACTCTGTAGGGGCCTTCCCAGTTTGGTGACAACTTTCCCATTGTGGGATCCTTGGTGTTTGGAAAAACTCTTCTTAAGACGAAGTCTCCAACTTGAAAGCTGACCGTCTTGAGCCCCACCTTGGATTTGTTAACCATTCTTTGCTGATAGGCTTCCATCCTGATGCTGGCTTGATCCCTTTTTTCTTCAAGCAAGTCCAAATTTTCTGTCAACTGTCGATCATTGGATTCTTGCTCGAAGGCTTCAGTCTTCAAAGTTGGCACACCAATCTCAACCGGGATTACTGCTTCTGTACCATAGGCCAGTGAGAAGGGAGTTTCAGAGGTGGGAGTTCTTCTGGTTGTTCTATAGGCCCAGAGAAGCCCAAGGAGCTCCTTTGCCCACTTTCCTTTGGCCTGCTCCAACCTTTTCTTTAATCCATCAAGGATCGTTCGGTTGGTGACCTCTGCTTGCCCATTTGCTTATGGATGGCCTAGAGAGGCAAAGTGTTGCCTAATGTTGAGATTTTCACAAAATTTCTTGAAGCCTTTACTAGTGAACTGTGTCCCATTATCAGAGATGATCACACGTGGTATCCCAAACCTGCACACAATGTTCTTCCAAGTGAAGTTTTTAACTTCCTTCTCAGTGATATGTGTAAGAGGCTCAGCTTCAGCCCATTTGGAGAAGTAATCAATGGCTACCAGAAGATACTTCCTGTTTGGTGGAGCTTTGGGTAATGGACCCACGATATCCATTGCCCATTGAGCAAAGGGCCAAGGACTAGTAATCGGGATAAGCTTGTGATGAGGCTGGTGTTGATATGGGGCAAACCTTTGGCATTTGTCACACTTCTGTATGTATTCCTTAGCCTGCCTTAGCATGCTAGGCCAGTAATAGCCCTGCATTAGAGCTTGGTGAGCTATCGTTCTGCCCCCATTATGGTTCCCGCAAATGCCTTCGTGTATTTCAGCCAAGACATATTGTGATTGTTCTGGAGTTAAGCATTTTAACAGGGGTTGAGAGTATAACCTTCTGTAGAGCTTGTTGTTCAGGATCAGGTACCGAGATACTCTGATCCGGATTCTCCTTGCTTTACTTTTATCCTCTGGGAGGAACCCTGAGCTTAAGTATTGGAGGATCGGGGTCATCCAGTTCTGGGGCTGTTCAGTAATTTGGGCAACTTAGGCTTCTTCTATGCTGGGTCCTGGTTGATAGGAGATTTTTATTGTGAATTCCCTTTCTGTCGTTAGGCGGGATGCCATGTTTGCCAAAGCGTCTGCTCGGCATTTTTGGCTTCTTTCTATCTGGAAGGAGGATTTCAATTGCTTCACCAATTCGGAATACCGAAGCATCCTTTCGTCTCTAATGGAGAATTCTCCCAGGACTTGGCTTACCACCAACTGGGAATCTGAGAAGACCTCAAGGTTTTGAACCTCGCATTCTAGAGGCAACTTCATGCCTAGGATTAAGGCTTCATATTCTGCTTTATTGTTGGAGGCTCTGAATCCCAGGCTGACTACTTTCTGTGACGAGAGCCCATCAGGGGACTATAATACCAGGCCCACACCTGAGCCCTGATCGGTTGATGACCCATTAATATAGAGTAGCCAGGTTTCTAAAGTTTCGATGAGCTGTGCCTTATCTTGAAGTGCCGGGGTGAACTCGGCAACGAAATCTGCCAAGGCTTGCCCTTTGATGGAGTTCCGCGGTACATATGATATGTCAAATTCCCCTAACTCCACAGACCACTTCACTAATCTTTCTGATACCTCGGGCTTCCTCAATATTGACTTCAGAGGATAGACAGTTGGGATTTCAATTGGATGAGCTTGGAAATAAGGTCGGAGCTTCCGAGTTGATATTACCAAAGTAAAGGCTAGTTTCTTAACCTCTGGGTATCTATTTTCTGTGTCGAGTAGTGCCTTACTGACGTAGAATATGGACCTCTGTACTCCCCTGTTTTGCCTGACCAATGCGGAGTTGACCGCATTTTCAGAAACTGCAAGGTACAGGAGTAGCTTTTCCCCTTGTACTGGTTTTGACAGAAGCTCTAGAGAGGCGAGATATTCCTTTAGTTCTTGAAAAGCTTTTTCGCATTCTTCCGTCCATTGTAAAGCTTTGTTGCCCTTTAGAGCTTTGAAAAAGGGTAGGCAGCGATCAGTGGACTTGGAGATAAATCTACTTAGCACCGCGATCCTGTCATTCAACCCCTGGATGTCTTTTTTGGTTTTTGGTGACTTCACTCCAATCAGGGCTTGGATCTGAGTGCGGTCTACTTCGATACCCCACTAGGAGACAATGTATCCCAAGAATTTTCCCTTCGTCACCCCGAAGGTACATTTCGAGGGATTGAGCTTCATCTTGTGTTGTCTTAGGATATCGAAGGTCTGGGATAAGTGCTGGAGGTGACTGCCTTTCTGTAGACTTTTGACCAGCATGTCATCAATATATACCTCCATGGTGCTGTCGAGCAGTGAGCTGAACATCCTGTTCACCAGCCGCTGGTAAGTGGCCCCAGCATTCTTCAAACCGAACGACATCACTCTATAGCAATAAAGGCCTTATTCGGTAATGAAGGCTGTCTTCTCCTGGTCTGGAGGGTACATCTGGATTTGATTATACCCAGAATAGGCATCCAAAAAACTCATGAGTTCGTGCCCTGCAGTAGCATCAACCAGCTGGTCTATTCTTAGCAGTGGAAAGCTGTCCTTGGGGCAAGCTTTATTGAGGTCTGTATAGTCAATGCAGACTCTCCACTTGCCATTTTTCTTTTTGACGAGGACAGTATTGGCTAGCCAGTCTGGGTAGAATACTTCACGTATCATCCTGGCTTCAAGCAGCCTCTGGACTTCCTCATTTATGACCCGATACCGTTCTGGAGCTATCGGCCTTCTTTTTTGTCTCACTGGTGGGTGGTCTGGATCTACCATCAGCTTGTGAGTTATGAGATTAGGATCTATACCTTCCATATCCTTGGTCTCCCAAGCAAATACAGAGAGATTGTCCTTCAGAAACCTGATTATGTTCTCCTGCTCGGTGTGTGTCAGGTCTGGGCCAATGTATAAATAACACCCCTCTGATTCTGAGCTGACCAATATTTTGATGGGCTCGCCGATGGGTTTGGCCCGGCTGTCCCGTCCCCTTGGGCTTAGGGGTTCTTCGATGCTGGAAACGCAACCTTCCTCCTCGGGAGTGTGGGAGAGAACTGGATCTGCACAGTCCCGAGTATACTGTAATTGCTATTTGGTAGTCTTTTCCTTGAGTGCGATGGCATGGCACTCCCAGGAAGTCGGCTGACACCCTCTAACAGAGTGAACATTCTGATTGTGGACATACTTCAGACATTAGTGCAAGGTCTAGGTGACCGCCCCTATCTGGTGTAGCCATGGTCTCCCGATTATGACATTGTAGGGAGATTTCATATTCAACACCATGTATTCTGAGATGGTGGTTTTCTGTCCTTCTCCCTCTCCTACAGTAGTAGGAAGGTCGATCCTTCCCAGTGGGGTACGAAGATTGCCATCGAAGGCTGCCATCACGGCGGTAGTAGGCTTGATGCTGTAGTGGTCAATCTTCATTTGTTTGAGTGGCTCATAGAATAGTATATTCACAAAGCTGCCAGTGTCAACCAGAACTCTTCTGATCTCAAAGTTGGCAATCTTGAGAGTGATGACGAGGGCATCACTGTGAGGACAGTGTACCCTAGCTAGGTCCTGTTCTGTGAACTGAATCTCCGGCTCTGGTTTGAGCCTTTTTTCAATGTTGGAGATTTGAAATACGTCTAGGGCAGCCCTGGCCTCCCGAGCATATCTCTTTCTCCCTCTGTTTGATATTCTCGTAATAAGGGAGTCGGCATGGAGGACGTAGATGACATGGTTGTTCTGCCTTTGAGGCTCGTTTCGTCCTTCCCTCTGTTCCTGTCTTTGCTCGGGCCTCTGGTCTGGCCGTTGTTGAGGCTTGTCTTCATGGCGGTTCTGCCTTCCTTCCTGCTTGACGAACTCTCGAAGATGCCCCTTCTTTATGAGTTGCTCAATCTCATATCGAAGGGTCCTGCATGAGTTAGTCGTATGCCCATGATCTTTGTGGAAATTACAATATTTAGTTTGGTCCCGAAGGTTGGGATTTCCTTTAATTGGTTCTGGCCATCTCAGGTTTTCCCGATCTCGGATCTGTCGGAGTACCTGGTTCGGTGTAGTGTTCAAAGGGGTAAAGTTAGTAAACTCCCTTGGTCCAGAATTGTAAACAGCCTTGGGTGCTGTTCTTTTTTCTAGACTCCTGACCTCTTCTTGCTAGGGTCTCTTCGGTGGTCGTCCTTCTTATGATCTTCCTTCTTCGGATTGTCTCTCTGGCTCTGCTCTTTGCCCTTCTGAGATGTGCATTTGGCTTCTTCCAAGTTGATATACTTCCTGGCCCGATCCATTAATGCCGCCATGTTGGTTGGAGGGCTCTTTGTCAAGGAGTCTCTGAAGCTACCGTGAGCTAGACCAGCAATTAAGGCAGCCACAAGGAAACCTGGGCTGCAGTTGGTTATCTCCATGAGTTTGGCATTAAAGCGGGCGATGTACGCTCTGAGGGACTCTTCCTTGGTCTGTTTGACATTTAGCAGGAACTCTGGTCCTCTCTTGAGCCTCCTACTCGTCATGAATCTGTCCAGGAACTACTTACCGAGCTCATAGAAGCCGGTAACCAAGTTCAGTGGGAGGTGATGGAACCATTTTAGAGCGGTACTTTTCAAGCTGGTAATGAAGGTTCAGCACATAAAGGCATCAGAGGCCCCGTGAAGGGCCATTGTATGCTGGTAGTGTGATAGATGATCTCCTGGGTCGCCAGTCCCATCATATAGGGTGAATTTTGGCACAATGAATTTCCTCGGTCTTTCTTCTGACATGATGGCAGGAGTGAATGGGGTGGCAAGCCTTCCGAGCAGCCTTGCCAACTTAACCTGTTTTGGATGGTTCTGGATACCTTTCACAGCTACTGTTCGGTCCATAGATTCTGTGATTTCCTTTACCCTCCGTGGGTCTCTGAGCCGGACTTCTTGTGAACCTTGCCTTATAGCCTTGGTTTCAGGATAGTCAGGCTGAGCACATCTTTCGGACGGAAGAGGGTTCTGAACTAGAGGGATTGGTGCTGCTTGAGGATGAGGCTTCTGTGGTACCGGATGTGCTCCTGAAGCCCTTGGAGTTGGGGCTCTAGTAGTGCTCCGGTAATGGACGTCAAGGATGAAGGCTGATGTTCCCGAGCCTGGAGCTGCTGACGGCTGCGGATCTCTACCGACGTGAGCTGTAATATCCCGACCCGGGATATAGCATGTACATCGGGTTGGACCCGGCTATAAAATGTAATCCCAAATTATAAGCCATTGTATGACATAAATAAAACTGGATGTGTAATAGACTGTATTGTTTAATTATGATGCATAGGTGCGAGAGGCAAACAGTCATGGGTGTCTGGGTGCCACTGCACCAAAAGCCTGATTTATAGAAAAATGTGCAAGTAAAAGTATATATGTATGTTGTGTAAATTGTACATATATGAGTGTACAAATAAATAATTGGGATGAGATACAATATATATATATATATATATGTGTGTATACGGTCAGATTATATATATGTATATATTATAATCCAATGAAAGTAAAAGAAAAGAAATGGGTAGTTGTTCGTGTGGTGACAGCAACATACAGTGCATGTGTTTGTGTGTATTGGAGTGAAACAACAAGGCTGCCGACAGCCTTGATACCATGGGGGCAAGTGAGTGATATATAATATTATATATATATGTAAAGATCTCAAGAGATAGAGAAAGAGAGTCAAGGGCGGTGGAGCAGAGTGTATATATTTATATATGTATGCGTTGGGGCAGTTGCATGCAACAGGTGTCCGTGTGTAGGGAGTGTAGCAGAATGTAGCGGTGCGGTGCAGTGCAGGGATTAGTATATGTATACATTGATATGTGCAGGGCAGCGTGTAGGAAGCCATGTAATTATATATCTGCATGTATTATATAGCGTGGCAACAGGAAAGAAAAAGGGAGAGAATGAGAGGGATGAAGAAAAGAGAAGAGGAGCGTTCCTCCAAGCGCATCTCTCTCTCTAAATTTCCCATTCTCCCACCTAATTGAAACATCCAATCCTCCACAAATCCAACCCCTCTCACTCCATGGATCCGACCATCTCTCACGTCTCGCAGTCAACACCGTGGTCTTGGTGTCCATATCAGCTTCGTCCGATCCGATCAGATTGGCTCTCATCGGATTCACCATTAGATCGTCCCGAAGGAAAACCAGAGTTTGGAAAATACAGAGGGTTGCGGTAGGTTGCCGGCGATGATGGACTGTGGCAATTTATAAATTGGTTCAATCTTGGTGTTGGAATTATCGTTGGTGATTGATCAGTGAAGAATTCGCATAATTCGGTTTGGATTGTGGGATCTTGTAATGGGATATTTGGTGACATGTTTTTGGAGAAAGGAAATGAAAGTAGAGCAGCAGGAACTGCTGTGCAAAATTTGCTGCGGCAGTCAGAATAGCAGCAGCTACGGTGAGGGTTCAACTGAGGGAGCTCGATCCTTACTGATAGTGTAGCAGGCCTCAGTAGCAGTTGCAATTCTGGCTGGTATCTTAGTTGGAGACTAACGTTGTGTTCAATCAATAAAGTGGATTTTTCTACCGTAGCTCCTGGAATGAAAGATTGGAATGGATTCTTGAAGTATTAAGGTATAAACTATTTCATTCTTGTCAGAATTCGGGTGCAGTGAGAGTTAAACTCGAAGCTGCGTTATTTCAATTTTAAGTTTGAAATACATATGACCTGTTTGGCAATAGGTGTAATAAACTGAGAAATTGGGATAGGATATTTCAGTTTTAAGTAATCAGTGAAATCATGGATAAGATTATTTATGGAGTTAGAAATTAATTTTCAAGTATTTACAGTTCAATGAACAAATTAACTGAAATCACAAAGTAGTTGTCTTTTAATAATTCTGAATCAGTCGACCTTTTAAGGATATTTACAGACCAGTCAAGACAAAGTTTAAATTAATTATTCCTTCAATAATTAATTATATAAATACCTCAAGTTCTAAAATAAGTCAAACGGACTCCAAATGAGGCAAGTGAATAGTCAATTGTTATTGTCTCGGGCATTCTGAATCCAATGGTGACATCAAAATTATGAGCAGAGGCCTCAGAAATAAAAGACTTGTGACACTGCAAAAATGACCGATTTACCCTTTTTAATACCGAAGTCCGAATTGAATTCCACGAAAGCCTAGACTGACTTTCTTCGGCATTCCGGACTCAATGGTAAAGTCTAAATAAGTATTAGAAATAATTATCAAAGCAAGGCATAGAATTTGATGAGTAGCATTTAATTTGAAACGCATTTACTGATATATAGGGAACGCGACAGGAAAGAGGCAAACTCGTAGGACACTGATTTAGGAATGCATGATTAGAGGTGATTACACCCAAAGAATAACGCGGTAATTGTAGTGTAGCTTTGGGGTGTCGATTCCACAGGGAGACTAAATTAAAAGAATAATAAACAGAATTTCTGAAACTACAGAAGTATTAGACGGTTAATGAGAAAATAAAATATAAAAAGTGATTTTGAATGCAACTAAAAATTAAACAAATTAATTAATGGAAGAAAATATTCAAATTTAACGAACAGTGGAGTGTCGGGAATTCCTTGCACATATATGGTATTTCAATTATTTTTAATTCACAGATAACTCAATTGAGAAATTAAATTCCAAAAATCTCAATCGGAAGATTTAAAATTATGCATCAAAATTAGACTGAAAATAACCCTTCGAAAAATCATTCATCATCTTTAAATCACTCAAATTATTATTCACATTGATAAAATACAACGACGACAATATACTCAACGAGCAATACTGCAGCAGAGAATTGAATCAATATAAATATTTAATTGTTCAAAAAATAATCAAAACATTAATCCACTCAATAGAAAAGCCATGACTGAATCTATAAACGGACTAAAACCTTTAATTATTCGGACAATAAAATTCAACAATAAATTTAGAATGATCAACGAAGAATTTAACAAATTAAAACTATGTGCAGGAATCAAAATAAATCAAAATAGCCATATATGGTACAAGTTCATCTTTAACTCCACTTAAAAATTTAGTTACCCATTTACAGAATGGATAACATAAATTTTACGGAGAGAAAACGAGCCATGGAATGACAGTGGCTTCTTCTTCCCTGCTGCGCAATCCTGTACAGTCGTCGCACACACTGTTCTGTTCTTCGTGCCGCAGCTCTCTTTTTCGTCTCCCCCCTTTTAGGTTTTTTTTTGTTTACTATATATATCAGCCCTGCATTAAGTTTTTAAGCTCACGTGCACCCCAGGCCCTTGATTTTGCTTCTGCATGGACTTCCGCCACTTGTTGCCTTCAGCCGCCTGACCAAGCCAAGCCTTGGCTTGGTCCACTACTTTGCTGCACAAATACACACGACTGGGCCCACTGCCACAAGAGAGCCCCATTTCCTTCTTTTTCATTTTACTGTGCATGGGCCCACTTGTTGAAACTTTCTAATTCAGCCGCCCCTTTACTTTCCCTTTGCTTTTCTTTCATTTTTTTTTTCCTTGTTTTACTTGCCTTTGATTTTTCTTATTGCTTCTTTGACTTTTCTTGGTCTTCCCTCATCAGCCGTTTCTGCACCTTTCCAGCTTCATGGGCCCATTATTTTTTCTTTTCTTTTTCTTTATTTTGCTTTTCTTATTCCCGCGCACAGTCAGTTACCACAAACTTTATACCCCGTTTTCTATCAGATAACAATTGAATCTTGACTCGGGCCCTTCATGAAAGTTGTATCCCTGGATGATTAGATAATTTTAGGCTCAAAAACCACCTGATTTGGACTTTGGAAGCTCAAGTTATGGCCCCTTCAAGTTGGCTGGACGGACAGAATTTAGAGCAACTTTTCAGACCTGATTTCGAAATAATGTTTGGAGGCCCAAACGAACTCCGATTTTTGCAAACCAAACCTTTCTGAAAGGCCCAAGACGTCCTCTAAAAATTTCATGAAGACCGTTTTCTCATTCTGAAACTTGAACGTCATCCAAATCTCAATTGAAACTCAATAGTTGAATCTGCCAAAAAGTCAAAAATAGTTCCAAAAAATATTAAGTATAAAGCGCAATTGCAAACTAACTCTCGCCAACAAAGATGCAATATTTGGGACTTAAAATCTTATAAAATACCGTTCCAACCAATCTCAGTGTAAATAGAAATTAAATAAATAATATCAAATATATCTCAATATTCCTATTCACTTTCTAGCAATTTACTCCGATAATAGGGTATTTAGAGTGCACTTTTGCGCACTCATCACACCCCCCAACTTAATCATTGCTAGTTCCTAGCAATTTTCATGCATTTGGCAAAAGAGATCAAGGAAAAATCACACACAGCAGGCATCTAATCACATTTTTTCATATTCACAAATCGAAGCAATTTTAGGAATTCACTATTCCTATAACAATCAATCCACTTATAGCAATTCACAAAGAGTGTGTGTGTGTGCTCCAAACTATATCCATCTAACCACAAACCATGACACATGCAACATCAAGAACATCTCAAGCAAAAGGTTCAACTCCATATCTCACGGGTATAAAAGTGTTTCATGTAGGGGTTCTCTCTATGGAGTTGACAAGGGGTGTACACGCTCAACGAAAAATTAGGCAACTATGAACAAGCAACAAGCAAACATTGATCTTATGATAGGCGCACTAACCAATGAGACTTCCACTACTCTTTCTACAAGCTTACTCAGGATCAGAACTGATCAATATAAAAGGGTTGTAATGTGGCTTGGGTTAAAGACTATATGAAGAAAAGGGTAAAAAGGATTAAAAAACTTCCAAGTACATACTAAGAGAATTTCATTACGAACCATAGCAAACCAAACTTTCCACTTGATGTACTCTTCAACTTTTCAAATCTTTGAATAACAAAACATCTCATTCTTCTTCTTCTTTCTCTCTCTTTTTCTTCACCTTTTTCAATTTTTTTCAACTTTTTTCCTTCTCTCTTTCTCTTTTGTTTTTTTTTTTTTTCTTTACAAATCTCTTTTTTATTTTACTTTGATCATTGATTTTGATGCTCACCCAACTAAACATTTTTGGACTTTCTTCCCTTTTCTTTTTTTTCTAGCCCTTCCAATCCCACACAAAAGATAAGAATTGTAAATTCCACACCTAGTACACACTTGGAAGCAAAAAGGGTAGGAAAAATTAAAATATAGGCTATACTCCAATGTGGAGAGGTATGGATGATGTGGGCACGTGAAAAAGAACTATAAGTGTTTGTTGGCTCAAAAGTGGGCTTCTAAGGGTCTATGATGAGAAAGATTAGCTTGAAAGGCTCAATCGTTAATCCTAAATTGACCTTCGTCATATCCCAAGTATATCCACTGTCATACCACCAACCATGTAATGATATTCTCAAAAGAAATGCCCAATTCAACAGACTAATGAATGCTTATCACAATTTCTTACATTTGAAGGCTCTCAATTCTCTCCAAAACACACATGAATACTTAAGCAAAAGAGTTCTCTAGCTACATGTGTCAACCACCATCTTACCACAAAGTTTGGATAAGTGCACTAAAAATTCTGTGAATGCCTCAGTAGAATGATTATAATGGATTCGGTGAATTCACAAAAATAGCTATAAATGAAAATGAGTACTCGTGTGAAAAAAAATGCACGTGTGATGCAAATTTTTAAAAATTTTGACACAGGAAAATATGAATTTGCAATCACCACCCCCCAACTTAAATGAAACATTGTCCTCAATGTTTAAGCAATCAAAATTGAATGGAGGGTTCTAAAAAGGAGATAATACACCTGATGTGTCGTGGGAAGCTTGCTAAGCACCAAAGATGGCATCCTAAACTTGACAAAATGAAACGAACCTGCAAATAAAAACAAAGAAAAACAACAGCAAACAAAAAGAAAAAGAACGCAAATAAAAGGAAAAAAAAAAGAAAATAAAACAAACAAAATAAAGAAAATAAAAAAAAATACTAAAAAAAATAAAAAAAATAAAAAAATAAAACGTACTTGCATGGCGTGATCAAGGTGGATAGTCCAGGTCCATAAGTGGAATGTCTTCCACTTTCGGAACTTGCCTATCAATTAAAACTTTAAGGTGCTGGCCATTGGCTTTAAAAATTCGACTATCCTTGGGATCCTCTATTTCTACTGCCCCATTTTCAAAAATGTTATTCACTATAAAGGGGCCTGTCCACCTAGACCTGAGTTTTCTTGTGTACTTATGGAGTCTAGAATCATATAAGAAAACTCGATCATTAGACTTAAACGTTTTTCTCAAAATATTGTTATCATGCAACGCTTTCATTCTAACTCGATCAGCAATACTCCAACCTAGGGCTGACCTAGGCTTACTTAGGGTCTGAGGTAGTTTCTCACCTTGAGACTTAAACAATTCAGATGACATAATAATAGGAAACGTATCACCTGGATCAAGGAAGGCATATTTTGAACCCTTAGGCAAAGGTTTCAATTCAACTTTTGGCTCTTCCACACTTGACGGAATCTGTTCTTTACTTGTGTTAGGAAACTCCTCAAACTTTGGTTTCCATCCCCGTGCTCCATAATCCTGAGTTCTGTCAAAAATAGCAGAAACATCAACCACATCAGATGGAGCAGAAATATAGTCAAACTCAGTATTAACAGGAAAATGCTCAGGGGGGTCAGAATCATGAGTTGCAGGAATTCCCTTATCCATAAGTGATTCAACCATGCACGTCTGACAGCTTTCATCCTCCTCTTCTGGCTGTTTTGCAACATGAAATATATTCACCTCAAGGGTCATGTTCCCAAAAGACAGCTTCATGAGCCCATTCCTGCAATTGATAAGAGCATTAGCAGTGGCAAGGAACGGCCTACCTAAAATCAAAGGAATCTTTGAAGTAGAATCAACAACAGAGCTAGTGTCAAGGATTATGAAATCAACAGGATAATAAAATTTATCAACTTGAATTAGAACATCCTCTACCACACCCCTTGGTGCTCTGACTGAACGGTCAGCCAATTGCAATACCATAGAAGTTGGTTTGATCTCTCCTAACCCCAACTGCAAGTAAATAGAATAAGGCATTAAATTCACACTTGCTCCTAAATCAAGTAAAGCTTGTCCAAACTCATGATTTCCAATACTGCATGCAATGGTTGGACAACCAGGATCCTTGTACTTGGGGGGATCCTCTACTCAATTAGAGCACTAACTTGCTCTGTCAGGAATGCTGTCTTCTTCACATGGTGCTTCCTCTTAACTATACATAAGTCTTTAAGAACTTTTGCATAAGTAGGAATTTGTTTAATCACATGCAAAAGAGGAAGATTGATTTTTACCTGCCTGAGATTCTCTAAAATTTCATTGTTAGGATCCAAAGTGTGCTTGGTTGATTTTAAAGCCTAAGGGAATGGTACTTTAACATAGCACTTCGTCACCTCTGGTTCCTTGGGCAGCTCAGCATTGCTACTATCTTGTTCCTTTTCCACATCCTCTGATTTGTCAATGGTTGGGATGTGTAAGGACTTACCACTACGAGTCACAATGGCGTTCACATCCTTCAGATTTTTATGCGCCATGTGTTGACCTTGGGGTGTGGACTGAGCTTGAGAGGGGAATCTACCTCGCTCATTCACACTCAAAGAGCTCATCAATTTGGACACTTGGCTCTTTATCTCCTTATTTTCTTCAACAACCTGCATGATCAAAGATTCAAATTTTTGGTTAGTCTTACCTTGTGCTTTAATAAATGCATGCAAAGTGTCTTCTAAAGAATTCCTAGAAGATGAAGATGCATGATCTGGTGCATGATATGGTGCAGGGTATGATCTAGGAGGCGGTGTAGGTGGTGGTGCATGTGGCTAGTTGTCAGACTTCCAGCTAAAATTAGGGTGATTGCGCCACCCTGGATTGTAAGTCTCAGAGTAGGGTGTGAAAGGCTTCTTGTACATACCTAAGGTATTACATTGGTCCTCATACATCCCTCTCATCTCAGCTGATGTGGGACATTCTTGGGCAAGGTGATCTACCCCGCCACACACTGAACGTGGTCTAAAAGGCTCTACATGATTAGCCAAGTGTGTTGGCTTTACGTCTCTAGCTTTTAGCATCTCTAACTCCCTAGTAAGTGTCTCAACCTTAACTTTCAAATTATCCTCCTCCCTAAGATGGTAAATTCCCCCACTCTGTTGGTTCCCTATAGGTCGTGACCTATTTGTGCTCTCAGTAGCACTAGGCCCTGTCCATATGTGAGCTTTTTCAGCAAGCTCATTAAGGTACTCTATGGCCTCATCAGGATCTTTCTGTAGGAACTCACCATTGCACATCATCTCTACAAATTGGCGCTCTCTAGGTGTAAGTCTGTCACATCCCGAACCCCACCCTACGCGGATGTCGAGGATGTGATGCCAGTTAGCCGCCACGCGACCAACCGAAGGCAATTTCTGAACTTTCTAGTGAATTGCACTCCGACTGTAGGGTCAGATGCAGCGGAATTTAAAACTTTTCTTTTTTTTTTTTCTTTTTATCACGGGAATGCAACTCATGTATCCACCGTAGGATATGTATCACACAGAGCAAGTCTAAAATCCAACAACTAACAACTCAACCTCAGAGCATATCTATAATTCGACATTTAACAACAGAGCAGAACTATAATCTCTAGAGTACCATTTAAATCCATGAGCCATATCTATATTCAGTACATATCAGTCAAGTACATCACTCACCTGATTAAATAGATTCAATCCTCAATAATCCAGTCTCCACAGATCAGTGCCATCAGATCCAATAGATATCGTTCCTGAAAAATGTTAGGGAATGGGGTGAGCTTCGAAAAGCCCAATGAGTAACACAGGTTCCCTGTCATGGGTTTCAAAACCATTTCTTGTTTACAAAGCACAAGGGTAGTTCAGTTGTTTCTGAAATAGCAGTTTTATAAATCTACTTTAAATGCAGTTCTAGTAGAATAAAGCAGGACTGCGCAAAATAAAACAACAGATCAGGACAGACAGAACATGACAGACTATATCAAGTATAACCGTACAGAACAGAACACAACAGGTTAGAACGGAGCAGATCCGAGCAGAGCAGGACATAACAAATCAGAACAGGATGAAGCAAAGCACAACAAATCAGAACAAAGCAGGTCAGAATGGAACAGGTCAGAATAAAACGGGTCGAAATAGAACAGGTCAGAACGGATCACAATAAAACATAATAGAACGGAACGGAACAAAACCTAACAAGTCATAACCGAACAGAACGGAATAAGACTTGACAAATCAGAATAAAACAGAACGGAACATAACAGAACGGAGCGGAAACAATATGTCAACCAGAGATACAGGTATATCATCAACAAAATGGAAACAAGACAAAACTGAGTGGAAACAGTATATCAATCAAGGATACAAGTATATCATCAACGGAACGAAACAAATCAATATCAATCAGGACGAGTCATATCGGAACTGAACATGACGGAACAAAATGAAACAATATCAATCAGGACAAGTCATATCGGAACTGAACATGACGGAAACAAAAGAAACAATATCAATCAGGACAAGTCATATCGGAGCTGAACATGATGGAACAAAATGAAACAATACATCAATCAGATTAAGACATATCGAAATTGAACAGGACGGAACAAACTGGTACAATATCAATCAGGACGGATCAGGACGGAACAGATCAGACATAACAAATCAGGACGGATCAGGACGGAACAGATCAGACATAACAAATCAGGACGGAACAGATCAGACATAACAAATCAGGACGGATCAGGACGGAATAGATCAAACATAACAAAACAGAACGGATCAGGACGGAACAGATCAGACATAACAAATTAGGACGGATTAGGACGGAACAGATCAGATATAACAAATCAGGATGGATCAGGACAGAACAGATCAGACAGATCAAACGGAACAGGTCAGGACAGATCAAACAGAACAGGTCAGACAGATCAAACAGAACAGGTTAGGACAGATCAAACAGAACAGGTTAGGACAGATCAAACACAACAGGTCAGACAGATCAAACACAACAGGTCAGACAGATCAAACACAACCGGTCAGACGGATCAAACAGAACAGGTCAGGACAGATCAAACAGAACAGGTCAGATAGATCAACAGAACAGGTCAGGACAGATCAGACAGAACGGGTCAGACAAATCAACAGAACAGATCAGAACAGATTAGACATAACAGTTAGTTAAACACGTTCATTTGAAACGGTATTTAAAAACAGGAGTACAGTTAAAACATCAGAGTAACAGAACAGATCAGTTAAAACATCAGAGTAACAGAACAGATCAGTTAAAACATCAGAGTAACAGAACAGATCAGTTAAAATATCAGAGTAACAGAACAGATCAGTTAAAACATCAGAGTAACAGAACAGATCAATTAAAACATCAGAGTAACAGAACAGATCAGTTAAAACATCAGAGTAACAGAACAGATCAGTGATGAGCAGAGCAGAACAATATAACAGAATAAACAGTACAGTATGCACAGATTAAACAGTGCAGTATGCTCATATAGTGCTCAAGACTGAGATGGTACCAAGAATCAGTTGTTCTTTTCAGAACCAGTTAAAAAAACAGCGGTTTCTTTCAGTACAGAGCAGAGAAACCAGACAGAGTAAAAATCATGCATTAAGTAAAAGCATGAAATCAGTGAATCGGACAGAACAGTATAGTACAGTATTTTTAAAATACAGTAACTAGGCAGTGTACTTATACACCAAGTCAGGAGTCAAGGTTACTCACAACTGTTACAGTCATCTCCTTGCATAAACAATCTGATAACCTCCAAGTACGTCAGGCATCACCATGTATATCCTGAACAATCATCATCAATTACAGACAGATCAGAATTTATCCATTCAGGTCTTATTCGTCATCTTAGGTGTCTATCGGATTACCTAAGATAACCTAGTAGCCTATCGCCCTCTCATCGGGTTTCATCCGGGGCTATTTTATTCTTAAATTAGGCTTAGCAGTCATCAGGATTATAACCTAAGTCATTAGACTTCAATCGTTATCAGTCGATTACTTATTCAGTCTTAGGGGCAAAACGGTCATTTGTCACTTTTGCCCCGGACCCCTGTCAAGGTCCTCAGAATGGTCTTTATATCTTAAATATAAAGTTATATGTCTTTTGGACTCCAGTCAGTATCAGTTAGGTTCTTATTTTAGCGATAGGGGCAAAATGGTAATTTTGCCATTCTTGTCCCGGACCCAGTCGTGGTCCTCGGGATATCCCATATATCCTATATATGAAGTTCTAAGTCTTTTAGACTTAAATTGCTATCAGTTAGGTGCTTATTTAGCCTTAGGGGCAAAATGGTAATTTTGCCATTCTTACCCCGGACCCTGTCGTGGTCCTCAGAATGTCCCATATATCTCATATGTAAATTCTTAAGTCCTTTGGACTTCGTTTGGTATCTGCTTTTGATCATCGGGACACGTCGATCATTTCTCGTTTTACGCATTGACTGTCTCGGAGTCTTATTTAGCCCTTTAGTGTTCATAATTATCCCTATGATAATTTATCAGATCAGTTTGACCTTTATTTGACCTCTACTTTGCACTTACTGTGCTCAGGGGTATTTTGGTCATTTTACGTTTTGTAAGATTCTGACTCCGAATCATCATTTAATAATGTTTACAGTTTCGCCAGTATCTGCGCTTCTATCGGTATCAGTTTCGTCCCAATCGGACTTTATTTGGGCTTTGTACAGTATCAGGGGTAATTTGGTAATTTCATGTGTCGTATTTTTCGGCACGTCAGTTCATAAAATGGACCTCACCATTGAGTTCAGAACGCCCGACATAGTCAAAATAGACTGTCTTTTATTTTTATTTGGGTCTGGTGCCATTAGGGGCAGTACAGTAATTTATCACTTACAGGTCTGTATTTTTCGGTACTGTATTTCCAAAATCGGACTGTACCATTGAGTCCGGAATGTTTGAAATAGTGAAAATACACTATTTATTTAATTTATTTGGACTCCGTTTGACATATTTAATGTCCAAGGGTAAAATCGTAATTTTACCAATTTAATAAATTAATTAAATAATTATTTTATTATTTAATTAATTTTCCAGGAGCTTAAATGAATAATTTCTCAATGTTCTGGGCCACAGTACAATTTCCCAAATTAGTGGGGTTAATCCGAAATTTTCAGAAACATTTGGGGGGTTAAATATAAATCCAGAAAATTAGGGTTCAGACCAGAGGGTTCAAGGGTTCAGTGGACTGAACCGGTCCAGAACTCCAGTGAACCAACCGGTTCACTGGCCCTCAGAAAACCGGAATTAAATATTCCTGTTATCCCCTAATTGGCCCTTGTCCATGTTCAGGATTAGCCCAATTCCGAATTTTAATTTGTTATCACCGTAACCAAACAGCCGGAATTCAATTTAAAACAAAACAGTAATGCGTAAAACAGTGCCGTTCTATTTAAATCAGTGGCACGCTCGTAGACCAACACGTGTCCGAGTGGACTCGGCCCAACTCGAATGAGTTGGCGAGTCAACTCTATCTTCCCCGTCGACTGCCCCTGTGTTGCCCTAATTGACAGCTTCGGTTTCCTCCATTTTCGTGGAGTTTCGAAGGCTGTTTTCAACTGATTTTGGTTCCAAACTGTTCCTAGAGGCTAAAGCAACAACTTGGCATCAATTTTGAGCTTCGAATCCAAGGATTGAGCTCTGTATAACCGATTATCATGCAGGTTTTTAGTTCGGTCGTGGGGCCTTATTTCTCAACCAAATCGCACAATTCTTGTCTTGTTGTGACCGCATATTCATGGGGATCAATATACCGTTTAGAAATTTCAGTTTAGGAGCCTATTTTCGAGTTTGGGTTCCATGGCCGAAAGCAATAGCTTCGGTTTTGAGGGCTTATACCCAAGTGTTGGGGTCGCGGTTGGTGATATTTGAAACCCTATCAGTGTCTAGATCAGTTCTAGACCATCAAAACTCAGTTCGGTTGAGGTCATTTCAGACCTGCTACAGGGAGCTCCATCCATGGTGGTTTGCTATGGGTTTGAGTTTTCGGATCAGTTTTATGGGTCCAAGTATGCACAAACACTCCAGGTTTCAATGTCTAACCCTTATACATGCATTTACAGTCCTAAAGGAAATAAAACAGTAGCCAAAAATCCAAAGAGAAAATTTAAAATTTTGGCTTGCTTACCTTCGAACAGTGGTCTCTCCTAGGGTTCGTATTCAAGCAGAAGCCTCCCAATGGAGCAGGTCCAGTCCAGCCCTTCAGTTCTCAGTCCTTAGCTTCCTTCTAAGCTCCTTCAATGGTTACACACAACACACTCACTTTGTGTATATCTCACTCTCTTTCTAAGAGTCTCTCTCTCTAAGAGTCAGTATACAAGGCCTCTACAGTTCTGATTTCCCTCCATGCATATATGGAGATTATCAAAAATAAAATCAGATTTTCCTTGTTCAATACACCTCTCAACCTCATGATTAATTTGCATGTATTTTGGTTGGAGGAGGGGTCATCATGTGGTGTGTAGGCATGATAGCCTAGGGGGCATAGGGTGATGCATGCTGATGTGTTGCATGCTTGTTCATTGGTCACTTTTGGTGGCAGATTAGGATAATTCAGTGTTATATACATTTTTGTTGTATATATGGACACAAAGATAATAGTAGCCCAGTTGGTAATTTTTGGATGAGGTTTCTTTTCACTCAAAGGTCAAGGGTTCAATTCCCTTGGCCTCCCATTTGGCCATTTTTCTCATATTTTCGGTTAAGGCCACGTTTGGTTGCACAGAAATTCAGTTTCGGTATTTCCTTCATAACTTTCATTCTGTAACTCCTTTTTCGACACAGTTTGTTCCGGGAGTTTCATATTTCAATCATCTTCAGTGTCAGAGGTTCTGTGTCATTTATTAAACATTCGGGATTTTCTGGGTTAGCTAATTCAGATTTCGTTAGTGTTAAAGCGGTGTTATTTCGCCGAATTAATCAGTAATTGGGTTCGGGTATTTTACCCTTTTCCTCCAGACATATTTAATTATTTTATCGGTCTATCATGACCGCCGGGATTATGATTAATTCCCTAGATCATTCTATAAGCCGGTATTAATTAATAATTAATAACTAATTATTAATTACGCAAAGTCGGGGTGTTACAAAGTCCCTCATAGAAATAGCTCACTACACGACCCATGGTGAGGGCATATACTCAATAACTCCTTAAACCTCTCCCAAGACTGATACAAAGTCTCACTATCCTTTTGTGCAAAAGTAGAAATCTGTCTTTTTAAAGCATTGGTCTTGTGTTGGGGAAAGTGTTTAGTGAAGAAAATCTGGGTCATCTCATTCCACGATCCAATTGACCGTGGTCTCAGTGAGTATAGCCAACTCTTAGCTCGATCCTTCAAAGAGAAAGGAAAGAACTTAAGTCTCACAAGGTCTTATGTTGCATTCTGACTATGAAAAGTCGCAACTACCTCTTCAAACTCCCTAATATGCACATATGGATTCTCATTTTCCAAACCATGAAATATAGGGAGTAATTGTATCACCCCCGTTTTAACATCAATTGGACGGGCATTAGGTGGAAACATGATGCATGATGGTGTAGTTGTGCGTATAGGGTGTAGGTAATCTTGAAGAGTCCTAGTGGGTTGATCCTCATATTCACTCATATTTGCAGAATTGGAAGTATTATCAGACAAAGAATTAGAAAAACAAGAAAAATTAGACTCTAAATCCGACTCTAACACAGGCCTATAAGCAAAGCGGCCTAATGCGTCCCTATACCTATTATGCATGCAAGATGATAATAATAAAATAAATAATACTAAAAAAAAAGAAATAAAATAAAATAAAATGAATAAATAAAAAACTAGAAATAAAATAAAAATAAAAAAAATAAAAAAAATAAAAAAATAAAAAAATAAAAAAAAAATAATAATAATAATAATAATAATAATGTAGCAAGTAAAAAGAAGGGAACGAAGTTACCGCTTTTACAAACTGTTGCAAAGAAAAACTGTCTACTGATTCTTCTACCGTCTCCCCGGCAACGGCGCCAAAATTTGATTACGCCCAAAGAATAACGCGGTAATTGTAGTGTAGCTTTGGGGTGTCGATTCCACAGGGAGACTAAATTAAAAGAATAATAAACAGAATTTCTGAAACTACAGAAGTATTAGACGGTTAATGAGAAAATAAAATATAAAAAGTGATTTTGAATGCAACTAAAAATTAAACAAATTAATTAATGGAAGAAAATATTTAAATTTAACGAACAGTGGAGTATCGGGAATCTCTTGCACATATATGGTATTTCAATTATTTTTAATTCACAGATAACTCAATTGAGAAATTAAATTCCAAAAATCTCAATCGGAAGATTTAAAATTATGCATCAAAATTAGACTAAAAATAACCCTTCGAAAAATCATTCATCATCTTTAAATCACTCAAATTATTATTCACATTGATAAAATACAACGACGACAATATACCCAACGAGCAATACTGCAGCAGAGAATTGAATCAATATAAATATTTAATTGTTCAAAAAATAATCAAAACATTAATCCACTCAATAGAAAAAGCATGATTGAATCTATAAACAGACTAAAACCTTTAATTATTCGGACAATAAAATTCAACAATAAATTTAGAATGATCAACGAAGAATTTAACAAATTAAAACTATGTGCAAGAATCAAAATAAATCAAAATAGCCATATATAGTACAAGTTCATCTTTAACTCCACTTAAAAATTTAGTTACCCATTTACAGAATGGATAACATAAATTTTACGGAGAGAAAACGAGACATGGAATGACAGTGGCTTCTTCTTCCCTGCTGCGCAATCCTGTACAGCCGTCGCACACACTGTTCTGTTCTTCATGCCGTAGCTCTTTTTTTCGTCTCCCCCCTTTTAGGTATTTTTTTGTTTACTATATATATCAGCCCTGCATTAAGTTTTTAAGCCCACGTGCACCCCAGGCCCTTGATTTTGCTTCTGCATGGACTCCGCCACTTGTTGCCTTCAGCCGCCTGACCAAGCCAAGCCTTGGCTTGGTCCACTACTTTGCTGCACAAATACACACGACTGGGCCCACTGCCACAAGAGAGCCCCATTTCCTTCTTTTTCATTTTACTGTGCATGGGCCCACTTGTTGAAACTTTCTAATTCAGCTGCCCCTTTACTTTCCTTTTGCTTTTCTTTCATTTTTTTTTTCCTTGTTTTACTTGCCTTTGATCTTTCTTATTGCTTCTTTGACTTTTCTTGGTCTTCCCTCATCAGCCGTTTCTGCACCTTTCCAGCTTCATGGGCCCATTATTTTTTCTTTTCTTTTTTTTTTATTTTGCTTTTCTTATTCTCGCGCACAGTCAGTTGCCACAAACTTTACACCCCGTTCTTTATCAGATAACAATTGAATCTCGACTCGGGCCCTTCATGAAAGTTGTAGCCCTGGATGATTAGATAATTTTAGGCTCAAAAACCACCTGATTTGGACTGTGGAAGCTCAAGTTATGGCCCCTTCAAGTTGGCTGGACAGACAGAATTTAGAGCAGCTTTTCAGACCTGATTTCGAAATAATGTTTGGAGGCCCAAAAGAACTCCGATTTTTGCAAACCAAACCTTTTGAAAAGCCCAAGACATCCTCTAAAAATTTCATGAAGACCGTTTTCTCATTCTGAAACTTTAACGTCATCCAAATCTCAATTGAAACTCAATAGTCGAATCTGCCAAAAAGTCAAAAATAGTTTCAAAAAATATTAAGTATAAAGCGCAATTGCAAACTAACTCTCGCCAACAAAGATGCAATATTTGGGACTTAAAATCTTATAAAATACCGTTCCAACCAATCTCAGTGTAAATAGAAATTAAATAAATAATATCAAATATATCTCAATATTCCTATTCACTTTCTAGCAATTTACTCCGATAATAGGGTATTTAGAGTGCACTTTTGCGCACTCATCAAGAGGTAAGTAAATTCACCTTCTCTTCCATATGGTGTCTCCAAGCCAAGTTTATTCTCTTACTACCAAACTTGTACTCTTGAACGTACCTGACGTTATTGTTTCCACAATGTGATATTGTTCTATCTTGTGGGCTTTGATTGACTACTGTATCATTAGTGTCATGTTGAACTATGCTTTGAAAAGCCTATTGTTATGTTCCATTGTATATAGGATATTCCATTTTATACTTATATGGAATTACTTATGATCATGATATGTTTATACACACCGGATTTGTGCTCAGTCACAATATCCATTCGATGCTTTCTGTTTGACTGGAGACCTAAGGGTCAAGTCCGTGAACGAACAGGTGGTAGGAATGAATTCCTCGTAGGTTTCCACCGGCAATTTTACTGGCATGTTTACTGGCATTTCCATTGACATTTCACTAGCATTCCATTTGCATTTTTACTGGCATTGTACAGAATAAAAGCATCTCGTATATGATTGTTTGATTGCAACTGCTGAGCTATGCTATTCCTTATCATTATCTTGTATTGAGAGATATTTCCTTATTGATTCGATTGCGATCAGTTTATTGTGGCAATAACTTCATATTGATATATTGTTGTTGAGAGTTTCATGTTGATGTTATGTCCATTACTCCTGATTATACATTGTGTCCATCGTTTATTGACCCTTATGGCAACTGTTCCCATTGGCTATCACAGCATCTCTTTTATCATATTCTTATACCAGTGTCGGAGATCTGTTTTTACTTGCTGAGCTCTCGTAGCTCATTCCACCCTCCTCACCCCCATTTCAGGTACTGACGCCGCGAGACCCCGATAGGAGTCTGAGAGCGTAGGAGGACATTTTAAAGAACTGTACCAGTCTATGTTTAGTTCTCCCATGTATTCACCACCCACGGGTGCTGGTTACGTATGGTTCTTATTTTGTTTAACTGTAAAACCATATTATGTATTGTAAAGACTTCCGCTGACATTGTGTATTGAAAGACTTCTGCTGTTATTGTTTAAGATTTTAGTACTATGCAGATTAGTACTATGATACAGGAATGGAAAAAGTAGGGACGGCCTTAGGGTCGGCCCCGCGACACGAGATCCGCATAAGGTGGGTTTTGGGTCGTGACATGAGCAACACCTTGGGGGTGCCCAGGCCTGTTAGTTGGAGCCTCCTCATGGGGTTTTTCGTTCTCAGTGATAATAGGGGGTTGTGTTCCCGCAGCAATGTTGACCGGTGGGTTTGGAGGATTCGTCCCTTGGTTTTGTGTAAGCGTTGCTAGAGTTCTAAATATGGCAAGCAACTGTTCCTGCACCAGTTCGTTGTGTCGTTTGATTGATTCAATCTCTTGTCACATGGGATCAACCGTTGGCCCTTGTGCTCGTGGAGCAGGCAGCCGACGTTGAGAGCTTTCCAGATTCTGAGCGTTTTGTCTCGGTCGGAGATTTGGGGCCATGGTTCTCCGATGAGGAAGAGAGTAAGTCTGTAAATAGAACACTTGGAGATTAGTTGATTCCCACAGACGGCGCTAAACTGATGCTGCACTTTTCGGCTCGCAATAAATTTGGGCTTCCGCCACCTGTAGAACACTCAAAAGGGGTGATCAGAGGACCACCGGATTGGCTCCGGCGGTAACCGCTCCAATGCTTAAGTAAGTAAACTGAATTGAAAAGACTGTATTGAAAGCCAAAGAATGAGCATGAAAATAAAACGTACCTTTAGGGTTTAATTTATAGGCCGTGGCTTTCCTAAGTTGATTAGGATTTGGAGCTATGAAAGTAGGGATTTGATCACCGGAGATAGTAGTTTCCTTGTTGAATATTGCACCATAGATAGAGATGAACATGTATAGCAGTTTCCTTGTCGAAGGCTGTTTCTTTATTCCCTGCTCGGTAGCCGCTAAGGCAGTGACGAGCTCTGGAGTGTCGGTCTAGAGTCTTGTAATTAACTCTGTGATCCTTATCTAGATATGTATGTGCTCTGGAGGCATGCGCCTGGCCACTTCCAACCTTTTAGCCTGTCGTGAATGTCCGAGTGCGAACTGAGTTAGCCGAGCGTGAGCCGGACTGTAGACATACGTGTCGAGTGTTGATTGGTCTTGCTCTTTTGTGGTATATCACTTTCTTCATAATAAACCGACTCCATTAAAATTGTTTCCAAGGTTTATTCATTTCTTCACTTGTAGCTGAGGTTTAAATAAGGAAAAAAGCTTAACTAAAGGGAATTCAATGAAACACGAATTAATGTTATTTCCCCATTCGACCCCCCCCCCAAAAAAAAAGAGAAGAAAAGAGAAGTTAATGTTATATTTGAAAATTTAAGTGTAGGACAATATAATAATCTAAGAAGTGAAAACATTACAGAAATAAAACTATTGGAAAAAAAATGTGCTATCTTGGTTTTTCCCAATTTTGGAAGGTGCTAATGGTCCTAAAGAAATGTTCACATGTAAGAAAAAATCCACAATTCCATGTCTTCATTAAACATTATCTTGGTTCCCCTAGAGAAGGATGTAGCCATTACATGATTTGCACCCCATAGAAAGTGAAAAGAAAACTCAAATTGGTAACTGCAGTAATTCCACTTGCTACTAATATCACAACATATGGGTTGTGGACACTATTAATCAGTAACAAAGAGAAATAAAATTAAGGTTCATTCAGTTAATCCAACACGTTGGCATAAATAAACAATTCAAGCATAAAGATCTACCATCAAACAAAAATAATAACCATGGACTTGAAAGTAAAAGATGATAAACGCTTCAGACTAGTTGGTTTATGTGAGAGAAAAACAACCTCAATGACCTACTACTCGTCAAGGATTGTGGAAAACAAATTCTACAACTTTTGATGTTTCAACCAGAATTTTGAAGTTTGCACCACTATACGAAAATACTTTGCCATCCATTATCATCATTACATTAGTCCATAGAGTTAGAATATTCAAGCTAGACCTCCAGCCTTAATGCAAGAGATTGGGTTTTGGATGACTAAATAATACTTCAAAAAAATAACAATAAAAAATGAAATTACATCTCAAGAGCAGCTAAATGGTTTGTAATTAATGTTGCTTGGCATACATTTGTTGGCATTAAATATCTTTTAAAAAAATTTAACACCTTTTTTTATATCTATTGTGGTTTTTAGATTTCCTTAAATTTTTGGAGAATAATTAGTTTGGTATCAACCAAAGGATAGCTGTGCCTTTACATAGACTAGACCTAAAGAAACAAAACCCAATGAAACTCTTGATTCATTTTGCAGTTCTTACTTTGCAGGGGCATGGAAAACATTTTAAATTAGAGATGGGTCTCACGTGAGAGATGAAATAGAAGAGACCTTTTCAAATTTCCCTGCTTGATTTTGAAAGTTCTCCAAAGATTTCCACAGCAACAAAACGTCCAAATTCATATGCAAATCAAACAAAATATCAAAACAATAACAATGGGTGTGCAATCTCATGTGAAAGATGACAATATATTTTTGAATTAATCACCGTAAAATCAGTACAAATTGATGCTGCACTTTTCGACTCGCAATAAGTGTGGACTCCACGACCTGTAGAACACTTAGAAAGACGATCAGAGGTCCACCGGATTGGCTCTGGCGGTAGCCGCTCCGATGCTTAAGTAAGTAAAAGGAATTGAAAGACTGTATTGAAAGCCGAAGAATGAGCATAAAAATAAAGCGTACCTTTAGGGTTTAATTTATAGGTCGTGGCCTTCCTGAGTTGATTAGGATTCGATGCCATGAATATAGGGATTTGATCATCGGAGATTGCAGTTACCTTGTGGAGCATTGAGTCGTAGATGGAGATAATCATAGATAGTAGTTTCCGTGTTGAAGACTGTTTCTTTGTTTGAAGACTGTTTCCTTGTCGAAGACTGCTTCTTTATTCCCTACTCGGCATCCGGTAAGGCGGTGACGAGGTCTGGAGTGTTGGTCTGGACCCTGTGATAAGTTCTGAGACCCTTGTCCGGATACGTACGCTCTGAAGGCATAAGTTTGGTCACTTCCGACCTTTTGTGCTGATCTGGATGCTTGATCTTTCAGTTATTGGCTGAGTGGAAACCATGTTGGCAGAGCATGAGTTGGATTATGGTCATACGTGTCAGGTGCTGATTGGCCTGCTCTTTTATGGTATATCAGTTACTCCCCCCCCCCCAAGTCCTAGTTTGATGCTTGCAGGCAACTAGGGCTAAGCCTTTTTCGGAGAGTCATGTGTCCTGCCTGTTCGCCTTTCAAGGCAACTGTTGGGGCGCCATTTATTGCGCAGCCGGAGATTAGGTCTTTTCAAAGTCATTGTTTGTACTGGCTGATAGTTGGGTTTCCCGAGATCATCATTGTCCCGAACCGTCGTGGCGTTTGGGCTTGGTGGGTTCCTTCTGATACTACGCTTATAAATACGGGGTGAGATTTTGAAATAACCTTTTCCCTGTCGTTTTCACTGTGCTAGAAGACTTCATCCGCCATTGTTGGTTTGTGCGACTTTGCAGAATACCAATTTCCCGAGTTAGACCAGGTTCGACCGATTTTTCCTCTTCTCTTGCTTCTTTCTTCTTAAGTCTGGGAATAATGTCTGCCCCTTTTGAGTCCCTAATTGTAAGTAAGGGAGTAGGAAATCCTTCTGAGATGGCTGTACCATCTCTTGTGGAAGACGTAGGTAACCCTGCTCCCGAAGATATTGAGGAGAGGCCTGTTGAACCTCCCCTTAGTCCTGGGGTTAGGATAGTCGATGCCTTTGAAGAGCCCCGAGATAGGGCTGGGGAGACCTCTGGTAGGTCTTCCTACAGAGAAGAGGGTGAGAGTGCGGTTACTCAGAGCCTTCTGGACGAGTGGAGGTTAAAATACCATTTTCCCCCAAGTGTGACCTGCAAAGTTCCCGGCCCCATGGACCGTCCCCAAAATGTTGGAGCCGGGGAGATTTGTGTTTACCTTGCCTGGTTCGAAATGGGCTTGAGACTTCCATTGCCGGATTTAGTCAGGCAATTCTTTTGTTGGTTCAAGCTCTGCCTCGCCGACCTGAATCTCAACAGCTGGCGGCAGCTTCTAGGGTTCATAGTATTGGGACAACAAAACAAGGTGGATGTGTCCCTGGACTTGATCCGTAGCAATATGGATTTGAAGTTCAAGCAGGCCGAAGGCCTTTTCTATATGTCCTTTGAGAAGGGGTTCCGACCTTTGTCCTCCGTTCCTACTTCCAACAAAACGTGGAAGAAGTGGTACTTTTTTGTCGGAGGAGGATGGGAGCACGAAGACTTCCAGGAAGGAGAGGCCTCGCCATTCTCTCGTGCTATGGGTCATAAGGGTGAGGCTTATTCCCTTAGGTTTGCCCTAGCTTTGTTTATGCCTTCGGAATTGATAAACTGATATATTATTCCTTACTTCTGTGCAGTCAAGAGTGCTTGGAAGAGGCCCGATTTTACTAAAGCACTGCGAGATCAGTACCGAGAGCTGCTTTCGACTTCTAACCGGGCTCATTCTGTCATTGTAACTCCGGAGAACTTGATGGCTGCCCGTTCTGCAGAGCTTAAGAAGAGGCTGACGACGAAGTGGGCTGTGCCGGAGGCCCAAGTGGTGGGGGAGTCTTCCTCCGGAGCTGAGCCTGATGCCCCCTTGAAGTAAAAAGGAGGAGTTTGATTTCTGGCTCTCCCGAGCCAGCCCCTGCCGAGGCTGAGAAGGAGGCCGAACCTGTCATTCTTGTCTTGGCTGCTCCTCCTGCTTCTTCTGGTCCGAGCCGAAGGACTAGGAAGGGAAAAGCACCTGTTGCATTGTCCGAGCCGTTTGCGGAGCCGGACTATCAAATTGCCAAGAACGTATTTGATCAAATATGGGTTCAAGGCCCACATCGATACAGAGGGGATGACCCCTCCAAGCTGATGACTGAGATGATGAATCTCCAGATGAAGGTAACTTCTGAAGCCTTTCTTGACTTTCCTGTTTGTTCATTTGTTCAATCTAAATTGTCTGTCTTGCTTTGTGTAGAGTATACATAGTTTGGCTGCTCTGATGGTGACCCCTATGGGCCTTGAGGAGGCTGAGAAGATGAAGGCTGAAGTGGAAGAGATGAGGCTGGAGCTTGGGATAGCCCAATCCAAGATTCAGACCGTTGAGGAGGATCTGAAGGAAGCTACCACCAACCTTACCGTGGCAGAGTCTGAGAGAGACATATATGCTTAGAAGGTTGAGGGGCTTCAGGCGGAGTTGGTCGAGTTCCGGGGTTCCTTTAATCAGAAGGTTCAGGAGGCAGCTGATCAAGCCAAGGTTGAGGCTGAGATGGAATTCAAAGGTGAAGTTGAACAGATGGGTGATGACCTGATCCGGTTTGGCTTTGAAAGCTTCCGAACTAGATTTCAGATTCAGTTCCCAGGTTTCGACGTGTCGTCAATCGTTCCTCCTGAGCCTGCCTCGTCTGGTCCTGACCCGTACAAGACGGCTGGGGCTACTACTCTTAACTTGGAAGAGGACCCAGACCCCTCTGACAAGGCTTGAGGCCTTTATGGGTCTTTTGATTTTTCTTCGTTTTTGCCATTTCCTTTTGATGTAATGGGTGTATACTTTTGATCAATAAAATTGAATTTCCTTCAGATTCTTCCTGTGTTCTTTCCTCCTATGCAATTTTGTCGCAAGTGTGGCTGTTCTGAACCTTTTGCATGTTAGATCAACCGTCCAACAGTCAATAGTTGCTCTCTGAGCTTCGATACTCGTCACTAAATAATGAATGTAAATTAATTTCACCTGTCTCATCACAATAAGATAAGAAGGCAAACATAATCAGATAGGTAGAGCCCAATAGAGTGGGAGTGAGCTTTTGTAGATCTCTGAGATAGACTGCTCTGAATCAAGAGCTTGTGAAGATAATCAGGCAGCTTGTGCTTGTCATTATGATGCTCGGCATGCTGTTTTCGAGTACTCGGGATCAGGATATGTCCGAGCTGTTTTGGCCTTTGTCATGTGGCTGGCCTGTCATAAAATAGTTAAGACTGTAAGTTCTGAATCTTGGATAGGAGGCCTGTACATTTAGACGCTGTCCCCCTCCCTTTATCAGTTCAGAAGCTCCAGTGATGGGCTGTGATTTTCGTTTACAGAGCTCTGTACCCTGTCTCTTGGTATATCGAAGGGGCACATTTAATGCGCTGCTTATTTATTCGATTGCCGTTTGGGATTTCGAGGCCAATCACTTTTTCACCGTTGCGACGGTTCAGTTGGGTGGCTTTTGGACTTCAAGGGTCTATATATATGGGAACGAGGGCATTCGGTTGCATCCAACCCTTTTATTCTCAAACTGTTTCCTCGTAGGAGAGACTTTAGATGCTGCCGGAATTTTGTCACTCGCCCAGAGATGATGGATGATTTTCTGTCTGAGTTAGGAATGATTAAACTGTGGCCGAGATTTAACCTTCCCCCTTTTTCAGTCTCCAAGGAAGGATTAAAGGAGGCACAAGTCTTCTTGTTTCCTCTGGCCTCCGGTCGAGATTCCTCCGATTGGTGGTGTTCCCTCCCTGATTCAACCGAGGCTTGGAGCGCCGGTGATGAAGACGCAAGTGGGGTGCCTCCTCTTCTTCATGTTTCGTCAGAGACCCCTGCTCCAACCGGCTGGGGTGTAACAACTGACGTGAGGAAGACGAATGGCGATCCCCTGAGACCCAGAGCCCTCATCCTCCGTTGGTCGTGAGACCAGTGATAGTGATGATGAAATGGCCTGGGTGCTTCTTGATGTGGATTGGGGTTCAGAGTTCCTTCCCTTCAAACGGAGCTGGCGACGGCGGTAATGGAAACTTTGGATCCTGTGCCCTTTTATCATCCCATGAAGAAAAGCCGTGATGTTGCCATGTGTAGTTTCTGTAATAGCTTCTGTAATAGCTTCTGTTTTATTTCCAGCCTTTGTACTGATGTAAATCTTCTGATTCATCAATAAAATTGAGCTCATTTTTCTCAAATCTGATGTTCTTTTCTGTTTGAGTGTGCCCTTTTGAGTTAGATTACCCTTTTGTGCACTTCTGATCAATAACTCCTCCGCATGTCTCGAGAATAGATCAAAGAAACTTAGAAAAATGCTTGAATAAAAATACTTTACATCTGATCGGTACCATAGTACTTGTTGCTTGCTTGATAGATAAGCCAAATAATATAAATATCCGATCTGAGGCGTTCCGATCTAGGAAACTTTAGTTTGTAGATGCCTGGGACTTTTTGTCTTTGGATGGACCGGATCATAGAATTTGCTAATTGAGGGCGGACCAGGCTCGGAAGGCCTGTGCATTAGGGTGGTCCGGGCTCTAGAGGCCTGCGTATAAAAAATGGACCAAGTATTTAAGATATGCTTATTATGGACTAGGCTCTGGAGGCCTATGCATTAATTGATGGACCAAGTACGAAGACTTGTACATTTATGGACCAGGCTCTGGAGGCCTGTGCATTAATAGATGGACCAAGTATGAAGACTTGTACATTTATGGACCAGGCTCTGGAGGCCTGTGCATTACTAGATGGACCAAGTACTTAAGACTTGTACATTTGTGGACCAGGCTCTGGAGGCCTGTGCATTAATATATGGACCAAGTGCGAAGACTTGTACATTTATGGACCAGGCTCTGGAGGCCTGTGCATTAATAGATGGACCGAGTGTAAAAACTCGTACATTATGGACCAGGCTCTGGAGGCCCGTGCATTAATAGATGGACCGAGTGTAAAAGCTCGTACATTTATGGACCAGGCTCTGGAGGCCTGTGCATTAATAGATGGACCAAGTACGAAGACTTGTACATTTATGGACCAGGCTCTGGAGGCCTGTGCATTAATATATGGACCAAGTGCGAAGACTTGTACATTTATGGACCAGGCTCTGGAGGCCTGTGCATTAATAGATGGACCGAGTGTAAAAACTCGTACATTATGGACCAGGCTCTGGAGGCCCGTGCATTTATAGATGAATGTTCTATGGAAGTAAAAGAAGCATATCTACTGATAATACTTCCGTAAGTGTTCCACGTTCCATGGCCTAGGAACAGGCTTCCTAGTCATGTCTTCTAGCCAGTAGGTAGTAGGTCGAACAACCTTCGTTACTTTGTAGGGGCCTTCCCAGTTTGGTGACAACTTCCCCATAGTGGAATCCTTGGTGTTTTGAAAGACTCTTCTTAAGACATAGTCTCCGACTTGAAAGCTGACTGTCTTGAGTCCTACCTTGGATTTGTCGACCATTCTCTGTTGATAGGCTTCCATCCTGATGCTGGCTTGATCCCTTCTTTCTTCGAGCAAATCCAAGTTTTCCATCAGCTGTTGATCATTGGATTCTTGCTCAAAGGCTTCTGTTCTCAGGGTTGGCATACCGATCTCAACCGGAATTACTGCTTCTGTCCCATAGGCTAGTGAGAAGGGAGTCTCAGAGGTGGGAGTTCTTCTAGTCATTTTGTAGGCCCAAAGGACTCCGGGGAGTTCTTCTGCCCACTTTCCTTTGGCCTACTCCAACCTTTTCTTTAACCCGTTAAGGATTGTTCGGTTGGTGACCTCCGCTTGCCCATTTGCTTGTGGATGGCCTGGAGAGACGAAGTGCTGCCTAATGTTGAGATTTTCGCAGAATGCCTTGAAGCCTTTACCAGTGAATTGTGTCCCATTGTCGGAGATAATTACACGTGGTATGCCGAACCTGCACACAATGTTCTTCCAGGTGAAGCTCTCAACTTCCTTTTCTGTGATATGTGTCAGAGGTTCGGCTTCGGCCCATTTAGAGAAGTAGTCGATGGCCACCAAGAGATATTTCTTGTTTAGAGGTGCCCTTGGTAATGGACCCACAATGTCCATCCCCTATTGAGCAAAGGGCTAAGGACTAGGAATCGGGATAAGCTCATGATGAGGCTGATGTTGTTACGGGGCAAATCTATGGCATTTGTCACACTTTCGAACATATTCCTTAGCTTGTTTCAACATGCCAGGCTAGTAATAGCCCTGCGATAGAGCTCGGTGGGCTATAGTTCTGCCCCCATTATGATTCCCGCAAATTCCTTCGTGTATTTCAGCCAGAACATATCGTGATTCGTCTGGAGCTAAGCATTTTAACAGAGGTTGGGAATACGACTTTCTGTAAAGCTTGTTGTCTAGGATCAGGTACCGAGCCGCTCTGATTCGGATTCTCCTGGCTTTGTTTTTGTCCTCTAGGAGGAGCCCGGATCTTAGGTACTGGAGGATTGGAGTCATCCAGTTCTGAGGCTGTTCATCAATTTGAGCAATTTGGTCTTCCTCAATGTTGGATCCTGGCTGAAAGGAGATTTTAATCGTGGAGTTTGCTTCAGACTTGAGGCGGGAGGCCATGCTAGCTAGAGCATCTGCTCTACAATTCTGGCTTCTCTCAATTTTCTGGATAGTAAATGTCTGGAAGGAATGCTTCAAATGGTTTACCAGTTCGGAGTACCGGAGCATCCTATCATCTTTAATGGCAAATTCTCCCAAGACCTGGCTCACTACCAGTTGGGAATCAGAGAAGACATCGAGGTCCTAAGCCTCGCATTCCATGGCAAGCTTCATGCCTAAGATCAGGGCTTCATATTCGGCTTCATTATTAGAAGCTTTGAATCCCAGGCTGACTGCTTTTTCTGACGTGAGCCCATCAAGGGACTGTAGTACCAGGCCTACCCCTGAACCTTGATCGGTTGACGATCCATCAATGTATAGCAGCCAGGTTCCCGAAGTTTCGGTGAGTTGCGCTCTGTTCTGAAGTGCCGAGGTGAATTCTGCCACGAAATCAGCTAAAGCGTGCCCTTTGATGGAGTTTTGGGGTACATATGATATGTCGAGGGAATGCAACTCATGTATCCACCGTAGGATATGTATCACACAGAGCAAGTCTAAAATCCAACAGCTAACAATTCTAACCTCAGAGCATATCTATAATCCGACATATAACAACAGAGCAGAACTATAATCTCTAGAGTACCGTTTAAATCCATGAGCCATGTCTATATCTAGTACATATCAGTCAAGTCAGTCGTATTACATCACTCACCTGATTAAACAGATTCAATCCTCAGTAATCCAGTCTCCACAGATCAGTGCCATCAGATCCAACGAATATCATTCCTGAAAAATGTTAGGGAATTAGGTGAGCTTCGAAAAGCCCAATGAGTAACACAGGTTCCCTGTCAAGGGTTTCAAAACCATTTCTTGTTTACAAAGCACAAGGGTAGTTCAGTTATTTCTGGAACAGCAGTTTTATAAATCTACTTTAAATGCAGTTTTAGTAGAATAAAGCAGGACTGAACTAAACAAAACAGCAAATTAGAACAGACGGAACAGTGCATGATGCCAATATCAATGAGAGTATAGGCAATTAATTCAAATATCAGAACAGATCAGTACTGGGCGGAACATAACAGAGCATAACAATAGTATATCAGTTAGGCACGTAATCAAGCCTACTTATGCCAGACCGCTCATAATCAGAATGGTACCCAGAGTCAGACACATCATAGCAGAACAAAATCAGATAGACCATAATATGGAACAAGACAGACCGAACAAAATAATAGTAGGACGAGACAAAATCATGCCGCGTACAATACAGTATAAAAGTTTGCATTTAAAAACATGCTTCAGACAGTTTAACTTTTAAAACCGTACAGTGCATCAAAATACAGTATCTATGCAGTAACTTATAAACCAAGTCGAGAATTCGGACAGATCATAACGGAACTGGACCATATATCAATCAAGACAGACAGATGATTAACGGACGGTACATGACAGGATCAGACGGGACAAAACACTAGTTCAAGTCACAGGCATAATCAAGGACAGAGGCATAACAGGACGGATCATAACGGAACAAAGCAGAGCAATACATCAATCAGAACAAGACATATCGAAACTGAACATGGCGGATCAAAACGGTACGATATCAATCAGGTCAAGTCATATCAGAACTGAACATGACGGAACAAAACGAAACAATATCAATCAGGACAAGTCATATCAGAACTGAACATGACGGAACAAAACGAAACAATATCAATCAGGACAAGTCATATCAGAACTGAACATGACAGAAACAAACGAAACAATATCAATCAGGACAAGTCATATCGGAACTGAATATGACGGGACAAAATGAAACAATATCAATCAGGACAAGTCATATCGGAACTGAACATGACGGAACAAAACGAAACAATATCAATCAGGACAAGTCATATCGGAACTGAACATGACGGAACAAAACGAAACAATATCAATCAGGACAAGTCATATCGGAACTGAACATGACGGAACAAAATGAAACAATATCAATCAGGACAAGTCATATCAGAACTGAACATGACGGAACAAAATGAAACAATATCAATCAGGACAAGTCATATCGAAACTGAATATGACGGGACAAAATGAAACAATATCAATCAGGACAAGTCATATCGGAACTGAACATGACGGAACAAAACGAAACAATATCAATCAGGACAAGTCATATCGGAACTGAACATGACGGAACAAAACGAAACAATATCAATCAGGACAAGTCATATCGGAACTGAACATGACGGAACAAAAGGAAACAATATCAATCAGGACAAGTCATATCGGAACTGAACATGACGGAACAAAATGAAACAATATCAATCAGGACAAGTCATATCGGAACTGAACATGACGGAAGCAAACGAAACAATATCAATCAGGACAAGGCATATGCTACTTTAAATATATGCTTTTTTAAACAGTATAACGTTCAAAACAGTACTGTGCTTCAAAATACAGTATCTAGACAGAACTTATACACCAATTCAGGAGTCAGGGTTACTCACAAGACGCAATAGTATAGAATAAAACTAGGACAGACCATACAACAGGACAGGACAGACCCGGACTGAACAGGAGAGCAGGACAGTACAAAATCATGTCACGTGTAATACATTATAAAAGAGTATGCTTAAAAAAAACATGCATTTAAACAGTATGGCAGATAAAACAGTACAGTGAATCAAAATACAGTAACTAGACGGTGTACTTATACACCAAGCCAGAAGTTCCAAGTTACTCACAAACTGTTACGGTTATCTCCTTGCGCAAACAATCCGATAACCTCCAGATACGTCAGGCATCTCCATGTATATCCTGAACAATAATCATCAATCATATACAGATCAGAACTCATCCATTCAGGTCTCATTTGTCATCTTAGGTATCTATCGGTTTACCTAAGATAGCCTAGTAGCCTATCGCCCTCTCATCGGGTTTCATCCGGGGCTATTTTATTCTTAAATTAGGCTCAGCAGTCATCAGGATTATAACCCAAGTCATTTAGACTTCAATCGTTATCAGTCAGTTACTTCTTCAGCCTTAAGGGCAAAACGGTCATTTTATCACTCTTGCCCCGGGCCCTGTCAAGGCCTTCCGAATAGTCTTTATATCTTAAATATAAAGTTCTACGTCTTTTAGACTCCAATCGGTATCAGTTAGGTTCTTATTTTAACCATAGGGGCAAAATGGTAATTTTGTCATTCTTGCCCCGGACCCAGTCGTGGTCCTCAGAATGTCCCATATATCTCATATGTAAATTCTTAAGTCCTTTGGACTTCGTTTGGTATCTGCTTTTGATCATCGGGACACATCGGTCATTTCCCGTTTTACGCGTTAACTGTTCCGGAGTCTTATTTAGCCCTTCAGTGTTCATAATTATCCCTATGATAATTTATCAGATCAGTTTGACCTTTATTTGACCTCTACTTGCACTTACTGTGCTCAGGGGTATTTTGGTCATTTTACGTTTTGTAAGATTCTGACTCCGAATCATTATTTAATCATGTTTACAGTCTCACCAGTATCTGGGCTCTATCGCTATCAATTTCGTCCCAATTGGACTTCATTTGGGCTTCGTACAGTATCAGGGGTAATTTGGTAATTTCACGTGTCATATTTTTCGGCACGTCAGTTCATAAAATGGACCTCACCATTGGGTCCAGAGTGTCCGACATAATTAAGTTGGACTATCTGTTATGTTTAATTGACCCTAGGAATTATTAGGGGTAGTATGGTCATTTACACTTTATGTGTCTGTATTTTTCGGTACATAATTTCCCAATTTGGACTGTACCATTGAGTCCAGAATACTTGAAATAGTGAAAATACACTATTTATTTGTTTTATTTGGACTCCGTTTGACATGATTAATGTCCAGGGGTAAAATCATAATTTTACCTAATTAATAAAATAATAAAATAATTATTTTATTATTTAATTAATTTGGCAGGGGCTTCAATGTATAATTTTCCCAGAATCTGGGCCACTGTATAATTTTCAGAAATGTTGGGGGTTAATTCGTAATATCAGAAAACTCCAGGGGTTAAAAACTAATTTCATTCTTTAGGGGTTCAAGCCCAAGGGTTCAAGGGTTCAGAAACTGAACCGGTCCAGAACTCCAGTGAACCAACCGGTTCTGACCCTTCAGAAAACCGGAATTACATATTCCATTTAACCTCAATTGCCCCCTTATCCGTGTTCAGGATTAAGCCCAATTCAATTTTAATTTCTTATTCCAAGAACCAAACAGTCCGAATTTCAGTTTTTTAAATCAAAACATTTAACCTTGAAACGGCGACGTGCCACTTATCCGGTTTTTCAACGGGTCGGGTCCCGACCCGAGTCCGATCCAGACCCACCCGAGACCAAAATGGTCTCTGTCTTCTCCGGTGACCTACAGGGGTCTTCTCCGGCGCCGGTGGGATAATTCCGGTGACTTCGTGGGTTCGGCCCAACGGGGTTTGAAAGGGATTTCCGTGATCTTCCCATCCCCGGTGTCGATTTCCGTCCTAGGTTAGGTTTTGGCCGTCGAATAGTGGGTTACAGGTCGCGGCTCCGGTGGTGGCCGGTTTTCCAGCGACGTTTTCGTTTCATTTTCGTGCCTTTTTGGGTTGTTTTAACCCCTGTTTTCGACCACAGGGACCTTTTGGAACTCTTAGGAACAGTTTGGTGTGCTAAAATCCTACAAAACCAATCGATTGGAGAATTATCGTTTTGGGTCAGCCGCACCTGCAACTGCCCATATCTAGCTCATCTTTGGACCATTTTGGTCCGTTCAACTTGAAAATGAATCCCCTTGGCGTCTAGATTATGCCCCAAGGGTCAGAAGTCTATTTTATGACAGTTGTTTAAAACCTGCACATTTGAGGTCATCCATGGTGGCTGTTCACGGGTTCTGGGTGTTTCTACCCTATTCGACACTCCCAATTAGCTCAGATCAGTTCTAGGGTCTCTCAGGGGCATGTATATATGATTCATATGGATTAAAAATAATCAGAGCAGTACCAATAAATCAAAACAGAAAATTTTGCAGTTGAGGTGTTTACCTCATAAACGACCACTGTTCCTCCCTCTCAGCTCAGTTCAGTGCCTTGGTTGTGGTCCGTGTGTAGTCCAGTTCACCTCCTTCCCTTGTGCACCACCAATGGAGATGTCATTATCCCTCACACGCATGCACACACAAGCTCACTCTATGGTGTTTCTCACACTCCTCCATTCTCTCTTTCAATATCAGTTTACAGGACCTTTTTGGAGGTCTGTTTCCCCCCCCCATTGCATATATGGAGATGTGTAAATAAAATCAGATCTTTCTTTGATGCTTCATCTCCCCAAGCTCATGATTAACTTGCATGGATTTTGGTTGGGAGAAGGTACAATCATAAGGTGTATAGGCATGATGATCTATGGATGTAGGGTGATGCATGGCTGATGTGTTGCATGCTTGGCTATTGGTCACTTGGGGGGTGGTCTAATCAGGTTTGTGTTTATGTACATTTCTTGGTATATTTGTACACAAAGATAATAGTAACCCAGTTGGAAATTTTTGGATGAGGATTCTTTTCACTCAAAGGTCAGGGGTTCAATTCCCTTGGCCTCCCATTTGGCCATTTTTTCCATATTTTCGGTTAAGGCCACGTTTGGTTGTGCAAAGATTCAGTTTTAGTATTTCCTTCATAACTTTCATTCCGTAACTCATTTTTCGACGCGGTTTGTTCTGAGAGTTTCGTATTTCAGTATTCTTCAGTGTCAGAGGTTCCGCGTCATTTATTAATCATTCGGGATTTCCCGGGTTAGCTAATTTGGGTTCCGTTAGTGTTAAAACGACATTATTTTACCGATTTAACCAGCAATTTGGATTCGGGTAAGGTACCCTTCCCTCCAGACATTTTCTTTATTTAATCGGTCTATGGCGACCGTCGGGATTATGATTAATTCCCTAAATCATTCTATAAGTCGGTATTAATTAATAATTAACACTAATTATTAAGTACGCAAAGTCGGGGTGTTACAGTACATCTATTCGATACCACTGCTTATGTGAGCCTTCGTCCAAGGGTCCTCGGGCCTGAGGGTGGAGGTCGCGATGCGAGATCCGCACAGGGTGGGTTTCGGGTTGTGACACATTTGGCTTGTTTTTCATACTTTGAAAGTATTTAGTATGAAATTTTGGTTGCATGCATGCATGAGAATTTTACGCACGTGCCTTTTAGAAGATGCATACCACGCGCTTATAAAAATGCTTGAATGGGCAGTTTTTGCTTTGCTGTGATTTTTTGCTTTTGGTTCATGCTTATTTGGTATGTTCATGGCAGTTGAAATGCTTTTATAACATATTGTTTTGATTTCTCGTAGTCGAACTTGGAAATCCGAGCTCGGGGCTCGATGGTGGACATCGCAGTGTGGTGGGCTGATTTGTCCCTCTAATGCCAAGGGTAGGTGAAAGCAGTCAGTTTTGGACCATTCTTAGACCAAATAGTCTATGTTGATCATGACCAGAAGATTCTATATGCTTTGACAAAGAGATAGTGGGACTCTACCAATACTTTCCACCTCTAGTTTGGGGAGGTAATATTCACTCCCCTTGACTTCTCAATGATTACGAACCTTCGGGTTGGCCGCGATCGAATTCCATGGGACAGTGAAATGCATAGCCAAGGTGATGAGATTTTTCAACTTTTAGGGTGGTAGCCCACATTGGCCTCCGGTGGTGCGGTGTGGGTTAGGCATATCTTGGAGAACTTTCACTTCTGGGAGTGCCGTAACATTTTTTAGGAGGATGAGTTGACTAAAGCCTTCATGCTCTTTGTCTTTAGTCAGATCCTCTTGGCTAATGCCAATGACACTATCCACCTTTGGTGTCTCCAAACTTTGGAGGATGTGGAAAACTCCATGCGCTTCAATTGGGGAGGCGCCACAATGGCTATCTTGTACCATTGGATGTGTGTGCTATCACGGGCGGTCACTGAGGGACTCGGTGCTTTCAACATTGTTTGGGAGGTTTGAATTTCTGAATTCCCTCATTACTTCTTTTGAGAAAATATTATGTTGATTGACTTTCCTGTTTTGACAGATTTGGGCCTATAAGGTCCTCCAGTTATTGCCGTACCCATTAGTGGAGGTAGAAGAGAACATTTTGCCCATATGTTATGGTGGCAGAAAGCGAATAGGCGGACTCGCCGGGGGGTGAACGTGGTATAGAAATTTTGGAGGGCCTTGGACATCCTCTAGTTAGACACGGTTAATTCTTCTATTTGGAATTTTCTTTTGTTGATATGTGATGTGAGAACGTCATGCTTTTCATTTATGATAGAGTCGATGGAATCCTTAGAGAGTGGTCCCAGCCTCAGTGGAGTGGAGTATTGGTATAACACGTTGGCGCTTGATTTTGGAAGGCCCTTTTGAAAAGGTATATTACTTGGGTGAGAGAGTTATTCGCCAAGTAGATATGGTTACGTGTCTTTTTCTAGCTATATCGCCCCCGGCCAACATGAGAGACCTGGACTCGTTTGACTCCGTCCCTGAATTTTTGGAGCTTTAAGAGGGGTGGCTATGTAGTAGTTTCTTAACCAATTCAGCCATATGATGAGCTACTTGGAGGAGCTGATGCCTCCTTTGACTGGGGGTATACCTCTTTCACCTAGGGCTGGGAGGCCAAGCGCTAGCAATAGGTCATCTTAGGAGGTCACCACTACAGCGGTTGACGCAGGGCTACTGGCAATTTTTTCAACTTTCAATGTATTGGTGACGATCGATGACGAGAATTACAGTCTAGAAGAGTTATCCTAGCTAGCCAGGGCTATCGAAGGACTACCGACTCCCAACCATTTGACTGGGGTAAGATTTTTCTTTTGCCTAAAATTTTCTATGGTCTTCTTGCTCTTTAAATTGAAACAAACTTTTTTTGAAAATTCAAGTGGCCCGGACCATTTATGAGGAGGCCCGTGTCTATATCACAACCTTGAAGCATAAGGTTGCCAAGTCACCGTTGAGTCATGCCGGAAAGCCACTTGGCGAATAGACTCTGACATCATAAGGACATGATTCCCCTTTTTTGACTATTCATGCATTGATTGCATTTTGATATTTCACTAATTTTGACTTGAAACTCATGACCTTTCAGGCTGCTCAAGTCCTTCGTCTTGAGGACATGAATCGAGGACATTATCGTTCCAGATAAGGGATTCCTAGTGGAAGTTGAGGGGGAGAGCCCAAGAAAAAAGGCGAGAGTCAATCGAGTTGCTCCCGCACTCAGCTAGCTAAGCCCAACAAGATGTCGAGACAGGTGATGGAAAGTGAGAGTGAGGACACTGAGGAAGATGAGGCTCCTCCTTGTCAATCTCGATGATAAGAGGGAGGACAATGAATGCACTGTTAGATGAAACTCTTCTTTTATTATGAACACTTTGTTTGATGAAAAAATTATCCTTTTTCGATTTTCTTGTTTTTTTATTTTTATTTTGTTTTGTTTTGAACAATGAATAATCAATACATGCACCTTTATTTATGAATATGTGAAATATCAGCAAAAATGAACAGGAATTGGTATCTGACATGTTTTTGGATTAACAAAACATGGGAAAAATAGCAAAAACATGCAAAACTGGGCAACACGGCCTAAAATTTCTGTGTGCCAATCAACACACAGAGAGAGGGGTTTCCTCCACCAGTGTGCTGATCGGCACTCAGGGTGTGCCGATTGAAAACATGTTTTGTCCTGGGCAGTTTTGTGGCCTATTGCGTGCTCTTGCATGTTTTCCAAAAACCAGTCTTTTAAATTGACTTAGAAATGAACTTACGAGTTTTTTAGGATATATTGCAAACCTTAAACCTCCCAACTCATCATATTTAGGCTCTTAAGAACTCTATTGCTATATTTACTGCCTTTTTGCTTTAATGGCTTATGAAATCATGGATGTGACTATTTTTTATAAACAAATCTGTACATGGCTGTATTGCCTCTCAAGCTCGGAGAAGATTAACTTGGGGGCATTGAGACTAAAAGCTATTTCTCTACTGCGCAAGTTATTATAGAATGGCATTTGTTGTGGGCTCGTGCTCGCTTTTGGGATCTACTTGATCATTGCTTTTGCTTTCATCTAGAAGAAATATATCCGACTTTTGAAGAGTTCTGTGCTCTTTTGATGTCACGGTTCAAGGAAAATTGATCGTCCCTTCCGTACAACGTGTTATTCTTCTTCTCTATCCTCTTTACTTGACTTAGATGCCGAGAAGGCAAAGGAATTGGTTCAAGGTGAATCCTTTTCCCTACTTCCCATACTGAAAATTTTCATGAACCAAGAGGCTAGCCGCACCAAGCTGTGTGCCTTTGCTCTGTGAATTATCCCGAGGTTCTTGATTGTCCAAGAGACTGATCAAGTTGATGTTCCCCTAATTGATGTCATGACCGAACTGAATAAGGGCAACAATATGATGGGCATTGTTCTTGTTGAGACTTTAAATGGCTTAGACTTTGTTCATAATGGCTCAAATGTTTTCAGAGGTAGCCCCTTGTTGTTGACAATGTGATTGCGTGATAAGTTGAAGCTCTTGGCACCTTTAATTACCATCCCTTATATGTCAAAGCACTGTTATTCAAGGGCCTTGTTAGTGACCAAAGATAATGAGAGAGATTGATGAGAGTTCCTTGCTCAACTTTCACATTATAAAATTGATTGGTCCACTGTTCACTGGCAAAGTCGAGCCCCTCACTTGTGCTCTCCTAGTTATTCTTGAGTCATCTTGGAAAGCTTGAGAGATACCTCCTTTTATTATCCTATTCGGATACTACAGAAATTTCGTTGCATGTAGGTTGCTCTGAGAACTTGGGGTCCTCACTTTATTATGGAAAGATTGACTCCGTCTGTAGCCACGAAGATATCCAACTATTGGGAATGTGCTCATGTTCTAGACTTGGATAATACAAATTATTCCAAAAAAGTGCTTATGACAGAAGAACATTTATGGTGGTTCTGGGACCTAATCAATGAAAAGGAAGAACTTAGGGATTTTATCTTTTTTGAAGAGACTAGAATAGACACTAATATTGACATAACTTCAAAGTTAGAAGCAATTAAAGAAGCTTACAAGGACTTTGAAGGAGGAGGAAAGAGAAAATTGGACAAAGAAGTAGTGAGCCAACCACGAGGTGTGACTAAAATAGAGATGGTAACCTCTTTAATCTTGAAAAGGAAATAAGGAAGACCTAAGAAGACACTAGAATTCAAATGTGACAATGGTAAGCTAGACTTTAGGCATTTTTCTCTACATGTAGACTTGGCAACGAATGATTTGGGTTTCATTGAGCAAAAGATAGGTAGTCGCTTTGAGTTGGAGGGCAGGTTGGTGGAGAAGAAATAATGAGGAAAAGAAAGGATCTGAGTATCATTTAGTGATGAAGATTTAGAATTTTTCTTTTCTTTGTTTTTTTAGAGGAAGTTAGTTCTATGGTAGACTTAGACCAAGTTGATAGGGATTTTACCTATTATTGAATAAAAGATGATCTTTAATTTTTGGATTTGAAAGAATGAAGCTTTTATTGCAATTTTTGAGACCGCACTCACAGTAACTTAGTGAGCTACCTATGTACCCTTGTATTGCATGTGTAGAAAAATATGTAATGGGGAGTCAGGTTGTCATAGTTTAGTACAATGGGCAGTTAGTCGCTAAACAAAATATTTCTTGAGCTGGTCAAGGTTGCTAGGTGATGAAACCTCATCTACATCCATATTGGTGAGGCATACTGCTTCTTTAGTGGCTGTAGATTTGACAATGAATAGGTCACTCCAGTTGGGCCTAAATTTACCTCTCGGGTGGCCTAAATTTGTAACACCCCGACCCTGATTAATTAATAATTAGTTTGCTAATTATTAATTACAACCGACATAAAGAATAATTAAGAAATTAATCGGCAACCTTATGATGGTCATTAAGCACATTAGAAATGAGGATGTAATGTCCGAACCTAATTACCAATTAATTAGGTGAAATGGTGTTATTTTAGCACTATAGAAATTCGAATTTGCGAATTATGATGACCACAAATAAATAATAACTGATACGAGACCTTGGATATTGAAGCTAACCTAAATAGAAGTGACTGGAAGAAACAGCGTCGAAAAAGGAGCAACGGAAAAAAAAATATTAAGGACATAGCCGAAATGAAATTTTGCATCTGCCAAACGAGGCCTAAGCCTAAAATATAGGAAAATTCCCAAAAGTGAGGTCAAGGGGACTTGAACCCTTGACCAATTGGGTAGGATTCTTATTACCCAAAAAAAATTACCAAGTGGACTATTGGCATCTTAGTGCCCATATATGCAACCAAATTGTACTTAAACCCAAATTAGCCAAGGCCACCTCCCAAATTGGCCAATGGCCATGCATGCAATCCCCATATCATTACCCCACATCACCCCCAGTCACCTCAGATCAGCCACCAAACCCACTAAGTCTGATATACATATATATATATATATGTGTATATATAGGTTATATGTAAGAGAAATGCCATATCATATATAAGCATACCCCACACTCTTTGACCCTAAAAGGAATCAGTTACTCCTCAGACTTGTGTGTGAGTGTGTGCTCGTGGAGTTGGCTGAGAGAGTGAGGTTAGAGAGAGGAGAGAAAGGGCATGGTGTGAGAGGGAAAGTTGACCCCATCCAAGTGTGTGCATGTATGTGAGTGCCACCAAGTGTACCTGAGGAAGTCTGGGCAACCCTAAGGAGCATTGAGAGGGCCCGAACCAAGCCAAAAAAGAGAACAACCATTGTCAAAAGGTATAAACCCAAAACTGTAAAATTTTTTGTTTAAATTTTGATATTGTTTTAGTGATAGTTGAGCTTAAATAACTGCATCCATGATATCAAAAATGTAATATCTTGAATGAGGCAAGAAATTAGAGCCTGAAACAGCCTAGAACACTAAGTCGTACACCCAGCCGCCATTAAAGGACCTTGGATTGAACATGTTGGAAAACACTTGAACTAAACCTGGTTTTATCCATTGAAACGTGGATTAGACCTCACCAGCATTTCAAAAACACTAATCCGCAATCCCAAAGACCTAGAATCGACCATGAAATCATGAGTTGCAGGTTCGGGTTTAAAACCCAACCTCACCAAAACCACGATTAAACCAAAATTTGTGAACGAGGGCTTGATCCTAATGATCAGTAGGTCACCACAGACGAAACCCCATTAACTTTAAGCCAAAAATGAGGATTTATGAACCAGTTGCAGGTTCGGGTATTTAGGGTTAGACCGAACGATTGGGTTGGTTTTAAAGTATCAAACGAATGCCAAAAGATTGGCCAACCCTCTAGGAACATGGAACACCCAAGAGCAGAGAAAATCAGTGGCCCAAAATGCACGAAATTGAAAAGGAAGAAACCCAGAAATTAGGGCAACAGTATACTGTTTGATGAAGAAGACGACGAGTCGACTGAGTCGACTCGTCCAACGCGTCTAGACCCATTGAATTGAGTCAAACACGTGTCGAGCTACGGGATGGCCACCACATTATTGGAACGACGATGTTTAAGTTAAGTTTAAATTTTTAAACTGTTAGGGCTGACGTCATCATGACGTCAACATTACGTCTTGAACCGACCAAACTGGTTGGTTCAATGAAAACCGAACCAGTTCATTTAAAATGGAACTGAACCGACTGGTTCAGACCGAAAGTTTGTGTAATTTGATTCTGACCCCGAAACTTCTGGATAATTGTACTATGGCCCAACCGAAATTTATTTAATTTTAAGAAATATTTCAAAAATACCCCTAGGTCATAAACGAAGCAAACGAAGTCCAAATAAAGTAAATGAATAGTATATTTTGACTATTTTGGATATTCTAAGACTAATGACGGGGTCTGTTTTGGGAGATGGGGCCTTGAAAAATAAAGACACGCAAAGGGATAAAATGACCAAAATACCCCTAGTACCCCTAAAGGCAAATTGAAACCAAGAAAGGTCTAAATTGACTTTCTTCGACATTCTGGACTCAATGGTGGGGTCCAAATTATGAAACGAAGTACTGAAAAAATATGAAACGTAAATAGGTAAATGACCATTTTGCCCTTTTACATACAAAAGTCCAAATTAAGTTCTAGGAAGGCCTAAACCGACTTTCTTCAACGTTCCGGACTCAATGGTAGAGTCTATTAGACCAAAAGAAATGTCTAAAATAAAAAGACATAAAATTTGATGAATAACATCTGTCAGATGACTATAAACTAAAGTATTGCTGAAATATTAAACTAAGGCAAGTACGAGGAAATAAAGTACGAGAAGACACGACGCGTTAACATGACAAGTAAATAAATTTAATTTAAAGTTAATGGAGCTACCAAAGAGTATAAATTGAAATAAATTAAATTCCTAACATTAAATTGTGTCGTAGGTTCAGAGTACGAGTTAAATTAAGTACATACGAAATTATGAAATCGTTTTAGGATCTAATACGAACTAAGCATAAGTTAAGCAGCATCAATAGGTGTTATTACGGTGAATGTGAAGTTAATGAGATGATTATGAATTGTTCTTAGGAACTACAAAGGAAGTGGGAAAGCGCTTTATTAGCACTAACCCTAAAGGACCAAAGTGAGTAACCCTGTGTTTGAAATAGAGATTTAACTCCATATATTTGACGAAGTTTTAAGTTCAAGTTATGAGAAGTATTTGAATATCAAATTCAGTTTTTATACAATTCTTGTTTTTTAAAATATTTTGTTATGACATGTTGGTTAAATGTTTTTATATTCAATTCTGTTCTTGGAAATATTTAGCATGTCCGGTTAAAATGCAAATTTCTTTAAATATTCTGAATTTGATTGTTACAAGTATTTGAAGTCCTATTGCAGAAGCCATATGTTTCATGTTTTAAATACTCATGAAAAGTATCTATTGAAGTAGCCATGTGATAAATGTTTTGTAAGATAAATGGTGTTTAAAGCACCCCTCTATGATGGTTGAAATCCTTTGGGATTCAATAGTAAATGCCCGGTAGCAGGATCTAATCCCCCAGGCAAATATGATCGTCAGTATTGGCAGTAAAAAGGGAGTCTGGTTCGAAACAGATTCCATCTAATCAAAGAGAAAAGATGACAAATGATTTTGGAAATGGAAGCACATGTTTATATGTTTTGAAGTAACATTTTGGGAAATGAAAGCAGGTTTTTACCCCCATTTTTTTATGCATGTTTATATGTTTTGAAGTAACGCTTTTGGAAATGGAAGCAGGTTTTTACCCCCATTTTATTATACATGTTTATATGCTTTTAAATTGCATATGCTCTATTGAAGAAATGTGTATTTAGCTCGAATACTCTAAACATTTTAAAGCTATCTATTTTAAGAATCCATATACTCTATGTCACATCCCGAACCCCACCCTACGCGGATGTCGAGGACGTGACTGCCAGTTGGTCGCGACGCGACCAACCAAAGGCAAATTCTGAACTTTCCGACAAATTGCACTCCAACTGTAGGGTCAGATGCAGCGGAATTTAAAACTTTTTCTTCGTGTCACGGGAATGCAACTCACTTATCCATCATAAGTATATGTATCACAGAGCAAGACTAAATTCAGTCAGTCAACAATTCTAATCTCAGAGCATATCTAAAATCAAGCATATAACAACATAGCAGATCTAATATCTCTAGAGTACCATTTAGTCCCATGAGCCATGTTCCAATATCTAGTGCATGTCAATCAAGTCAGTCGTATCATATCGCTTACCTGGATATACGGATTCGATTCTCAAGAATGTAAGTCTCTACAAATCAGTGCCATCTGATCCTTATTTGCAATGCCACTTGGCCTATTCACGTCATGTCATAGTACCTTCTAATCCAATGGAGGTAATTCCTGAAAAATGTCAGAATAATGGGGTGAGCTTAAATAAGCCCAGTGAGTAACACAGATTCCCTATCATGGGTTTCAAAACCAGTCCTTGCTTCCAAGGCACGTGGATAATTTAATCATTTCAAAATAACAATTTTCTAAGTCCATTTCATAAGCAGACTAGTACAATGGAACAAGATTGCACAAACAGTACAAACGAATCGGAACATAACATAACCAATCGGAACATAACATAACCAATCGGACCAAAACAATAACCATTGCCAATATATCGATCAAGACACAGACACTTCATTAACGGAACGAATCACAGCTGAGACTGAGTGGGAACAATAAGTCGATCAAGACAGAGGCATATCATCGACGGCTAAAACATAGCGGATCTGAACAAGACATCAATCAAGACGAAGGCATACTTTCAATAGCTAGAACATAACGGAACTGAACAAAAACAATATACTAATCAAGACACAAGCACATCATGAACGGAACGAAACATAACGGAGCTGAGTAGAAACGATATAACAATCAAGTCGGAGACATATCACTAGCGGAACAAATCATGACCGAACTGAACAACGTTTTAATCAAGACAGGGCATGTCATTACGGGTAGAACATAACGGAACTGAACAAAAACAATATACTAATCAAGACACAAGCACATCATGAACGGAACGAAACATAACGGAGCTGAGTAGAAACGATATAGCAATCAAGTCGGAGACATATCACTAGCGGAACAAATCATGACCGAACTGAACAACGTTTTAATCAAGACAGGGCATGTCATTACGGGTAGAACATAACGGAACTGAACAATACATCAATCCAAACAGACCTATTATCGACCGGCGGTACACAATGGAATCGAACGTATCAATCAGGGACATAGACATAGCATTAACGGATAGCACATAACCGAACTGAACGGAATTCCTAATTCAAAGGACACAATCACGTCGTGTGAAATGTAGTGCAAAGGCCTACATTAAGTACGTACATTTAAACAATATAGTATTTAGACAGTATACTATACAAGTAGTACGGTACGACAAAATATCGTTCTTTGCCTATATCACATGGTTAGTTTAATCATTTCGGGAATAATGGTTCAATACATCCATTTATCTCAACAGTTCAAAACAGGCAAAACAGTACGGGATGCTAGCACAGGGATCAGGAATATAGTCAATTATTTAAAAAGACTAAAACCATGTCATAAGTGATATAGTACGAAAAGGCATGCATTTAAATAATTGCACTTAAATAATTGTATTCAAAACAGATCAATAAATCAAGGGACAGTATCAAAACAGTGTCAGAAGTTACTCACAAACTTTTAGGTTTATCTCCTTGCGCAAATAATCTGACAACCTCCAAACATTGTTTCAGGCACATCCTTGTACATCCTGAATAATCATCATTAATCATAGATAGATCAGAATTCATCCATTCAGGTCTTATTCGTCATCTTAGGTGTCTATCGGATTACCTAAGATAGCCTAGTAGCCTATCGCCCTTCCATTGGGTCTCACCCGAGGCTATTTCATTCTTTAATTAGGCTTAGCAATTATTAGGATTATATCCTAAGTCATTTAGACTTCAATTGTTATCAGTCAGGCACTCATTCAACCTTAGGGGCAAAATGGTAATTTTACCATTTTTGTCTCGGACCCTGTCATGGTCCTCGAAATAGTCTTTATATCTTAAGTACAAAGTTCTACGTCCTTTGGACTCCAATCGGTATTAGTTAGGTTCTCATTTTAACCATAGGGGCAAAATGGTAATTTTGCCATTCTTATCCCGGACCCTGTTATGGTCCTCAGAATATCCCATATATCTCATGTATAAATTTGTAAGTCCCTTGGACTTCATTTGGTATCTGCTTTAGATCGTCGGGACACATCGGTCATTTCTCGTTTTACGCGTTGACTGTCTCGGAGTCTTATTTAGCCTTTCAGTGTTCATAATTATGCCTATGATAATTTATCATATCAGTTTGACCTTTATTCGACCTCTACTTTGCACTTACAGTGCTCAGGGGTATTTTGGTCATTTTACGTTTTGTGTAATTCTGACCCCGATTCGTCATCTAATCAAGTATACAGTCTCACCAGTGTCTGGGCTCCTACCGGTATCAGTTTCGTCCCAATCGGACTTTGTTTACGTCTCGTACGGTATCAGGGGTAATTTGGTAATTTCATGTGTCGTATTTTTCGGCACGTCAGTTCATAAAATGGACCTCACCATTGGGTCCAGAGTGTCCAACATAGTGAAATTGGACTATCTGTTATGTTTAATCGGCCCTGGGTATCATTAAGGGCAATTCGGTCATTTATACCTACGTGTCTGTATTTTTCGGGACCTCGGTTCATTAAACGGACCTCACCGTTGAGTTCAGAATGCACGAGATAGTCAAAATAGGCTATCTGATATTTTTATTTGGGTCTGGGTACCATTAGGGGCAGTTCGGTCATTTATCACTTACGGGTCTGTATTTTTTGGGACTGTATTTCCAAAATCGGACTGTACCATTGAGTCCAGAATGCTTGAAATAGTGAAAATACACTATTTATTTACTTAATTTGGACTCCGTTTGACATATTTAATGTCTAGGGGTAAAATTGTAATTTTACCTATTTAATAAAATAATTAAATAATTATTTTATTATTTAATTAATTTATTCAGGGCTTAAATGTATAAATTTTCAAAAGTCTGGGCCACTGTGTAATATTTAAAACTGTCAGGGTAAATCCGTAATTTTAGGAAACTTCAGGGGTCAAAATGTATTTAAATAAAATTAAGGTTCAGACCCATTGGTTTTAGGGTTTAAGAACTGAACCGGCCCAAGACTCTAGTGAACCAACCGGTTCACTGTCCCTCAGAAAACCGGGATAGCATATCCCTGATAACCCCAATTTCAGTCCCTATCCGTGTTTCAATTGCCCCTAATCTCAATTTTAATTTGCTATCATTGTACCCAAACAGGTCGGATTTGATTTTAAACAATCAGTTTAGCCAAAACGACACCGTCCCATTAATTCGGTGGCCTACTCTTGGACGGACACGTGTCCTAGTCGACTGGGCCAACTCGCCTTGACTCGGTCAGCTTGGCCGAGTCAACTCCGTCTTCCCCATTGTTTACCCTCACTGTTTGCCCTAATTTCTGCAGATTTCTTCCTCTATTTCGTGATGTTTCAAGCACGTTTTTCAACCTGTTTTGATCCCAATCGATTACCAGAATTGAATCCAACCATTTGGCATTCTTTTTAAGCTTCGAATCAAGCCAAAGTGCTTGATCTAGGTGGGGAATAACCGGACCTGCAACTCGGTTGCAAATCCTTATTTCTCAACCAAATGTTGTGAGATTTGTTTTAAAATGAACCTTGAGTCATGTGGTTTCAAGTCCCAATCACGAAAATCAGTTTAACGCATCCAAATCACAAATGGTGTTTTGTGACCGAACCTACAACTGAGTTGTTGGAGGGGTTGCATGGGGTTTTGGGGTCGCGGGTTGGTGGTTTTGGGACCCTCTCAGTGTCTAGATTAGTTCTAGACCATCAGAACTCGGTTTTAGGGAGGTCGAATCAGACCTGCTACAGGGAAGCTCTATCCATGGCGGTTTCACTCATGGGTTGGGGTTCTAGGCTATTCCGACCCTTCCAGTTAATTATATAACCATCCCAAGCTCACAGTAACTCAAATATGTGGTTTATATCGACTGAAAATAGCAAGAGAATTTCTTAACAGAAATTACAAATTTCGGATTTTTACCTTCAAAAATCAGACCCTCTTAGGTTCGGTTGTGGTTTCATGCATGCTGCTCCAGTGCAGTCGTGCCCCTCAGTCTAGCCACATTGTGCACAGCTCTCCTCCTTTGTGTATCACATGAAGACACACACAATGGTCAACACACCTCATGGCCTCACATGGACTCTCTCTCTCAACCCATTCTCTTCTACCCGAGCACCCACACACACAGAATTGTTCTCCAATTCTGAGACACACAAGAACTCATATATGTATATAATACATATAGACACATATGCATTTTTATATGCTTGTTGATTTGATGTGCATGCTTCTCCATTGGTGGAGAGAATGGCCCAATCAGATTATATATATATATATATAGATATATATATATATATATATAACATATATTATATATCATATATGGTTGCATGAAGTCCCATTGGCCCAATTTGAGGTGGAGCCTTGGGCAATTTGAGCATATATACAATTTAGTTGTATATATGTGCACAAGGATATGGCAGCCAAGTTGGTAAGCTTTTTGAGAAAAATTCATTCCCTCCATAGGTCAAGGGTTCAATTCCCCTTGACCACCAATTTGGTCATTTTTCCACAATTTGGGCTAAGGCCCTGTTTGGCTGCGCATTAATTTAGTTTCTGATGTTTGCCTCATAACTTTCATTCCGTAACTCCTTTTTCGATGCAGTTTCTTCCGGTCAGTTCCTATTTCCGTTATCTTCAATGTCAGAGGTTCCGTGTCATTTATTAGTCATTCGGAATTTTCGTAGTTAATTAATTCGAATTCCGTCAGTGTTAAATTGACACTATTTCACCTAATTAATTGGTAATTAGGTTCGGGTATTATACCCTATCCCCGAACATGTTTTAATTGTTCTATTGGTCTAGTGTGACCACCGGGAGATTAAGGTTAATTTCCTTAATTATTCCCTAAGCCGGTACTAATTAATAATTAATTATTTAATTATTAATTATACAAGGTCGGGGTGTTACACTCTATGTTCTAAAATGTACGAGCAATTGGTAGTGAGTATTTTATAAACTCTCATGTGCTAAACCACTACCAGTTGAAAACCCCATGACGAATGCAAGAAATACTCACAAGCTTAGATTAGTTTACCCAGATTTTATTCGGACCCCCCTTTCAGGTGATTAGCGACAGTTTTGATTTGAGGACGATGATGATGAATCTGCCATTTTTAGGAAGTCATGTTCAAGTAGCTCTTTTGTCTAGCATTACGAACTTTAAGTATCAAATCTTGTATTAGTATAATGGTACTCTATTATGTATTAAGCCTCTCGGGGCAGTGGATATGTAATGTCATTAAATTTTTTAAGTTTTTAGTTATGCTCTGAATGTATGATCATGTGTACCGCAATGTGAAAAGCGGCAGTATCGTACGGATGTGAAAATTTCAAAATGAGAAAAGAAAAGAAAAAGTTTTTCATGCTTCCACAACCACATGAAGCACATCTATTCGATACCACTGCAGATGCGAGCCTTGTCCCGAGGCCTTCGGGTCTTGGGGTGGCGGTCCCTATCCGGGATCCACGCGAGGCGGATTTCGGGTCGTGAAAAAATTTACCCTTGTGTTTGATATAAAGCTTTGAGCCACATTTCATCCAGGATGGCTAACTCATCATATCTGCTCTATAACCAATCAGTTTCAGCAACTTGATTCTCAAGAAGAACCTTGAGTGAGGGTATTTCTAGCTCAATAGGTAACACTGCCTCCATCTAGTATGTTAGGGAGTATAAGGTTTGTCTGGTAAGTGTTCTGATAGATGTACGATACCCCCATAAAGCAATAGGGAGTTTCTCATGCCAGTTCCTATTGGTTTCTGTTGTTCTCCTCAAGATGTTCTTTAAAATTTTGTTTGTTGCCTCTACCGCCCTATTTGTTTGAGGTCAGTAAGGTGAGGAATGATGATGGGTGATTTTGAACTCTTCAAACAAATAAGTGACTTCCCCTTTGAAGTGCAAACTATTTTCTGAAATCAGTTCTTGGGTACTCCATATCGGCAAATGATGTTGGTCCTAATGAACTGAGCCACTTTCCTTACATTAAGGATAACGTAGGAAGAAACCTCTACCCATTTGGTGAAGTAGTCAATGGCTACCAAAAGGAATTCATGGCGGTTGGAGGCTTTAGGTGTGATTTTTCCAATGATATCTATTCCCCAAGTTGCAAAGGGCTAAGGGGATGCCAAGTTATACAACTCTCTAGGAGGGAGAGGTTAAAACTTGGCGTGTATCTGACATTTGTAGCACTTCCTGTCGAAAGTAATACAGTTTTCATCCATGGTATTCTAGTAGTAACCTTGTCGAACTATCTTTTTGGCTAGCATGTGTCCATTCATGTGAGGTACACAAACTCCTTCATGGATTTCTATCATGACATGTTCAGTTTCATGTTTATGCAAGCATAATAGGTATATTCCATTGAAAGATATTTTGTAAAGTTTTTCCCTACAAATGATGAATTGGGTGGCCCATCGTCTTAGGGCTACTCTGTCCTCTTTGTTATATCCTCAAAGGTATTTTAAGTGTTTGATGAATGACCAAAATTCGTCATACAAGGTGGGGATGGCGAGTCCTCTATGACTTCATTGATGTTGCAGTAGTATATCAAAATTTTTTGAGTTTGAACCAAGAGTGGCTTAACTGTGGCTTCTACCGAGATGTCCACCATTGAGGTAAGTGTGGCTAGAGCATCAACGAAACTGTTTTTAGCCCTAGGTATGTAGTAGAATTGTATATATTTGAATTCAGTTATTACTATCTCTAGGTATTGGTGGTAGGGTAGGAGCTTTTCCTCTTTGGTTTTCTACCTCTTCTGGAGTTAGCCAATAACGAGGGCTGAATCCCCATATACATCTAAGAATTCGACTTTCAGTTCTAAAGTCACTTGCAGGCCCACTATACAGGCTTCATATTCTGTGGTATTGTTGGTAGAGGGGTATTGCAACTTCATGGCTAGATTCCTTCAACTCATCCACTAACGGTTGCAAATAAACATCAATTTCATTTCTAGGAGATTTTGGCCCAAGAATAAACAACGACATGAAGATTAATGGTTCTTTCATACATCTCTACGTGGAAAGTTATAGAGCACAAGCAACACTGGCCACATGTTGTATGCATTACTCATGTCACCGAATGGATTGAATTAGCCAGGCCAAGTCGTACATTAGGTGGCTCGTTGACAAACCAATCATGATTTCTATCAAATTCACTCTAAGCTTGAGAGTTTGTCGAATGCCTATATACATTTTCCTTACCAATACACTTCTCGCTATGCCACCGCATCTCTTCAGCCGTCTTCCAAGACATACAACCTCTTTAGCATCGATTTTAATAAAAAATATCTCAGCACCAAAATTTTCTTACTCATTCCTTCATTCACCTTGTACTTGGGTTCATGGCACACCGTACACTCAACACACCTTTCAACCTCATTCTAAAATAACATACAATCATTCTTGCAAGCATGAATAAGGATATTTCTAAGGCCCAAGTTCGTCAATTGTCTTTTTGCCTCATAAAGTGATTTCGGAAGGGTCTCCCTGGCAGGTAGTACTGATTTAAACAATTTAATAGTCATATTGAAAGACTTGTTTCTCCATCAGTTGATGGTCTTAATATGAAGGAGCTTGACAAGAAAATCAAGTGTTGAATACTTCTCATAACCCGGATATAATAGTTGTCTTGATTCCCTCAACAAAGGATCCAAAAATGTTTCTAATTCTTCGGTATCACTCCTCGGACCTAGATCGTGGCCTGTAGTCACACCTTCCTGCATGTCCACCAGCATTTCTTGTAGTCCGCCGTAACTAAATATGACATTTTGACCCAAGTCATTGTCCTCATCATTGTCTTCATCCTCACTCATCACTCATACTTCACGTTGTTCCCCATGAAATTCACAACACCTATATGTCTTGTCCATGCTATACTTGAGTAGGTGCACTCTAGCCTTATCTATGTGTATATAATCTTTATTATTGAAACTCTTACACGAACATTTCATTATATTACTCCTATTTGCAGATGCGTGAACAAACTCAATGAAATCCTTAATCCCTTTCACGTACCTAGCCAAATGCCTACCCTTCAAGTCCATCAAACTCTTATCTATTTTCGTCTACTTAGCACAGGTTAATCACGTTACGCCTTATAAATATGAAACATGAATCCTAACTTCTCTTTAAAGGGTAAAGTGGTCCTATCCTATTCAGGAATGCACAATTTACATTGCAATTAGTAGCTAGCAACTTAAATGCTTGGTTCCACTCCGAGAAAATTTTTGTAACATCTCCTCACGATTCTCCAAGTACACAAGATAGGCGTTACCATGCTTAAATATGTACCCAGAGAACAATAGGAGACCATGCCAAAATGTTCATCCACTGGAATCAAGGATTTGCTACTGCCTGTAATATAAATTTATGCATTCCCAAACTGTCCTACTCTGGACAATTCAAGAATTAATTTTCATACACACGAGCTCAATCGCTCTTAATTAAGCGACAAGATTCACGAGTGCTGAAAACGACTTTCGAACGGGGTTAAGGTTACATGAATGCAATTATACTCCTTAACCTATTTTACTGAGTAAATTTTAAAACCTATTTTTTTCTTTTGTCTTAAAGTTATTTCTTACCATAGTTATCAAAATCGAGATCTGAATCATAGGATCACATAATCCTACAATCCTACATGGAGAAATCGATCTGAATCTTATGAAAATCTTTCAGGTAGCAAGATCATAGTAGGATCGTTTCACTTGTTGGACCAAAAGATCAACCAAGTTATTTGGTTATTTAATGATTCAATACTAAATTTCGACAAGTATTACTACATTTAGCTAGTTATTTAAAGAATATTTTTAGTTTATTTCTTTAAAATATTAATTTGTGTTATTTTAGAATTATAAAACTTACATTTTATAAGTAAATATGAATATAAAATTATAAATACATACACTTCAATATGTCGTTAGAATACTTTAGATTATTTACTTATTTTGGGCTTATTTACTATTGATTTTTAACATCTTTATACTATTACATAAATACTTGGCAATTTTTTAAAGAATTTTTTAGGATCTTATGATCCTCAATATGATCCTACGATTCGATCCTAAGAACCCCCAAAACGATCTAACATAGGCACCCGATTTTAACAACCTTGTTTCTTGCAAAACTTAACTTAAACTCATTTTTCATTAAATAATTAAATCAAAATTTTTCTAACATCATTCAACAAAGTGAATATCATTTTCTTTTCCTTTATGTTTATTATTTTTTTTAATTTCATATTCTTTGTTGGTTGAATGATTGATAACATTATATAAAATTGAATTTTATCATTTTAATCAAACTTAAATGTGGAAAAAAAAATTCTTTCATTTTCTCAATGGCACCATCTATTTTTGTTCTATTCATAAAATAAATAAAAAAAATCTATTACTTACCATATTAGAAAAAGTGATAAATTAAAATTTTGAAGAATAGAATATTAACAAAAAAAAAAAAAAACAACAGATACAACATTTTCATTACTTCAAAATAATGAACCAAGACATCACTTATAATTAACAATATTTTTTCAAGTACTATAAAATCAACCCAATAAACAATACTCTGTAGAACTCTAAGAGAAAAGTTAAAAAAAAAATGTACAACCAAAACCACCAAACAAATATGATACATTTTTTTATTTAATTGCTACCACTCAAAACTAAGTCAACACACCTCTGTTATTGAAGTTCCAATTTTAACTTACATTTAAATAATCATATATATAGATTCAAGACACACATACACAAACACAAGTATGAACACACCATTATACAAGTATACCTATATATATGTTGGTATATATTACCTTGTAAACCAAATAATGGGTGAAAAATAAAAACTCATAAAAGGAGAAATTTACAAAACCTTAACCTCACAAGAAAATCGCACAAAAGTGTGGGGAATGGTGGCAGCCAATGGTGGTGGTGCTACGAGATTCAGCGGTGACGGCGATGGCGCGACGGGGTCTCGTCAGCGGCAGTGGCAAGATAATTGTGTGAGAGAAAGAGATGATTTAGACAAAGGGTATCATGAAAGGGACTGCGCGTGGTGGAAATAGAAGGGGTTGTTAGTGGCGCACAGTGTGCGTCGCTAATAATACCATTGCGTGTCACTAATAACCTAACCGCTAATCCAAACGATGCCATTTTATTAAGTTCGCTTATTAGTGATGCACATGTGTGCACCATTAAAAGTATTGAGTATTAGCGACGCACATGTGCGTCATCAATAAATGTATGTGCGTCACTAATATATTTTTGCCTTTAATTTTGTGTGGGAATGTGATTTTTTTTAGATTTTTGTGGCGCTACCTTTGTGCTACAAATAGTGACTATTAGCGGAATTTTTTTCTGCCCCGCTAAAGAATCTATTTCTTGTAGTGGTTACATATGCTCTATTGAGTGTGACTGTATTCAAACAAAAAGTTTTTAAAGACTCAGATTTTCACCGCATGTTTCTATATAACTGAATGCAATCCACTTGAATATGTAAAGAGGCATTTGGTTAAACATGTCATCAATATACTAGAAAGAGATAGTGTATTGGCAAGGTATCTAACTGATCGGTCATTATCCCTAATCCGTATAGGGTTGTATCTAGGATGTTATAAGTAAAGCATATATTGAGTTTCAAAACAAATATAAAACATGGATTTTCTAAACTATGAGTTGGATGATAAAACAAATTCGATGATAAACTTGTTCGCCACAAAACATTGAACATACACTAATCTTGATGCATGTCCAATACACAATTCTGATGATAAAACAGATTAGAGATTATTCTTGTTAACAAACAATAATCATTCTAATAGATGCACTGCCAAATAGGTCAAAGGCTTAACTATAGAGTTGGAGTACTATATGGGTAAGTTCTCAGAATAGATATGGAGCACCATTTGTGTAATCTCATAACAAATTTGAAGCACCACATGGTTATTTAAATTGAGTCGGAGCACCACAAAGGTAAGCCTTATATAAAAATAAGAACATATCACACATAGAAGCAAATCAGAGGTAACATATAGAGTCAAAGCATCATGTGGGTAAGGTTTCATAATAGAGTTGGAACATCACATAGGTAAGTCTTATTTAATGTCAAAGATTGGATCATATAAATCATTTTCAAATCCAATAGGTGTCATGGTTTTCCACACACAAAGCAGATATCGAGTACTTTATCAAAAGCATTTACACAAGATTTAAAACATAAATTTGTTTGTAAATAACGGACATGAATAACTTGAAGATAGAATAAAAATATCATTACTTCAAGATACAAAATTTTCCATAAAATAGGGATTGGAATTTTGAATATGATATAAAATACCACTCACTAAGGTACAAGATTACTTATAAAATACTTAGATTTGTTTTTTTTGACAAGATATAAAACACCACTGATTTAAAAGATAAGATTACTCAGCTTAAGTCCTTAGTTCCATTTTTTGCATTTGTCTCCTTTGTGTCCTCTTCTTAACCTTTGGTGATCTTATAATCATCAATCAAATAGTATTTAATGCTAAAGCAAAACATAAATTAAACTTTATCATTACTCTCATTTTCTTTTTAGCCTAAATTGAACTTATTTTTGGACTCAGTAGGCCAAAAAACCTTAAGATAGGTCCCCTTACACTTTGTGAGTTCATATGGTAGTTTATTCTATCATTAGGGGCATAATTGTAATTTTTTCCTTTCATGTATCTTATTTTTTAGTAATTAATTTTCTAAATTGGACCTTGTCATAGGGCTCAGTGGCCTTGAAAATCTTAAGATGGACTCTTTTGTTTTTCTAAACTTATTTGGTAGCTTAATGGTTGGTAAGGACATATTTGGAATTATACTAATTCTTATTCCACTTTTTTCAGAACCAAATTTGATGAAACAAACCCCATCGTTAAGGTTGGAATATCCTGAAAAGTTAGAATAAATGCTTTTTGGCATTAATTAACTTTAACCACAACTAGAGGCATTATCATAATTATATATTTTATGTATTTAATTTTTTGGCATCTTATTTGTCCCGACCCAAAACCCACCCTATGTGGATTAGGAGACCGTGAACATGGAATTCTTTTCTAAAACCAAATATGTTCCATTCATACATCACATCAAGTTTAATCATTGCAGTGGAAAAAATTACACATGTTACTATGATCTTTACAATATCTAGAATTTCTTAGAAATATTTTTAAAATATACATTACATTCATTATCACAATCACTATGGGTCTCATACCCCACGTTACATCTAAACTTCAAATTACTTTACTATGAGTCCCATACCTCACGTACTTCTGAACTTCACATTATTTTACCAGTGAGTTCCATACCTCACACATTTTTGAACTTCTAAACCTATACTTCACTGTGGTTGTGGGTTCCATACCCCACCTTCAGATCACCTATACATATTATGGATAATTCCATGTGAGCTTTACTAAGCTCGTGAGTAATTCCAGTATTTTGTTATGGTTTTCAACTAGTAGTGAGTTAAGTGTAACAGATCTTATAAAAACAGCCACTACCAATCACTCGTACACTTAAATTACAGAATACAAGAATCTTCAAATCATGTAATATGAAGCATTAAAGCATTCGAGTAAAACATTTAGTTCATTACAGAATACAAAAATCTTCAAATCATGTAACACGAAGCATTTAAAGCATTCGAGTAAAACATTTAGTTCATCAAACATGAAATATAGAAATCTTCAAATCATGTAACACAAAGTATTTAAAGAATTCGAGTTAAGCATTTAATATGCAACAGAAAACTTGTAAACATGTACAAGATGAGCATTTGGTGGCCAAGAAAATTTAAATCCTTTACTTGTTAACAAGATGATAAAATCATTTTCTTTTAAACAAGCGGGTATGACCTTTATCATTTTAAAAGCAGGGCCATTTTAAAAACCCTTTTCATGTAAATAGGGGTTCGAAAACCTTCTACCATTAATTATGAAAACATGAATTATTTGATCATGAAATCAGGATACATAAATCACGTTTAGAAAAATGGGGGACAAACCTTCTTCCATTTCTGAACGTAACATGTCTTCACTTTATTTTAGTGGAATCCATTTCAAACCAGACTTCCAGTTTAACTTCTCATGGAGATATCTCATGCTTGGAGGATAAACTTGCTACAAGGCATTTTACTTGTATGTGAGTCCCAAAGTGTCTCACGATCTCGTGGTGTTTATGCATAATTATCTTGCATTATTAGTTCACAAATAAGAGGCGTTTAAAGATATTTCTTTACAAATAGATGCTATTCAAGAGCATTTAAACATAATCTCCCTGGTAGATGCTTTTCAAGAGCATTTAAAGCATAACTTTTCAAATAGATGTTTTTTAATAGCATTAAAACATGGTTTTTCATATAGATGCTTTTCAAGAGCATTTGACAGAACTTTCATGAATATTTTAACAGAGCCTTCGGGATACATGGAATATTTAAGACATAACCTTCAAAGTACTTAATCACATCGTTCACGGAATATTTAAAATATGGATAGAATGAAAAACATTTACTTTTAGAGGGGCATTTAATAAAATTTTGAATTTAAATAGACATGTTGCAGTATGAATTTACAAACAATCAGCAATATAAACAAGCTAACTCGCATGTCAAGATAGTATTTAAAAATGGAAGCATTAGTATATTTGAATCATGAGTCGTGTAAATACAAGAATTTTGAACTTAAAACACTTCAGGATCATAAAGTTAAAGCCTCCACTTCAAAGTACAAGATTACTCACCTTAATTCTTGGGGTTGGCGCTACTAGTGTGCCTTTTCCTTTCCTTTGTAGTCCTTAAGAACAATTTATGAAGAATCTAATTAATTCCACATTTAACTTAAATCACCACCTATTTGGTGTTTTTAATTTATTCTTAGATTGGGTGAGTCCTAATTTCCTAAGATAGACTTTATTTCCTTTAAATCGGTCTATTCGTAGTCAAACGAACTTTTAGGAGTAATTTAATAAATTTATATTTTTACGTGTCTTATTTTTCAGTACTTAATCTAATAATATGGACCTCATCATTAGGCCCAGAATGTCGAAGAAAGTCAATTTAGACCATCTCGAACTTCCATTTGACTTCAGGTATCATTAAGGGTAAAATAGGTAATTTTATATTTTACGTGTCATTAATTTTTTGGGATTCTATCTCGTAAAACGGATCTCACCATTGGATCCAAAATATCAAAAAAATTTAAAACACACTACCCTTTTATTTCATTTGGGTAACGGGGCAGCATTTTACTATAATTAAATTAAATTAATATTTTATATATATATATATATATATTCTATCTTTAGTTTGACACAAGTGCCACGGTGGCACAGTGGCACATGCGTGGAACTTAGAATTCTCACACGCACGAGGTCAGTGGTTCGAGTCTGGGGAGCTACGGCTCCTCTTTATTTTTCTGATCTTTAGGTTGCCAATCAGTGGATAGTAGGGTAATTCGGGGATAAGATATCCCCATGCTGTAATTGGTTATTAAATTGAAGCACTTATCCACATTTCTAAACAGACTGATTCACTTAATTCATTTAAATTAGAAGTTCAAAATGACACAGTTTTACTTAACCGTTTCTGGGCTTGGACGGGTTCCTGACCTGAACCTGAAACCGACCCTGACCCATTAACCCATCACTATTCATCTTCTTTCTCGTGTCACAGTTACTGTTGCCCTAAATCGTAGAAACTTCAACCTCTATTTCGTGAGGTTTCAGTTACTCTTTTGACCTATTTTTTGTTCCTATGAGTTTCTGAAACTTTAAGGAATATTTTGGTGCTAGTTTGGAAGGTCAAAATGAGCTTAAAAGCTCGGTTGGGAGCTTGGTGTAGGTCTAGTTATGAAGCTTATTCATGGTTGTTTCTTCACCAAAATTAGTGTGGTTAGGCTTGATGTGATGCCCTCAACATGGGGATTTATTTCGTGATTACAAAATCGAGGTTGGGGTTCAGTTTGAGGCATTCGAAATCAAACTCGTGACCTACAACTTTGTATTTCTCCCTCATTTCTTATCCATTTGAAGTAATTCCAATTGTTTTAGAATCCTTGTAGGGTCTCGTTCATGCCCTAGCCAACCAAACTTAAATTAGTTCTTGTCACGACCCGAAACCCACGCTATGCGGATCTCGTATCGCCGGGCCGACCCAATGGCTGTCCCTATTTTTTTCTTTCTTTATATCAATGAAAACAATATATAATGTAAAACTTAAATAGGAAATCAGTGGAAGTCTTAATATAAAATATTGTTTGGCAACTGTAAAATGTAAACTGACATAAACTTAACATAATGCCACCCTTAGGTGGTGAGTACATGAGAGAAACTACGTCACTTTTAACATTTTCTTCAAACTGTCCCCCTATACTTTTGGACTCTTATTGTGGTCCCGTAGCATCCTTACCTGAAAAATAAGTAAGTTGGGGTGAGCTAACAAAGCTCAGTAAGTAAAATTCCATCTCCGACATGGGTTAGGGTTAACATAGAAAGAATATAAGCTCATAGGGTGAACATGATAGCCAATCATGAAATCAGATGCTATGACAGTCAATAATGGTGAAATTCTATAACGGCCAATGAACAATAAGTCACAATAATCAAGCATGAGTAATGGTATAACATGAATATGAAAAAACTCAAATAAAATCAGTCAATATAAAAATACTGTTGCAATGGATCGGTAACAATCAAGTACAATTAATAAGTGAAACCCTCAACATAAGATTATTCATAAGGAATGATAACATCCTATGAATCCAATAAACGTAGACATGTCAATAAACTATAATGATGCATTTACTCTGTTTAGGGTTTGGCAGACCCTTAGTCTTTTGGGGCCCAGGAATACCCTCTTAACCTCAATGCATATAAAATGCCCTCATAACTCAATGTGTAAAAACACCATCATTGTTATATGTCTGTTCACAGACTCGACCCGTAGGTTTTGTCAACTCAGAAAGCATCGGATGGATATTGTGATTGAGCATAAATCCGGCATTCATAATAAATCATGATTATTTGTGATTCCATAAGAAGTGCATAACAATGAAATATCATGCAATGGACACATAACAGTAGGCCTTTCAAGGCATAGTACAACATAACAATCAATGATATAGCAGTCAATAAACATCCGCAAGACAGAACAATATCAATTATAGAATAATAACAGGTACGTGCAAGAGTACAAAATTGGCAGTAATAGAATGAATGTGTCTTGGAAGACCACGAGTAAGAGATATGGGTTTACTTACCTTTAATCTGTGTGATCTACTTTAGTATTCTAAAATTTTCTCCTTTCCCTTAACTTGCTTATAAATTAGTAAATATGTTTTAGTTCTAATGTTATTGATCAAATGTTATACTTCATTACTATAAGTATCTATTTTTTTAATTTAGACTCTACTATTGAGTTCGGAATATCGAAGAAAGTCAGCTTAGGCTTTCACGGTTTCTAATTTGGACTTCTATAGTAAAAAGGGCAAAATGGTCATTTTGTACTTTTACATGTCTCTATTTTTGGAACCTATTCTCATAAATCAAACTTCACTGTTAAGTCCAGAATGTTTGAAATAATAAAGATTCACTATTCATTTATTTTAATCGGAGCCCTTTTGACTCACATTTGACTCAAGGGCATTTTGGTCATTTGGTATTTCTACGGGTATTTTATTTTTTGGGACTCCGTCTCATGAAACGAACCTCACCATTGGGTCCAGAAGATTTACAATAGTAGATTTACACTATACACTTGATTAATTTGGATATCAAAAATTAATATAATAATTAACTAAATTATTTTAATTAATTTAATTAATTAAGTATAATAATAATATATATATTTGGGTGGAATGAGATCATATATGCCTCAGTGGCACAGTGGTTCGTGCTTCATGGTTAAGCCTCCAAGTCTCAGGTTCCATTTGTGGGGGCAGCAGCCCCCCATATTTTTTTTCCTATTTTACTAAAACAAACAATAGATTACTGTTTAAACCAAGGATAGGACAACCTTATTCCCAAACAGAGTATCAAATAGGCCTGCAATTCCAGAACCCAAATAGCCCATATCCTATTTAAATTTAAAGCAAAATGACATAGTATGACTTAGGCTTCCATGCGGGTGGGTTGGGTTTAACCCGAACATGAACTTGAACCTGAACCAAGCCTTAACTCGAAATCCCATGTTTTGGTTATTCTTCTCCGGTTCTCCAATCAACTCCCTTGGCGACGGTGACTCGCCGGCTGTGATTTTATCGAATTTTCTCAGTGGGGTTTGATTCTACTTTCAAGGGGGGATCTCATATCTATGGTTTAAAATGAATTTGGTCGGGTTTTGGGCTGCCGAACACACCATGGGAGTGGCTTCTCCAGTGAGAAGCAGTTTTTCAGTGAGAAGATTTTTTCCTATTTCGTGCCCAAAACCTCGTTATTTTTGTCTTTATTTTCTTCCATTTGGTTTCTGCACTCACGAGGATTAGTTCCTCATGGCCAAATTCCCTCAATGCCATCAAAACCGTGCACCCTACTTGACCTAACAGTGAGTTTTTCTCATTGTTTTCTCCACCGTTTTGCCTCATTCCTTTTGCAAAAAATTTCAAATTTCATGCTCATGCAAGCCTCAGTATAATATCTAACATTCATGCTTTCAAAAATTTAAAACTGAAACGATACTAACTTACCTAGTTTCCACGTTCTGCTCGCAGTACCTCTTCCCGATTGCCCTAGCTTCCCTTTTTCTTCCTCTTTCCTCCTTCTGGTTCTTCTTTTTGTCTTTTTCACACATGCAAAGCATGCTTGGGCTTTATAAAAGAGCCCCTCCCCCTCCCCCTTCAGCTTCTTTCTCTCTCTCTCTCTCTCTCTCTCTCTCTCTCTCTCTCTCTCTCTTTTTGTTAGCTTTTATTTTCTGATTAATTCCTAGATTTGTAACCCCCTCCCCTTCCATTATTGTGTAGGTTACATATATATAAATATTACACTATATATATATATATATGTTACAACTTATATATATATTATCATATGTATAGTTGCATATATATACACACACACACATATATATATATATCCATATATCTATTCATATATATATAGTTATATATATTTATACGTGATTTTTATTTTTATTTTATTTTTTTATTATTATTTTTTTCCTTTTTTTCCATATTATCAGTATGTATGCATAGATATACATTCTCTTATACGTATACGTATTTTGATGTTTGTTCATGTCTTGCTTAGGTATCACCCGAGCATCATCTGTACATTCAAAATTATTTAGATTTCAAAATTGTCTATTTCATTCGATATCATAACATAAAGCCCTAACGGCTTGGGGTTTACATGGTTCGCTCGGTTACAATTCATGTCAGGGTATTATAGTTCTAATTGGTTCAAGCTTGGGCTTGAGCTGCCATTAATGGCGATCATTCGTAGGTCTCGGTGTTCTAAGCCCTATTGGTCCTCTCTTACACTCCCAAACTATGACATGATGCTAACAGAGGCCATGCATGTGTTCTATCTTCATCAAATAACATGAAAAGTCAATATTTTCTTAGAGAGGGAAATTTTGGTTTTTAGTGTTTTTACTTTCAACAATGAGTCTTCCTCTTTCTTTGGGTTCAGATATGAGGTTCTAAGCTTCTTGTGTCTAGCTTAGGGCTTGTATGCAAGCCTTTCCTTCTTCTTCTTCTTTTTCTTTCTTTCTTTACAATTCTCTCTCTTTCTCTAGCCGCACACACACACTTCTGATTTTCCTTACACACAATATACATATAGCATATATATACACACAGATATATATTTGATGATGTGTTGCATAAAATTTGATTGGGTATGAGGGTGGTGTAATGGGGTTTTATAATATATATATATATATATATAATAGGATATATAGCACAATAGTTCTGTAGCCAAATTGGCTATATTTTTGGGCATAAGTTCTTTCCTACCTTTTGGTCTTGGGTTCAAGACCTTGGGACAACACTTTTGGCCTATTTTTCATTCTTTTTCTTTTTTATGCCTTGTTTGGCATTTTACATTTTATCTTATTTTTCGTTATTGCATTCTTTTTATTTTTCTTCTCATGTACTTGTATTTTTATTTACTTTCTTCATGTGTCGATTTAATAAATCGAAGTCTTTTTGTTTTGTAACTTTTATTTTTCCTTGGTCTAGTTTTCTTAACTATCGTTTTGCTTCTTAAAGTCTCTAATATTTAATTAGTGACTTAATTTTTAATAATCGATTCGGAGTGTTACATTATATGTTCAAACGGACTCTGTCATTGAGTCTGAAATGTTGAAAAATGCTAAGATGGCCCCTTCTTGCAATATGATTGGGACCCCTTATTATTAAATATTTAATTATTTTAATATATATTTATATATATATATTGGGAAAATATGACCAATAGCTATGACGGTGGCTTCGTGGTTAGGACTTAGCCCCTTGGAACTTGCTTTTTTATTTTCATTACTTTTATTTAATATAATACACATATGTTGTTAGTGCAATATATACCAAGCCGCATGAAGTGGCTTGTTAGATAGGGTTTTTGGAGAAAAAGTATTTGGTTCGGAGTTCAAACCATTATAGGCGTAGGGCACCATTTTTTAAAATCCTAACTCTAAAATGACTTTGCTTCACTAATATTATTGTGCCTTAATACCAGTTCAGAACAATGCTATTTAAAATGTTTGCTTGTTAAAATGTCACTATTCCCCTTAAATATTCAAATTTGCTGAATGTCGAGTCAGATTGGCCCAACTCGCTAATTGTCATCTTCCCTATCATAGTGAACATTGTTCACCTGAAACCTTAGTTCTAGGTTCTTTAATTTTCCTTCATTTCCTCTTACTTTCTTGGTTCCCAAATGGCTGTAATCGACTTCTAAGAGTCCTTACATTCCATTTCAACCATTAAAATGGCACGTGTGAGCATAGGTGCCAGAGAAGGAGTCAAATAACCCCCATGGATTTTTTAAATTCGCTCCCTCGAGGTAGGAGATGAACGCCCTCTTTTCGGATTAGGGTGTACATGAATATATAAAGGAGTCACCAACCTATTTTAGGCTAAATGACAAGCAAACCTTGATACAACCCATAGAGAATATATGTAAAAAGAATAGCAACAAAATTAAGAAATTATAATATTTTGGTCCTATTTACATTCTAAACTCCTTGCCATTGGTCAAAATAAAGTAAAGAAAATTAGTCCATAATGAACCAAATAATTTTGAATCTAGGAGATAAGGTACGAGATGGGAAAGGGTTAGGCACCCATCCCGCCCAGTCCGAATAGACTGGCCTCAAGTGTTCATCCACAAGTCATGAATTCCATGACATAAATTGAAAAGAATAGTAGAAAGAGATAATAATAATGATTACATGAAGGAATAAAATAAGAAAAATAATTGAAGTATATAAAATTAGGAAAAAGAGTGGAGAGAAAATGATAACATGAATAAAAATAAGATAAGGGAAAAGAGTAAACTCGGGCCCATGAGGTATCCTACGTATCTATTCAAATAACGGAATTAAAGCTAACGTAGTTCTCCAATTCAATTGATTCTATCAAGAGTAATAGAATGAATTAAATTAGGAAAAGATAAAAAGAAGGGTTTTAGAGAGTGTACCTGATTATTTGTGTTGAATCAAACTGGGCTTGTACTTGAACTCCTTGATGTTGAATCGTGGATTGTGCAGTACTTCATCTTCAACGGAGTATAACTCTATCTTGTGTAAAACAAGGCTTCAAAAAATATAGAAGAGAAAGAATTATTGCAGCAACATCTAGTTACAAATTTTTCTGTCCTTGATTATGGTGGCCAAGGGGTAGAGAGAATTATTGTAGTAGCATCTGATTACAAATTTTTCTGTCCTTGATTATGGTAGTTAATGGGTCTTATTTATAAGAAAAAAGTAAGGTGGTTTGATCAAAGAGCTCACAATGAATCCTATGGATGGATGGCTACGATTAATGCTTAATAATCAAGAAATTTAGATTAGGAAGTTATTTTGTGCACAAGTCAAAAAAAAATCCTTAAAATAAGGAGCTTACTTTGAAAATTACTTGGGGACAAGAAAGGAAAAGAAATAGGCAAGTTTTTGGTGCACAAATCTAGGCAAATCCATTGTAATAAGGAAGGGAGGAAAATTGGCAAGTTTTAGGTGCATACCTATATTTACTATATTGCCCCTACTTCAGTAAATAATTTAGGGACAAGATAATTATAAAAATGTTATTAAAGTATAAAAATTCAAAATTGTCCCTAAGGGCTAAAATTACTAAATTGACTCTATATGGGTAAATTGGCATGGAAATTACATGGATGCCCATAAATGACGAAAACAACCTATATGGAATATGAATATTCTAAAATTACCAAAGTGCCCTCCAAATAGAAAAATGACACCAATATTATGAAAATACTCCTAGAAGGTGGGAAACCTCTAGTATTTACCAAACTACCCTAAAGGATAGGGAAACACTAGAAATTATCAAAATGCTCTCAGTGGACATTATGATTGAAATACTTTCAAGAGTCCTAATATGTCAAGTGACCAAAATACCCTTAGTAGGCATAATGATCGAAATTTCCTCTCTAGGCGGAATGACCAAAATGCCCTCGATGGGCATAAAGACCGAAATGCCCTTTATAGATGGAAAAACCAAAATGTTATCGGTGGGCATAGTGACCAAAATGCCCTTTATGGGCGAAATAACTAAAATGCCTTCAGTAGGAATAAATTTAAAATTACTAAAATACCCCTAGATGAAAAATACTGTTGTAACTTCCCAAAAATGAAAAAACTAACTCTATACAATCAAGGATCTCAAAATGAGGTATCTATAGCATGCAAGCCCCTCAAACCTCTAGTTCGACCCTCCCATAAATGTACCTATAATATTGCTATTAAATAGCCATTTCTCAAGTCAAATGGTTGGTTCAAGTCCCATTGTTCATTATTTTTCATTTACAATCAATCCCCATTCAATTTTCAAAGCTTCACGTTCGATTAAAGGTTTTTGATATTTTGGCCCTAACCTACAATTACGGATAAAGTACTCATTTTTGATTTATTTGTCTTGATTTTTGTTGGATTAGATTCCATTTTACATATAAATTAAAGCCCTGTTCATATATTACAGTTTAATCAAAGTCGATTTCAAACCCATTTTAAAGCTTGCATCAATGGCAATCAATATGGTTTTTCTCTCTTAACTTTCATTTTATTCATTAAGAATGCATACAAACGTCTCAAATTAAGACCTAGAACAAAAAGAGGTACTTTCTTACTTGTTTTAGTGTCTACCCAATTCTTTCTCTCTTCCATGATCATTCTCTCTCTACAGTTTCTATTTCTTCCTTCTTTGTCCATACCTCTTCCTTTCATCTTTCCTTCTAATGGCTTGTTCTAGTTACACATGCATGCAATCATAGAAGATCTATCTTTCTCGCTCTCAGGTGGGGCAAAAAAACACACGCACATGCAAGTTTATAACATTCCTTTTGCTATGAAGGTAGAGGCTCCTATATATATATATATATATATATATATATATGTGGGTTTGTTTTTGGATTACATTGGTTTTTTGAGTGTCCAATGTAATCTATCTTAAGTCTTTAAGTTAGAGACACCTCCCTTTCAAATTCTTCTTGTGTTGGCGTGCATCTCATATAGGTGATATTCCCAACATATTTTAAGGGAGCTTCCTAGAAGCTTTTCATTAGTGGGAAAATATGTGATTTCCTTCTTTATGCGTATATATGTATATATATATATATCTATGTATATATATATATACCTATCATTCATTATCAACTATACCTATCATACATATCATGTGTATACATACCATGCGTATCTGATCTGTTCATTATTTCATGTGACAATATCATTTTATTATGATATTGCCATTAATATCTTATACATACCTTATTATGCAGTGTAATTTATTCATGTTACACTAATTTTAGGATTGGCCATTTACCAACCTTTTTGGTTTATTTAACTATGCAAGTGTCTAAATTACTATATTACACTACAAGAAAATTGGTCTTTTGCGGCGTTTCATATTCGCCGCTAAAGGGTTTAAAAACCGCCGTTAATTACATTTGCGACATGTTTTGCGGCGTTTTATCTTTTTGATGCCAATGCCTTCGTCATAATTTTGTTATGGCGCTTCAAGAAATGCCGCAAATTATTTGTGGCATTTTTAGTGGCGAATGGATTTGTCGTTAAAACAAAAAGTGTAGTTTGACAAATATGGGTATAAATGACGCATTTAGTGGCGTTTTTCTAATTGTCATTAATTTGGTGACACTTTCGAAGCCACCGCTAATAGAAAACATTTGTGACCATTATATAAACGCCGCTAAAGCCTTTTTCTTAATGGCATTTAACAAACGCCATAATTTTGAAAGTTTTTGTGACCATTTTACAACCGCCGCAAAAACATTTGTGATATTTATCGTTTCTAACAATTATTTTACTGTCGCTAAAATGTGACAAAAAATTCACTTTCTATAATCGTCATTAAAAGCATTTAATTTTGTGACAATTCTTTAAACATCGCAAAAAAACTTGTGGCGTTTATCTTTTGTGGTAGTTTTTTATATGGAAAAAAAACCTGCTGCTAATATACTCCTAATCATAGAAATGATCACTTTTTAAAATGATTTTAACATATTCCTGCAAAATTTTAAATATATTCACTAATTAAGTGCACTAAACACTTAATACATCAATCCACACATAAGATGTCTTATACCAAAACTCATCAATTCATATAAAACCAAATTAAAATCTCACTTGACATCACTAACTCAAATCCAAATTAATATTCATACAAATAAAATTCAAGATAGATAATCTCCCAATATCTATGTAAGATAGTCATCAAACAAGTAACAAATACAATAGTCATCAACAACCAAATAACCAGGAATTTTTTTTCCTGAAGAAATGTCTCAAATAAGTAAAAAACGTGCTAATTATAATGAACTCTAACTCCAAGCAACATTAACAACAGCCCACCATAAAAAACAACAATCCAACGAGAAGTCCAACATCAAAGACAATAGTACGTCATTTACTCATTCTTGTTAACCTGAAAAAAATGCAAAATAAATAAATAAATTAGTTTATACAAGCCAATATTTAGTTACAAAATCATGATATTAGAAAAAATAATACATACCATGTAACACCCCGACCTTGCGTAATTAATAATTAGTTGCTAATTATTAATTAGCACCGACTTAAAGAATGATTAAGGAAATTAATAATTATCTCTGGATGGTCACGATAATCCGATAAAATAATTAACTGCGTCAGAAAAGAGGGTGTAATGCCTGGACCTAACTACTGATTAATTAGGTGAAATAATGTCATTTTAACACTGACGGAACTCGAATTAGCTAACTACGAAATTATGAAATAAATAATAAACGATACGAAGCCTCTAACACTGAAGCTAACTAAAATACGAAACCCTCGGAAGAAACCGCGTTGAAAAAGGAGCAACGAAAAGGAAATTACGAGGGAAACAGTGAAAATAGAATTTCTACGCAGCCAAATAGGGCATAAGCCCAAATCGGAGAAAATGCCCAAAATGTGGCCAAGGGGATTTGAACCCTTGAACAATTGGGTAGGATTTTGTGTATCCAAAATATAACCAACTAGGCTAGTGGCACCTTTGTGTACAAATATACAAAGAAATGTATATAAACACAAATCTGATTAGACCACCACCCAAGTGACCAATAGCCAAGCATGCAACACATCAGCCATGCATCACCCTACACCCTTAGACTATCATGCCTATACACCACATGATGGCATCTCCTTCCAACCAAAATGCATGCAAAACAATCATGAACTTTGGGAGATGAAAGGACAAGAAAGAAATCTGATTTCATATACATGTCTCTATATATGCATTGAAGGGAAATCAGACCTGTAGATATCTTATGTACCGATATATAGAGAGAGAAAGCTAGAGAGAGATAGAGAGATAAGTGTGTACATACATGATGGTGCACGAGAGATTCAAGAGGAGGGAGAAAGGAACTGAGGGAGGCACACGACTGGGACTGTGAGGCTCTGAGGTGCCAAGGAACTGAACCAACAAAGATGGGAAGGAAGATCACTATTTCAGAGGTAACCCCAAAATTGTTTAGTTAGCTGTTTAGATTTCTGCTACTATTTTTAATACCTTGAGGCCATATAAACTGCCTATATGAACTACTGTGAGGTCTAGGGTTGTTATGAATTAACTGGGAGGGGCGGTTAGACTGCAAAACCCAAAAACTGTAGAAAACCGCCATTAATGACCTCAAAACTGCAGGTCTGAAACGACTACCATGAAACTGATTTTTGACCCTTGGGACCTGATCCAGACCTTTCTAGGATCCCAAAAACTGTTATCCGCGACCCTAAAACCCTAGGAAAAGCCCTCAAACCTGAACTTTCAGGTCACGGGTCCATGACCCATTTTTATCAAAAAGGCTTTAAAACTTGTTTGAAACACATGCACTGAACCACCATGACCTAGGGATCACAAGGAACCAGATCTCACGAGATTTGGTTGAGAAACGAAGGTGCACGACCGAGTTGCAGGTCTGCACAATAATGGAGTGGGCCGAGCTCCATGCGTGGATTCGATCCATGAAACTGATGCCAAAATGTTGGCATGACATCCAGGAATCGATTGGAACCAGGAGCAGTGGGAAATCGTGGCCAAAATGTCACGAAATTGAGAAATTGTGAAAACTGGAATTTAGGGCAACAATGGGTTATTTGATGAAGAAGACGACGAGTCGACGAGTCCAACTCGCCTAAACCCATACGTGTCAACACAGACACGTTTCCACCTACGGCTAAGCCACCGTATTAGTGGAACGGTGGCGTTTTGGGGGAAACTAAATGGGTTTTTAAATTAAATTCGGACTGTTTGGGCGCATGGATAATAAATTGAAATCAGGAATTTGGTTAAACTTAACCTGGATAAGGGGGCAATTAGGGATATCATGGATAACGCATTCCGATTTTCTGAAGAGAAGTGAACCGGTTGGTTTTTGAGGATTTTGGACCGGTTCAACTCTTGAACCCTAAAACCATTTGGTCTGAACCCCTAATTTATGATATTCTGTTTTGACCCCAAATGTTTTCTGAAATTACGGTTTAGCCCCTAACTGTTTTTGAAATTATACTCTGGCCCAGACTTTTAAGAATTTATGCAGATACACCCCTGGAAAAATAATTAAATAATAAAATAATTATTTTAATTATTTTATTAATTAGGTAAAATTACTATTTTACCCCTGGACATTAAATGGGTCAAATGAAGTCCAAATTAAGTAAGTGAATAGTGTATTTCCACTATTTCAGGCATTCCAGACTCAATGGCTGAGTCCGATTTAGGAAATTAAGTGCCGAAAAAATACAGACATGTAAGTGGTGAATGACTGTACTGCCCTTGATTATACCTAGGCCCAAATAAAAATAAAAGGTAGCCCATTTTGATTATGTCGGGCATTCTGGACTCAACGGTGAGGTCCGTTTACTGAACTGAAGTCCCAAAAAACACAGACACATAAATTGTAAATGACTGAATTGCCCCTAGTGATACCTAGGACCAATCAAACATATAAGATAGTCCAACATAACTATGTCAGACACTCTGGACCTAATGGTAAGGTCCATTTTATGAACTGTAGTACCGAAAAACGTGACACGTGAAAACGTAAAATTACTGAAATGCCCCTAGTACAGTATGAAACCCAAATGAAGTCCAAATTGGACGAAATTAATACCGATAGAAGCTCAGATACTTGTGAGACTGTACACAGGATTCCATGACGAATCGGGGTCAAAACCTCACAAAATGTAAAATGACCAAAATACCCCTGAGCATTGTAAGTGCAAGGTAGAAGCCAAATAAAGACCAATCTACTCTGATAAATTATCATAAGCATAATTATGATAACTGAAGGGCTGAATAAGACTCTAAAACAGTCAACGTATAAAATGACAAATGACCAATGTGTCCCGATGATCTAAAACAGATACCAAATGAAGTCCAAAGGACTTAAGAATTTATATAGGAGATATATGGGACATTCTGAGGACCGCGACAAGGTCCGGGGCAAGAATGACAAAATTACCATTTTGCCCCTAAGGTTAGATGAGCACTTAGCTGATAACGATTGAAATCTAAATGACTTAAATTATAGTTCTGAAGACTACTAAGCCTAATTAAGGAATGAAATAGCCTAGGGTGAAACCCAATGAGAGGGCAATAGGCTATTAGGCTATCTTAGGTAATCCGATAGATGCCTAAGATGATGAATAAGTCATGAATGGTTAGATTTTGATTTGTATGTGATTGATGATGATTATTCAGGATATACAAGGATGTGCCTGAGACAATATCTGGAGGTTATCAGATTTTTTGTGCAAGGAGATTAGCGAACTGTTTGTGAGTAACCTTGACTCCTGACTTGGTGTATAAGTACACTGTCTAGTTATTGTATTTTAAAATACTGTACTGTACTGTTTTATCTGATGCACTGATTTCATGCTTTTACTCAAATGCATGATTTTGTTTTACTCTGTCTGGCTTCTCTGTCCTGTACTGAAATAAACCTATCGCTGTTTTTAACTGGTTCTGAAAAAACAACTGACTCTTGGTACCACTTCAGTCTGGAGCACTATATGAGCATACCGCACTGTTTAATCTGTGCATACTGTACTGTTTATCCTGTTATGCTGTTCTGCTCTGCTCATTACTGACCTATTCTATTACTCTGATGTTTTAACTGTACTCCTGTTTTAATATTGTTTCAAATGAACGTATTTAACTATCTGTTATGTTTGATATGTTTTTTTTCCTGACCTGTTCTGTTTGATCTGTTTGATCTGTTTGATCCATTCAGTTCTAATCTGTCATGATCTGTTATGTTTGATCCGTTCTGCCCTGACCTGTTCTGTTTGATCTGTCTAATCTGTTCAGTCCTGATCCGTCTTGATTTGTTATGTTTGATCTGTTCCGTCCTGACCTGTTTGCTCTGTTTCGATCTGTTCCGTTCTGTTCTGTCCCGTCCTGTTTTACTCAATACTGATCTATCATGTTCTTTGATGATGTACCTGTATCTCTGACTGACATATTGTTTCCGCTCAGTTCTGTCTTCTTCCGTTTCATTGATGATATACCTGTATCTCTGATCGACATATTGTTTCTGCTCCATTCCATTGTGTTCTGTTCCGTTCTGTTCCGTTTTGATTTGATATGTTCTGTTCCGTTTTGTTCGGCTCTGATTTGTTATGTTTTATTCCATTCTATTCGGTTTTGATTTGTTGTTCTGTTCGGTTCTGATTTGTTATATTACGTTCCGTTCCGTTGATGATGTGTTTTTTTCTCTGTTGATATATGTCTGATTATGGATATGCTCTGAGGTTAGAGTTATTAGCTGTGTGATTTAGACTTGCTTTGAGGTACACATCCTTACGGTGGATAAATGAGTTGCATTCCCATAAGTAAAAAAGTTTTAAATTCCGCTGCATCTGACCCTACAGTCGGAATGCAATTCATCGGTAAGTTCAAAATTTGCCTTTGGTTGGTCGCGTTGTTGGTCGGCAAACCGGCAAAGCAGCTGACTGGCATCACGTCCTCGACATCCGCGTAGGGTGGGGTTCGGGATGTGACATACCCTGCATCTTATCTAACTTTTCTTTTGTATGCTCAGAGTCTCTCCTATTCTCATCATCCCATTTGCGAGCAAATAAAGCAGATGGGGTGGGACCTAAGCCGTAAGTCCTCACACAACCATGCCATTCTGGTCCCATCATATTGGAGAAACCTCTTCACGAAAATCTAATGATTGTGAAGATTTTGGTACCTGTGAAAGTTGTTCGTTTCTTGCAAAACTTTAATAGTTAGTGAATATAGTAAATAATAAACATCATTTTCATACAAATATAATAGTGACTACTATTATATTTAATAAATATAGCCTGTACAAACTAAAATACATTAAGATTCACCAGCAACTAACAATTCACATCAAACAAGAATTCTTTTTGGAACATGGAACAAGAATTCAATTCACATCAAAGCTTTCTAATCTTACTGATACAAGAATGAAAGCTTTCTAATTGGACTACTACTACTTTTTAGGTGTCCCAATCAAACTGAGAACACTTGTATAGAATATCCACGGCCATTTATCGTACTTACATACTTGGATTTTCCATTACACTTATAAAATACAAAATATTTCTAAGCCATAACACTTGCATACATCACTAATGATAATAAATTCAAAGTTTAATTATCAATATCAATAGCTGCTAATATTGTGGATAAAGAATTGGAGTGAGAAGAACTTACACAGAGCATGTCTTTATCCCAAAACACCAAGCATGACCACTTTCGGCCTCTCACAACAAGACACCAACGACTGGCAAAGGTCGGGTAGAGATGTGAGCTCATCAGTTGGCCACCAGCAAAACACAAATGCCCAACCATACCAGTGGCCAACACGGGCATCTTCAAAAAGTAACTTCCCCACCATAAAAGTATGAACCATTTGATAAATCCATAAAAGGATCTTTTGAAAATTGAAATCAAATCAATCCGACGTAATATTCAACCAACTTCCTCCACCTTCCATAAAACAACCCAAATCCATCGTCGTAGACGTAGAGAAGGACCAGGAGATTTCGAGTCGGACAAGTTATTCAGGACAGGAAGATCTGGTAAGCCGTAACATCGCCCTCCTCATATGCCAAAGCAGTCAACACTAAAAGACCACTGAATCCAACATTAGAAAAACCTCTCCCCATAATCTTTGCCCCTCTAAACGCATTCTGGTTGCTTCAACGTGTGGTGGTAACTGAACGGATTCAGCAGCTTTCAAACTCCAACCCTAGGTCTTTATCTTCCACACCCTTATCGCCCAACCCTCGATCTCATCAATGGTACCAATTATCTCATAAACTGATCCTTCAAGTCCAAAGAGAAAACCCGATCCTTAAATTCCAAAGAGAATCCCGTTCGTTCTCGTTGCAGTCGATCAATCGGCAACACAAAAAAACCCAAGGTACCCAAAACCATATACAGCAAATCCTTAAAACTTCCACAGAGAGAGAGAGAGATTGCGGAAGGTATACACACAGAAGAAGAAGCAAACCTGATACAAAATCTCTTCGCTGTCTCTTTCTCAACTGGACAATCGAAAGCCGCGTCTCTTTACTGGTTACAACGCCGATCACCCTTCGGATCGTGCTTAGTGTCATCACCACCTCCATCGCCGCCTTCCCCATCAATCCACTATATCAGAAATACCTCCCAATCGCATTGCTACTCCATCGCCCACTGCCTCGATCCCCGTGATCCCCACCCTGATTTTCGGTTTCTTTACGAAAATGTTCCACCGCAGCACCGCTGCTGCTTCTCTCTCTCCCTTTCTTTCTTGTTTTTTTTTTTTTTTTTTTCTTTTAGCTTTCTATCACTTTTACATATGGGTATGTATGTATCAGTTGCCCCCCTCTTCAGCACCTTGCTCTCTCCCTCTCTCAAAACCTTTCTTTTGTTTTCTTTTTTTTTTCTTTTTTTCGATTCCCTCAACATTATCCTTTTTTTTTTAAACTCTAAATTTTCCTAGATCACGCCTCGTGCCTCCCTTCCCTTATCCTCACTTTTGATATATATATATATATATATATAATTACATAAATAATAATTAATTTATTTCATTTATTCCAAATTTTATCTATTATTATTTTATTTTTATTTTTATTATTTTATTATTTTTATTTTATTTTATTTTGCAGTATTCATTCATGGCTTATTCAGTATTGCCTGGGTTTACTTAGTTTGCTCGGTTTTAATTTGGGTCAGGGTATTATATTCTCAATTAATTTTCTGAATTATTCTTTATGTTATTTTTAATTAATAATTAGCGAACTAATTATGAACTAATCGAGGTCGGGGTGTTACAATGGGAATCTGAAGGGTTTCTTCTTTCAAACACTTAAGAGGTTTCTGTGTATTAGCGTGTGAGTATCAAAGGAAATTTGTATTTTAATTTTTAAAACTATACAAATCGTGTCGTTTTGAGTTATATATAATAGTGACATTTACAGAACCGCCGTTACTTTGTGGCATTTTAAAAAAATCGCCACTAATTAGTGGCTACAACTCTAAACCGCCGCTAATTAGTGACAGAGAATAAAAAAATGCCATTTTTATTAATTAAAACAACCTCATTTTTATAAAATATGTGGCGTTTAAAGGAACCGTCATAAATTTTGTGGCGTTTCAAATAAAATGCCACAAATTTGTGACATCTTTTTTAAGTGCCACTAATTTGCGCCGTTTTTATAAACTGTCGTAAAATATTTGCTGCCAAAGCCCTATTTTATTGTAGTGTTAACTCTTGAATTAACAATGATCATATCATTATTTGGACATTTTTACTTTATTATAGATGTCCAATTATTCTGCTAGAATTTTACTTGTCGATCTTTGGCTTATTTCATTACGATGATATAAAGATCCAAAATTAATTAATCTATTTACTTGGACCCAAAATGGCCTTAATATCTTTATTCGAACATTTAAACTTTGCATTTAAAGTCTATTATCCTATAAAAAAATTTATTTATCGTAATTAAGCTTGTACTTGTTTATTACCAAACTTCATATCATGGCTTACTTTAGTGATCATTGCTTACATTAAGAACTTGGGGTGTTATACAATGAGAGTATACATATATGCCATTGTTGTGTTGAGTTTTGTACAGTTTGTTCAATGCCAAGTCATCAACAATGACTACAATCAATTTGACAAAATTTAATTCTTTAGATGCTCACGCACCGCGTCAATAACCAGCTTTCAAATTCTAAGAAGCGAAATCAACAATCAGTTGAGATTCTGCATTAAGGATTCGTGAGTGATTGTAACCCCTGGTTGGCTGCCAAGAAAAGAACAGAAAACTAAAGGACTTAGGGCATGTTTGGTATGCTCGAACGAAATAAGACAAAAATGGAATAGTATCAGGAATAGAATAAGACAGGACTGAAATGTGAATAATTATTTTATTTTTTTGTTTGGCTGAATACCCAATAATGGAATGACAAGTACATTCCTGTGTTTGGTTTGAACCATCAAATTTTTGGAATGAAATTAATATTAAGTTAGATATTCAAAGTACTTACATAAATTTCAAAACTTTTATGTACGTTTAATGAAAAAAAATTCAACATGCATTTGTTTTATTGGTAAAAAAAAAAAAAATTAATTTAAATTTTTTTTATTGGCACAAAAAAAAATTCAATTTAAATTTTTTTTATTGAATTGGCACAAAAAAAAAAATTCATCTTGCATGTTTTTTATTGGCGAAAAAGAAAAATAAAAATTTTGATAAGGAAGGGAATGAGCATTTTATGATTTTTGGTAAAGAATGGCTTTAATCTAGTTTTTAATAGTGTGTGAAATGTGGGGATGCGTTGAATTTGATTTTTTTAATCTCTGGATTGTCTTTCAGGAAACCGATTGGGACAAACTTGAATGAATTATTAAACTAATCATCCTTAATCGATCATGACATAAACACGCAACAACCGTATATTAAAATTAATAATTAACGGCAGGTCTTCTCCTCACATTACTTGTACTTTAAACAATACAATTTTAATTATTAAAAAATTAATATTTTAAAGTTAACATTTTTCGTAATTAAACGTCATTTTCCAGAAAATTGCAATCGACTTCACGTGACCCCTCATGCATTGGCACGTTACCCTTTCTTTGGGGACCTTAAAGAATCATCCCGCAATCAACCCAATCTAACAGAGTAGTACTCATGATTGGAGAAATGACTCTCTCTCTCTCTCTCTCTCTCTCTCTCTCTCTGAGCTGCATATACACACATATTTGTAAACGAAAATGATTTGTGTGTGGTGTGTACCGACTTTCTCTCTTTACAATCTTATAGTGATAAGGAAAGTTGGTGACCAATAGGGGCCAAGCACTTGAGGAGTTTGGAGCTCCTTATCATGGAGCAAAGACCATGAGATCAAAGCATTACTGAAAAGTAGAGTGTGTGTAGATGTGATTGTGGGCTCACTTGCACGTGAACTTTGAAAATAGAATAATTGGCTTTTTAATTCTTTTTTCTATAGAATTTGGAATATAGTAACAACTAAATTGGTTTAATCATATAAAAGAAATTACTTACTTTATCGATATTTTATGTTAGTGTCCAATTATAAAAGATGCCAATTGATTATTGAGTTTGTCAACTCCTAAGTGCAAATGATCACTTTAACACCATAAAGAAAAATAAAAAATTCAAAGTATAGGAATAAATTAATTTCCCAAAAATTGATAACACACACACACAAAAACTCTTTTAACACACACTCATGTGTGTAAAAGAGTTTGTGTGTCATATCATATAATTGTGCAATTTTACATATTATACCGTACATAAAAGTTGTGAGAATTTTAGGCCATGCCAGTATGGTCATTATTCAAATATTCTAATATTATTGATATGTTACTTGGTGACTAAAGAATAATATATTTTTTAATAAATGTCATTTATCTATTAGACTGGATGAATAATCTAAACCACTAAATAATTTCTTAGTCACGAATCTCTGAACATAAATATATTTCAGTATCTATCAAGCACCATCTTAGCTACACCACCCTCATTAGTGTTAGGACAACATATGGGTTATGTCCATTTATTTTAATAGAACATAGCGCACATATCAACCCACTATTAAATGATGACACGGCCACGTAGTGCTTTTCATGACACTCAATACTTTCACCTTGATTACTGTAATTGGAAAACAGTGGCACAAAGTGACTGCCAAATGGATCATAAAAGGCTAATTAATTTAACTGAACAAACATATATGAAGCTAATTTCACGACATTATTATACATGAAACAAAGTCATCTGATGAACTTACAAAGCAATACAACGTCTTACATGCCATAGACACACCAACTTCTACTTTATTGTTATACAGGGTAGAACAAAATGTCGAAGGGTCTAAACGTAGAAAAACCATTTCTGAACACTAGGATGCATGAAACAGAGAAACAAGAAACAAACAAAACCAACAATGCTTGCATACCCTAAATTAAAGTGGATCACGATGAAGATGAGTAAAGCTAGCTAATGACATACGTACGATAGAATGACGATTAACATACATGTAATGCTTACATGTCATAGACATGGAAGACATTGGGGTTTTTTTATAACGATATCGTACATGTAGATGGAGTTGAACCTGGTGAAGTCCCTACGAAGAGAGATTAGGTCAATGGAAGATTGCTTGTGAAATTGGAAGAGGTCAAAGTCACCGCCATAGTACCTCTCCCATCCTAACCCCCTTAGAATTTGCTCAAGTGAGTGATATGATGACACCACCTTGCCGGTTGGCAAGTATACTAAAACCTTTCTCCAGGTGGAGTTAGTTTGCCTTCCGTCGTTCTATTCAGTCACTGGATTTTCTAGGGTAATCAGCCTATTATTCTTGAACACCCAAACACCTTACATTTTCCTGTGTTTCTATTTTTCTTGGGTTGGGAAAGTTTAGGGTTTTATGAGTACATAGTGCTTTGTTTGTGATGGTGAGTATTTGAGGGCCTGGTTTGAGGAGAAGGGGGAAGGGGGAGTTATATATATGTGTGATAGGGCAGATAAAACAAAAGGGAAATACTCTCGAGTGGGCTAAAAATGAGGGTGATGATAGGAGTGTTTGGCTTTCGTATAGAATCTAGATATTGTGGGACTCGTCTGGTTAAATTATGAGGGTACAACGATGCCCTTAGGGTGTGATTTAAGGCGCACGTACCATATGTGGGGTGGGTGGAGGAGAATCGTTCTATTGTGTATAGCCCTTTTCTTTCTTTAGTAGTCTTCACCGAGAAATTTTGGGTTATTTGAGTATTGACTTTGAGAGGGAAAAAAAATTTACATTTCCAAAGTCAATCAATAAAACATTCCGTCCCCACTTTGATCACATGTTGTCCACGTGAAGGCTAACTGGAGATGTTTAGGGACATTTGGTCTGATGTAGTTTGTTTACACGCAAGTGGGTTTGCTCTCAAAAAGAAAATTCTGGTTGTTTTAAGGTAGGGTACACATGGAGAAATGAATAGGCCACCTTTACGACAGTTTCTACGAAAACCATCAGGTGATTTTATGTACGGTGGATTCCTACCCAAACGAGGATTTTGGTTGGTTAAACTTACACATAGAGAGGAAATGAATAAGACCTGGCCTCTATGCTTGTTTTTGTAAAAAACTTTGGCTGCTTTTTTGTAGGTGGGTTTGCTACCCAGATGGGGATTTTGGTTGTTTTTGGATAGCTACACCATTGGGGAAATGAATAGGACCTTTATAATATTACTCCTTAGCTTTTATCAAATCTTCATGTACATTAACGATTACCCGTTTTAAGAATTTAAATTGACTGAGAATACTGTATAACTTAATTAGCCATTTTTATATTATCAACGTGCTATTCCTATAGGCTCAAGTCCTATTTACAAGTGGATTGGAAGGAACAATAGTTTCGAAGCATATTAATTTGGTTGGGTAATACAATATTGTTCATATATATGAGTTTATGGTATGTTAAAAACATTCAAAAAGGTGTGTAATTTTATATTTTCTTTGTAACAAGAGATGGAAAATTAGAAAGGCGAGAATGTAGAAATATACCTCGAGAGGTTTTATTCTCTCCTTATTTAGTTTAGTAAGATAATAAAAAGAAATTAAAGAAAGAGATATTATTTAATTTTACCATTGTATCATTACATGTTAAAGTAATGATTTTTAAAAATATAAAGATATTAAAGGGGAGTGGGAATCACCACTTCCATAAGGAATATGGTATGTAGCACAGAAGGAACCCTCTGCCACCCCTTCACCTTCCTTTGTCTTCTCTTCATTCTTTTGTCAAACCACGAAAATCTGATTTTATTTTCCCCTTTTTATCTCTCTCCTTTCCTTCTTCCCATTCTTTCATTTAGTGGTCTCAAAAATTAAATCAGCAAAACAATAATCAAATTATTTCTTGTTATAAATTAAATGGAGATTCTCTTTGGAAATCTTAAGCCGAACTCAAAACTCAAAACAATCCAATATCTCATTCGACAATCACATGCTCCTTTTGAAACTTGAATCTTTAACCGCCTTGTTAAAGATAGTCATGTAATACCCAATTGAGATTGAATTCAATGATAAACATAAATCAAATCAATGTACCTTAAATAGTCCATCAAGGAATATTATATATATATATATATATGTGTGTGTGTGTGTGTGTGTGTAATATTATAAGGGTCAGGCTAAATACACTCCTATTTCATAATCATGGATTCTGACTCATAATGTATAAGTAAAAATGCAAAAGAATAAAAAAATATAATTAGAGTGCATTTAGCTCCATCGTATTATAGTTTTAATCTTGAATTGTTTCCAAAATAATTAGAGATATCACTAGATTAAGACATTTGAAATAAGGAATAGATGATATGAAGTTGTGTTTCACATTGATACAGGACAAATATGGGATCTTAAAAATAAAGAAAGTTGTTTTAGAGTTGTATTATGATTGTTTAGTTTCTAATTTTAATTTATTCCTAATTTATTTAGTTTTTTATTTTATTTTATTAGAATTAGAATAGGAAATATAGGAATTAGTAGTTTTCCATTCAAATTATTTGTCTTTATTGTAGTAGGATTAGTATAAAAATAGAAATTTTGGTTTCCTAGTTAAAATAGAAGCATTCCGCTACTTATGTCCACGTCCTGGGGATGTTTTATTTTTGTTTTAAGGATCTGTAACTTAAACACTAAACTCTTGATGGTCTGTAAAACTTTATTATGCTTTCCGCTACTTATTTATTTAACTTCACATTATTATTATTGATCCTTAATATGAAATTGTTACGGACAGTCTGAGGGCCAGTCCCTGCGATTCTTAATCCGCATCGGGTGGGTTTCGAGGTCGTGACACATAGAATTTGAGATTGTGATCTCCGTAGTGGGTTTGATAATCAAGAGAGGGAGAGAGAGACAAAGGTGTGGATTTGGAGTGAGATAGAAGGAGAGTGGGCTGTTGGAATAGTTGAGAGATAGTAGTCGTCAGAGATGACTCAAAAAAGGTGAGAGAGGCTTCAAAGGAGTTGAAATAGGGGTATAAGTGCAACTCCAAGAGTAGGTTTTAGGAGGGGAGTCATCCCTTCCAATTGCCAATATGACTTCCATTAATGCACTGTTCACGTTTCAAGAGAACACTCATCCTAGCACCCATTTTGGATCTAGCCATAAATAATGAGGAAGTGGATGTAGATATGGATACTATATATGGAGAGGGGATCCAAAAGTTAGTTGGAAGAACGAGAAAGAGATAAATTAGTGGGAAAAAAGATAAAAGTGAGAGAAAAATATATTAAAATATTAAATAGGATACTACTTTGGATACCATTGTTGGAGTGATGTATAATGCTGGGAGCCATTAGTGTATGCATAAACACTATAGCAGTATCCAAAAGAGTTTTTTGGATCCAAAAATAGATCTCCCTTCTTGGAGTAGCTCTAAAGGTATGTTTATTATCATTGAGGGTAAATTTGTTATTTTAAAAATATCAATTTGCTGATATCATCAAAAAGTAACGGATCACTAATGGACTGTTAATGTAGGGGAGTAATTTGTTACAAACTGTCACATTATAGGAGATGTCAATGTAATTAATCAAATTAGAAGCGATCTGTTTGAAATTGTCGAAAATCTTAGGTTGCTAGGTGTAATTTACTCTTAATTAATCTATTTAATTGGACCCAAAATGGCCTTAATATCTTTATTTGAACATTTAAACTTTACATTTTAAGTCTATTATCCTACACAAAAATTACTTATCATAATTAAGCTTGTACTTGTTTATTACCAAAATTCACATCATGGCTTACTTTAGCGATCATCGTTCATATATGCCATTGTTGTGTTGATTTTTGTACAGTTTGTTCAATGCCGAGCCATCAACAATGACTACATCAATTTGACAAAATTTAGTTCTTTAGATGCTCACACACTGTGCCAATAACCAGTTTTCGATTTCTAAGCAGCGAAATCAACAATCGGTTGAGATTCTGCATCAAGGATTCATGAGGGATTCATTTTGATTGTAACCTCTGGTTGGTTGCTGAGAGAAGAACAGAAAACTCAAGAACTTAATCTAGTCTTTGATAGTTTGTGTGAAATGTGGGGATGAGTTGAATTTGATATTTTTAATCTCGGAATGTCTTTCAGGGAAACTAATTGGGACTGTGACTTCAATTTTTCTTCTAATATGGATTTCTTAGCTCCGTGCATTTATAAACCTAAAGCTGCAAGTGAAAACTTTTAAACATTTTTTGAGTGAAGGCAAAATTGCATTAATAAATTTACTCAAATTAAATGAAATTTATATTCTTTTAAAATCAAGTCAAAAACATTTTCAAAGTGAAGGCAAAATTGCATTAAGAAATTTTCAATAACTCTTGGTCATTTTTAAAAATTCATCAAAAATAGAATACTTTAATAATTTAGATAAGACTAGTCTCAAATTAAATCTTAAACACTATATTTTGAAGTTTAATTAATGGCTTTCAATAATAGTTGAAACAAAGTTAGACCCAATATTTTTTGGAACAAAATTTCAGCATTGACCACTTGGGCTTTCAAAATTCATAACTCAAAATTTACTTGGACTTATAATATGAAACTAATTTTAAATAAAATTAGGCATCCAGAACTTCAATTTATTCTCAAATTCCACCCAATTCAGGATTTAAGTCGACCAAGATATGCCTTTTTAAATATGATTTGATGTTGGTAGAATGTTTCAGTAAGTAAAGTTTTCAATTAATTTGATATTTGTTAATGATGTGACTTATATTATTGTAACAAGTAAATTAGGTATATAGGTATTATGTGCGGAATGTAACGAAGTACGTAATACCCATGCGGCTTAATACTAGTTGTGTTGTCAGGAACGAAGAATATGTTGGGGGTTGCGGAGGACTTGTCCTCGCAGTACGGTAATGGTATATTGGAAAATTTCAATATATCCGATTAGGGTTAAGATTTAATTACGATCGATGTAACTCTATTTTTTAAATTAGTGTAAAAGATAATTGCACCCGTAGACGTAGGTATATTACCAAATTGCATAAATTTTCTGTATCATCGATTTCTCTCTTTCTCTCTAATTTTTATTGCATAAATCATTAATTTCACAATAATATTAAATTATTAAATACATCTTCATGATTTACAAAATTATGATTGTTGATATTTCCTCTACTCATATAGTATCATACCTCATTAGACATAAAACAACAAGAGACTTGTCATTTTATTTTATTTTTCCAAAATCAACTCACATACAAAACTACCACCATGTAAGAAACTCCTACTTACCGTTTAAATTAATTATTAAATTAATCATCACATAAATACACAACTGCCCTTTATTAAAATTAATAATTTAAGGCTAGCTCTATCCCGGTTATAATTTGTTAACTAATCATTAACAAAATAATATTTAAAAGTTGAAGTGAATAAATGAGAGTGTAAATAGCATTTCTCATAATCAAACGTCATTTTTCAGAAAATTAAAATCCACTTCACGTGATCCCTGATGCATTGGCACGTTACCCTCTCCTGTGGACCTTAGAGAATCATCCAGCAATCAACCAAGTCTAAGAAAAGTTGTACTCATGATTGGAGAAATGTCTCTCTCTCTCTCTCTCTCTCTCTCTCTCTCTCTCTCAGCTGCATATACACACATATTTGTATAAGAGGGTGATTTGGTGTCTGGTGTCACTACAAGTTAGAGAATAATTGATTTAACGTCAGAAATATATATTATTGATAAATAATAGACGTCGCACAAAAAAGTCGATAGTAAAATAATCAGAAAAAGATTACTGACATAAATATCGTGACGTCGAAAATATTATAGTGATAAGGAAAGTTGGTGACCAATAGGGACCAAGCACTTGAGGAGTTTGGAGCTCCTTATCATGGACCAAAGACCATGAGATCAAAGCATTACTGAGAAGGTAAAGAAGAAAAGAAGAGTGAGTGAGGGTAGATGTGAGGTGGGCTTCACTTGCACGTGAGTTTTGAAAAGGGAATAATTGGTATTTTAATATTATTTTTTTCTATAGAAATTGGAATATAGCAACAACTAAATTGGTTTGAAATTGAATCACATAAAAGAAATTATTTATTTTATCGATATTTTATGCTAATGTCCAATCATAAAAGAAGCCAACTGATTATTCTCTGAGATTGTCAACTCCTAAGTCCAAATGATCACTTTAAGAGTACCATAAAAAAAAAAGAAAAAAACAAAAACAAAAACAAAAAGGATAGGATCTGAAAACCATGTAAATTATTTAGGTTTGCACCGTACTCATTCGAATACCATGTAAATTCATTTCCCAGAATAGAGTAAAAGCGTACACACACACACACACACAAAAACTCTTTAAAATTCTTTTACGCACACGTATGTGTGCAAAAGAGTTTGTGGTCATATGATCATATGATTTATTTGTGTCTTAAAGAGGTTTTTTTTTATTTTTTATTTTCGTGTGAGTAAAATTTATAGACCACAAGGGCAAGCAACAGAGAACAACAAACAAAACAAAGGAAACAAACAAAAGAAAAAAAACCCTCAAGCAAATGGAAACTCTAACTCAAACTGCATGAAAGAATAGAGTGATCTATTCCCCAGTGCATGCAGATCTCCCGATTACAGTAAGAAATAACAATGTTTTTTCCACAGGCTAGCTTTAACTCTAATAGCTTCCTCAATTTGAGAGACTATCTAATTAGGGACTTTAATTTGCTATTCTTGTGCAGTTTTGCATGTTATACCATGCATAGATAAAAGTTGTGACAGTTTTAGGTGCCATGTCAGCATGGTCATTATTCAAATGTCCTAAAACATTGTTATTGACGGGCTATTGGGACTAAAGAATAATATACTTTTTAATGAATGTCATTTATTCATTAGATTGGACGAATGTTCTATACCACTAAATAATTTATCAATCACAAACCTCTTAAGATGAAAATATTTTCAATATCCATGAGGCACTGGCTTAGCTATGCCACTCTCACTAGTGCTAGGACGCCATGTAGAATATGTCCATCTATTTTAGTGGAATATAGCGCACGTATCAACCCTCTATTGAATGGTGACACGGCTGTGGTGCTTCTGTGACACACAATACTTTCAACTTAATTGATCACTGTAATTGGGTGACATGGCACAGAGTGACTGCCAAATGGGTTATAAAACTCTTATTAATGTAACTGAACGAACATGAAGCAAATTTCACGGCATTATTATACATGAAACAAAGCCATTTGACGAACTTACAAAGCAATACAACATCTTACATGCCATAGACACACCAGCTTCTATTTTATTGTTATACATGGTAGAACAGAAGGTCAGAAAGGTCTAAGAGTAGAGAAACCATTTTTGAACACTAGGATGCATGAAAGCACAGGCACAAGAAACAAAGGAACAAGAAACAAAGGATACCAACAATGCATGCATGCCCTAAAGGAGGGTCACGATGAGGAAGACTGAAGCTAGCTATGACATACATACGATATAATGGCGACTGACATGCATGTAATGCTTACATGTCACGGACATGGAAGACATTGGGGTTTTTGACAACGATATCGTACATGTAGATGGAGTTGAACCTGGAGAAGTCTCTAGGAAGAGAGATTAGGTCAATGGAAGATTGCTTGTGAAATTGGAAGAGGTCAGAGTCACCGCCATAGTACCTCTCCCATCCTAAACCCCTTAGAATTTGCTCAAGTGAACGATATGATGACACCACCTCGCCGGTTGGCAAGTATACTAAAACCTTTCTCCGGGTGGAGTTAGTTTGCCTTCCATCGTTCTGCTCAGCCGCTGGATTTTCTAGGGTAATCACTCCATTCTCCTTGAACACCCAAACACCACCTGACATTTTCCTGTGTTTCTATTTTTCTTTGGCGAGGGAAGTTTAGGGTTTTATGAGTACGTAGTGCTTTATTTGAGATGGTGAGTATTGGAGGGCGTGGTTTGAGGAGAGGGGGAAGGGGGAATTATATATATGTGTGATAGGGCAAATAAAACAAGAGGGAAATACTCTTGAGTGGGCTAAAAAGGAGGGTGATGATAGGAGTGTTTGGCTTTCGTATAAAATCTAGATATTGTGGGAGTCTTCTGGTTAAATTATAAGGGTACAAGGATGCCCATAGGATGTGATTTAGGGCACATGTACCACATGTGGGGTGGGTGGAGGAGAATCTTTCTAGTGTGTATAGCCCTTTTCTTTCTTCAGTACTCTCCACCAGGAAATTTTGGGTTATTTGAGTATTGACTTTGAGAGGGAAAAAAAAATTACATTTCCAAAGTCAATCAATAAAACATTCTGTCCCCACTTTGATCACATGTTGTCCACGTGAAGGCTAACTGGAGATGTTTAGGGACATTTGGTCTGAGGTAGTCGGTTTGCATGCAGGTGGGTTTGCTATCAAAAAGGAGATTTTGGTTGGTTTAAGGTAGGCTACACATGGAAAAATGAATAGGACCTTACGACAGTTTTTGCGTAAACCATTGGGTGATTTTATGTATGGTGGGTTGCTATACCCAAAAGGGGATTTTGATTGGTTAAACTTACACATAGAGAGGAAATGAATAAGACCTGGCCTCTATACTAGTTTTTGTCAAAAACTTTGGTTGCTTTTTTGCAGGTGGGTTTGCTACCCAAATGGGGATTTTGGTTGTTTTTGGATAGCTACACCATTGGGGAAATGAATAGGACCTTTATAATATTACTCCCAGCTAGCTTTTATCAAATCTTCATGTACATTAACAAACTACCAGTTTTAAGAATTTATGGTACCTTAAAAACATTCAGAAGGGTGTATAATTTTATATTTTCTTTGTTATGAGAGATGGAAAATTAGAAAGATGAGAATGTAGAAATATACCTAGTGCAGTTTTATTCTCTCTTTATTTAGTGTAGTAAGATAATAAAAAGAAAGAAAGAGATATTATTTAATTTTATTATTGTATAATTACATTTAAAGTAATAATTTTTAAAAGGATAAAGATGTCAAAGGGGAGTGGGAAACACCACTTCCACAGGGAATATAGTACGTAGCACACAAGAAACCCCCCCTCATCTTCCTTTGTCTTACATTTAAAGTAATGATTTTGTATTCCCCATTTATCTCTCTCCTTTTCTTCTTCCCATTCTTTTACTTAGGTGTTCGTCTCAAAAATTAAATCAGAAAAAAACAAGAATCAAATTCTTTCTTATTATAGATTGAAGGGTGATTTTCTTTGAAAATCTTACCAACTCAAGACTTATAAACTATCCAATTTCCCATTCTACAAACACAAGTTACTTTCGAAACTTGAATTCTTAACTTTTTGTTAGCGATAGTCATATAATACTAATTAAAATAGAATTCATTGATAAACATAAATCAAATTAATGTACCTTAAATAGTCCATCAAATAATATTATATAATATTATAAGAGTGAGGCTAAATACACTCTCCTTTTATAATTATGAATTTTAACTCATAATGTATAAGTAGAAATGTAAGAAACTAAAAAAAAGATATAATTAGAATGCTTTTAGCTCCACGCTATTATAATTCTAATCCTAAATTGTTTTCAAAATAATTAGAAATATCACTATATTATGACATCTGAAATAAGGAATAGATGATATGAAGTTGTGTCTCAAACAATAAATCTCCCACCCCGCACAAGAGGAGTTTGATTCAATACCCTTTTTTAATCACAACTAAACTCTCGTTCAAATTTGATTACCACTCTTGATATATATATATATATATATATATATATATATATATCATTATCCAATGAAAATTGATGGAGCCCAAAGAGTTGTCTATCAGACGGACCACCGCACTTGGGTTTTTCTTTTTCTTTACATTTGTTTTTTACCACTTTATCTCCTCACTATTTTGAAGCAAATGTTTGCTAAGTTGCCCACATGTTATCACATGGGCAATGTGGTCCTTTGCTTGGATGAAAAATATTGCAGCTTCCTTTACGGACCTGTCTCGTCCAATCAATCATTAGCAATGGAAACCTGTCTTTTGGATATTTTGTTGGAAATTAGCACTACCACACACATTGTAAGATGGCTAGCTTGTTGTGTCCGGAATATTTTGATAATCAATTAATATTTTTAATTTTTAATTAGGTAATTACATGTTAGCTAATTAATGATGATTAATTTCGCAAATAAATAAAGACTTTGACATATATGTTTTGAGATTTAATAGAATTGTTAGGAAGTATGAGTTTCTCTAGTCATCGTTATCTACTGTGTGTTTCATAAATTGAAAATGTTCAAGGGTCGGGCTTGTAATTTAAATGGTGAAAACATTTCTTTGGTATATGAGCGAGATTCATTCTATTTTATTATAGTTGAGTCCATTTTTATACGAAAGAAATGATTATTTTTATTTTAATTTAAAATAAAAACATGTCCAATCTATTGTTCAAAATATTGAAAAGTTACATTACTTCGTGTACACACACACACACACACACACATATATATATATATAAAGTTAACTACAGGATCTCCTTTCATTGAATTGAATTGATTGTTTTAAATGGTAAATTATATTAACATTTCATGTCATTTTTTATAATTATAAAAATATTTTCTAAAATTTATCCTGTCCTTTCTTATTTCTATTGAGAGATTATACATATCTTGATCCCATCTAGTCTATTTTTCTTTTCTTTTTTCTTCAAAATGATAGAAGTTTCTCTTATATTATTATTAATTTTTTTTTTTACATTTTTTTAATTTTGATCAATTTTGTTTTTCAAATAAATATTGATTAAAACATTCTTGATAAAATATATATATATATATAAATTATTTACTTTAATTTTTTTTTTAATATATAAAATGAAAAAATCCTTTAAAAATTTAAAAAAAAATTTAGTCAAATTTTAAAATTATATAACAAAAAACATGAAAGAGATAATTTTTGTCATTTAACAAAAAAAGTTAGACAAGAAGAGATGTATGTATAGTTTATTAGTAAAAGTAAAAGAAGCTGCAGTGTATTTAGGGTTGGAATTGGCGGTTAGATGCTCAATTTGATAAAGCTCTGCACATTCTACTTCAACCGCAGATTCCCTTCGTTAATTAACTTTGGCATTGCATAAAATACAAAACAATTAATGGGTCCTGGTGAATTTCGGTCCAGAAGATACTCCTAATGTTGTTGCTTTTGATGATGCACTTCTGTATGAGGAAATTATTCTATGTTCTACACAACTTATGGCTATCTTGATCTTTTTTTCTTTCTTTTTTTTAAATATATTTTTTTCTTGGGTGGTAGTAGAAATGATACGTATGTTGATGCATGTTCTTTAATGTGAGAAACTAATTAAGTACATCTAAAGAGAAACAGTGAAATGGAGAAATCAATTTTGTTGGGATGAGGTCCAAATGTTTTGATGTTTTTTGCGCTTAAGTCTGTATTGTTGTAGTCGAGTTGTTTATCTTGTACTTCTTTGATTACATTGATGAAATTCTTTTCCCTTTCTATGATATAAAAAGAAAAGAAAAGAAATGGATAACAGAGTTAATATCAATGGTGGTCCTCAACCTTTTCTTCTTAAAGCAGTACTGGGATGATTCCAGTTCGATCGAGGTGACCAAAACATAATACATGGCAGCGGCAGCCGGCACCGGCATGCCTTTTGGCATTCAAGCCTCATGCACAACGGCCAGCCTTTGCTTCTTCATGTTCCTCTTTATGCATGCCAATGAGGTCCTAATGACACACTCATCCTATGTGACCGACCTTATGTTTTTGTGATATCTTATGTTGAATTTTTTTGGAAAAAAGAAGATGGCTACTTGTAACGCAATATCAAAATGTGAAATCGAATTTTTTTTTAAATCACTGTTACACTGGGATTACTAATTTAACAAGAGAAAAAATTTTAAATTCAAAATCTGATATAATATTAAAAGTATAAATAATAAAAGTCTGTTTACATAATATTTAAATAGTTAAAAGATTACAAATCCGAATAAGAAACTACTATATTCTTTCTACTAATTCGATTAAGAAAATACTAATACTAGTTCTAATAGAAATTTGGAAATCAAAATACTTGTAAAATTAAGTAAAAATTGAAAAATTCACACATTATCTCAAGTCGTGTCAGGTCATCAAGAATTCAGCACTTGTTCTACATACATTAGGTTTTTAAATGTTATGCCTTGAAAGTTTATGGAAAAGAATCTGAATAAGATGTGGTAGTACATCAACTTAACACGTTGCCATTTTGTTTCATGGATGGAATAATAGTAGATTAGTTATCCTCTTTACTAATAGTGATAGGATTAGTAATCCCTCTCCTTTTCTTCCATTATTTTATCCATGCTACGGACTATTATCTCTCGATACTATTAGGCCATGTTTGTTTGACGGGATAAGAGGGTGGGATAGGATAAGTGATATCCTATCTTATCTTTGGACATTTACTTAGAATTGGATTAGTTATAATTATATCCCATAAATGTGAGATAAAAATAATCCCACCAAGGTAGTGGTATTATTTTTATCCCATGCTCAATGGGATAAGAAGTAAAATAAAATTTTTTAATCATCCTCATATGATAAGAAAAAAATATATAAGAGAAAGGGTATTACTTCCAACAATTATTATTGACGATACTTATATAAATTTTCGTAATATATTATCATCCTTGTATACTTTTAAGACTATTAAATGGATTTCAAATATACCGACTATTTTTTTTTTCTTATATCTATTAGTAATCCATTTTATTAATATTCATACATAATAAATTATTAAATTTGTTGAACCCTCTCTTATTTAATTATATCTCTATGTTGTTCTTAACCTTTTTTTTTTTTTTTTTTTAATTTTTAAGCATATATTTTCAAAAAAATACATTTTAAGATTTTGGTTTTTCTAAAATCTCAAAAAAATATTATTAAGATTACAAATTTAATATCACAAAGATTTTATTTTCATAAAATTTTATTAATAATTATATCGATCTAAATATAGAATTGAAGTAAAACAATATATCTAGACTTTTTATCTAGCCACGTTCCAAATATTGAAATAGAATATTTAATAACTTATTAGATTTTATTTTTTATCCGATCTGAACATATCTTATTTGATCCAACCGTTTTATTCGGTCATCCAAATGAGGTCTTAGTGAGTCTCTTTTTCTTTTTACCAAATACTAGCTTCACAAGATTGACATGAAGACTAATTTATCAAACAAGATTATTTAATAGATGGATTTCTCTTTTCTCTTAATAAATAAAAGAAAGGAAAAGTAGAGTTAATATTTTTCTTTGAGAAAATATAAAACCCCTCCAACTACCATGAAAAGAAAGAAAGAAAAAAAACCAGTTATAACCAGCCACTGTGGATATGATGGTGAAAAGATACTTAGCTGGCAACAAGATCCACTAGTCGAATAAATTTTCCATCTCCAACTAGGATTCCAATGATTTAATATGTCAGCTCATAAACAGTTGTCTGTATCTTGGAGAACAAAGCCAACTCAGCAAGATCTTTTATTAATTTTTTTTTCCTTTTTTCCCTTTATTTTTAAATTTGAGTTTTTTTTTTTTCTAATTATATAAAGGTAATTTTTTGGAGGCTAAATTAATGTTAAAAGATTTTGGTGGGGGGCAAGTACCTTGTGCCACTGTAAACAACTTTATCCATATGCTTAAGCTGTTGTCCCATTTCATATGAGAATCAAGGAAAAGGTAGCCTCCACTATGGATGTCTCAGGCCTACCTCAACCTAGCTCTATTACATTGAAATAAAAAGATCTTAATTCCCACATCAAGCCATTCTGGCTTTATCATTAACTTAATTAACTTCAGATTTGTCTAGTAAAGTGAATATATTCTCAGCCATATATATATGTATATATATATGTATGTATGTCTCTGTGTGTGTGTGTGTGTGTGAGAGAGAGAGAGAGAGAGAGAGAGAGAGAGAGAGAAGAAGAAGAAGAAGGATTTGTCCTTTTAGTTGTTGCATACTCACTCATTAAAAATAAATAAATTACATGCATAATGCTAGCTTATGGGAATAATACTGTAAAGCACTGGATTAGAATTTAGAAGCTAGTTTAGGAGGATATTACTAGATTTAAAGGGAATGTGATTAGGCCTAACCTTGATTATTAATATCTAATCAGGGAATTATAACTTTAGTTAATACTTTAAAAGTCACGGGGAAAAAAACAAATATTTCACTACAGCAGAATTTAATCAGTCAGATTGTAAAGCTAGGGTGATGCTATATTCCCATTTAAAAAAAGAATAAATTCCGGCTGCATCAATACCCTTATACAAATTAAATTTTATGAGTTAAACATCTCACTTTTTAATCCTTCAATGAAAGGAAAGGAAATGAGACGAATTTAGGTTTATAATTAATTAATAATGATAAGTAATTATTATATAGAATTATGCAAATAGTCTTAAATTAAGTCTCTAAATAATTAATAAAATTAATTAGACAAGAATCCTAGAACTAAAATAATATTAAACAAAGTGTTTTTATAAAAAATTATATTAGATTCTTAAGTAATTTTATGGCCAAGTATTTCAATTAATTAATAGCAATAATAAAGAGAGTACAATTAATAAAAATTCAATACAACAAAAGAGAACACAAGATATATAGTGGTAAAATCTTTACAGGTAGAAAAACTCACTCTCATACTAAAGAACGTTCCACTAATAAATTAACCCAGTTACAAAACACAAAATTAACAAAAATCATCGCTAACCTGTTACATTATCTTGTAGTTTACCGCTAGTCAATCACTCCAGTAGTCCTTGTTTTGCTCTTGTTTGTCGATTACATCTATTAGCCTATTCTTTTACTATAACAACATCTCGTTGCCTACAGATCCACACTTCGTAGTATGCAACTCATTGTAAGTGATCTAAAGATGTGTCCTAAGATTTCTTTGAATCCACTCACAAGGATTAAATTTGAAACTATCAAGGATTCACTAGTGTTGATAGTGCGCAATATTGATGCAAAATAATGCTCTTTTCTTATCCCTTTCCTAAACATAGTCCAAATGGATGAATCATTCAGATGATTCCTAGATGCATACAGATAGTTGACGTATTGTTTTTTGCAATTTTGAATCTAATTGATTAAATCAACAAAGTAGCTAAGGGAAATTTTAATAGCACATTCTATGATCTTTTTTTAAGTCTATGGTCAAAACTGAAAATAACCTAAATCATTAGAACATCTAAAAGCAAGCCTCTATGAGAACCGTATAGCAAAAGACTCCATGCACATAAATCTTACAAATGCACTTAACATGTATGCATAACGTGCATGTATGTTTATACCTTTCTCGAAGCAATTATTAACCATCATAATATTGTCATACTCTTTTTTTTTTTTTCAAACGTTTGCAGCTGTAATCAAGTTTAGGTTGATCAAGTGTTTACGAAATTGATTGATTAGCAGTTAACCAGCAGTAAGACTCAACTTAACCTTACAACTACAGACTAAACAAGTATGTTTCTAACCTAGAAGGGGGGGGGGGGGGTTTGAAAGGTTTTGTCAACTTTTTGTAACTTTTTATCCACAACTCTATTCTACCAGTAATTTAAGGTACAATATTGAATTGATCAAGTTCTATGTAACATACAACATGTAATGCAATTAAATTCTTAATAAATTATTCAATCAATTCAATTTGCTCAATTGTTTAACCACAAAACAACTCACCTCAATTGTTCAACCCCAATCAATTAATCATTTGATTCAATTATTCAATTTTCAAGTTAAATCAATTAACTAATCAATTTGCATAATTATCATATCAATTTCTCAATTTTCAAATTATTCAATCAATTAATCTAAAAATTCAATTTCGATTATCAATTTACAAGTTATAAATATTCAATTAGGCAAAATCATGCTTGAATTGACAATTTCATGAATTATAAACCAAATTAGGGAAATGAGAAATTCACATCAATTTTGGTGACGAAGAACCATCACAATCACTTGTGATGAAAAAATTTAGGGCACTCATTGCCCGATGAAAAAGCTTCACTATGAGGACTGAACCGATTATAATGCAGCAAACACGAACCTAGATCTCTAGCCCCATTCAATCTCTCAATCTCGATTCCGCTTTGAATCCACAAGCGTCCTCCGAATCCAATAAAGCTCTAAGGCACAATTGTGAACTTCACATGACCTCAGACTCCTTCGATCGCTCACTCATTGAAATCCACAAGAAGAAACTCTTTTGTTGATGATGATTGTGTTGATCTAGGCTCTCAAAATGACTTGGATCATGTGAGAATGATGCAACTCATGATGTGGAGATGTAGATATATAGAGGAAGTATATAGAATTGCTCTCTAATGAATGCTCTCATTTCTCTCTAATGTTCTGCACTCATTTGTTGAATCTCTCCCTTTGAAATAACAAATTCGACTATTTATTATTTATACGCACATTCGCAGATCTCAAATCGACTTTCCAAAACAGAAAAGTATTATGTTTTGTACAAGGGTTCATTCGAACGGGCAAGTGCTTCGTTCGAACGAGCCTCTACATTTCTATCATTTTGCTCATAAAGGGCATTTCAGTCATTTCGTCTATAGAGGGCATTTTAGTCATTTTTTTCATAGATGAAATTTTGGTCATTTTGCCCATAGAAAACACTTCTAGTCATTTTGTCCATAAAGGGTATTTTGTCCATAAAGGACATTTTGGTCATTTTACCCATAAAAGGCATTTCGGTTATGTTTGTGCTTAGGTTTCGATGTGAAATTAACCTAGAATGGGGGAGTTGAATAGGTATGTACAATTTTTTAATATCTCTAAATCTTTAACCACAACACTACCAACTACTTCAAATAGCAAAATATGATAATTGCAACTACAATTAATATTCAACTATTGTTTAGAATTCAATCAATTATTCCAAGCCATTCAATTATGCAATCATTTAGTGTTGATCAATACATACCATTCAACTAAGCCCAATTGAATCACTAGTTTAATTTTAGTGTTAACTCCATAATTCAGCTCAAAATTTAACTAAGTTTTTAATCAACAATTCTCCAATTCAAATTACAGTTCAATTTGCCGAATCAAGGTTTTTAATTATCAATTGCATATTCAATGAACATAATCATGAAAACCTAATTGTCAAGTTTGCAAAAGCGATTATATCTAGCAAATTAGGAATTGTAAAGACAAAGAGATAGAAGAGTGCAAACCACAATGATGACAGAGAAACAACCTTGGACAACTATTTCGGTGGAAAACTCTGGAGCTAGCCATGCTTAGGGAAGCAATTCACTATGATCAAGATTGAATTACACATAAACAAGACACGATCTAAGTACCTCTAGCACCACTCCACGCGTTCATGCCATCAATCTCCCTTGAATCCACAAGCTCCTCATAGATGAATTCTTCATACAATTAGATTCTCCTTTGGTCTCGAACACTTCTGATCGGGCCTCTCACAATTGTGAATCCACATAACCTCAATATTTACCGATTGCACAATGCTAAATACTCAAGGTTAAACTCTCTTCTCCAATGGACGAAATCAAGTGAATTGGGGGTTCTTTGTGATAATTAGGATCATGTGAAATTGATCAAAATCAATCGGTGAATTAAATAAAGAAATGCGTGATATACAATATATGTTGTTCTCATGGAAGCTCTCTTAGATCTAACAATTCAAAGCTCTCACAAAGATGAACTCTTTCTTCTCTCTTCTTGAAACTGAATTTTCATCACTTTATAATAGAGAGGTCAGATCCCAAAAATTGCTCAAAAATAAAAAAAGTTTTTGTTATTACATATGGTTCGTTCGAATGAAAGATGATCATTCGAATGAGCCACTTGTTTATTCAAACGAGTATGAAACGAATATCAAACGAGCAAAGATCAGATGTTGCAGCTCTTCGTGTGATTTAGACGAACGAATGAAAAATGAGCAAACCTAGCTTTAGTTGTTCGTTTGTACGAGCATCAGTAGGTTGCTCATTTTCACCTTGTCTTGTGAAATTAATTTCTTTACAGTTTTGAAATATGCATATTTGGGAAGATTTTTTCACAAACACAAGACTACTACACACATGATGATAGAAAGACAACTATATGCTATAGATGCAATGTGTGAGTGTGTAAGATTCAAATCACAACAAAAGTCCAAATTACTCAATTACCCTTTAGGTACTAAGGTGGCCGGTATAGGATCACGGTAATGAAGCTTGAACCTTCTTGGCATAGAACGGGCATTGAGGTACACTAAGCTTAGGACTAATGTATGATTACATTGAAAACACGTTTTGTCAAAATTCAGATTAGCCAATTGCAACAATGGATCCCATTGTCCTAACAAACTCCCCCTTTGGCAATCCGTGACAAAACTGCTATGATAGTACAAGAATACAATACAATAAAATACATAATCCCCAAAGAGCCAAATAAAAGGAAATTATACATTTTGATCTAGTATTCTATACTATTCACATCACTTAGCAATACTCAAATATAGTCAACATGTTTCCTGCAGCAACACCCTCAACTATACCTCATGAGATCACATCAAGAAATATATCAAAATTAAATCTAAAGAAATCACTGAGAATAGATGAATATCAAAGTAAAGCAAAGGTGCAGTAAACACATTAACTATGTAATCAAATCGTATAACAAGTGAAAATATATGCTATCTCAATCATATGCAAAAAAAAAAAAAATGTACTTTTTCTTATGCTTCCCCTCAATATGTGAAATATATGCATTAAGTAGCTCCCCCTTACTAAAAGCTCACATAACATCTCTCATTTTTTGTCATGATGACAAAGGAATGAATCAAACATAAAGAATTGAGGAATAAAGTATAAGAAGTAATACAATCGTGTGCATAACGAGATAACAAATCAAGCAAAATAGATAATAGACAACGTAAAGAAATATGAAATATCATAACACACAATGTATTTAAGATCAATCCCAAAAGATAATACTAAAATAACCAAAAATAAGGGAACAATGCTGTCAAAAAATAGTACATGGGTCTGATGAATGGTGAAAATATACAAGTAAACCTCACTATAATAGATCACTCATCACTTATATAGAGTAAGGTAGAATCACTGATCATCTCCTAAAGCTAGTGGACGAGGAAAAACCAAGGCCAATGCTTGAGTTAGACTCTGAATGGCTCATTGATGATATGTCATCTCCTTTACTATAAGTAGATAGAAATTAGCACTGATCTGTGTGTAGTACTAGTGTAACTTGTCATCAAGATCTGCATGGATCCTACCATGATGTTGTTCTAGCCTCTCCTCTAACTTATCTCTGGTCATAGGTCGATTGACGGAGGATAAGAAGGCTCTAGCTGACTTATAAAAGTCTTTACCCAAAGGAGTATGAAACTGAGGTGGAGTCTGGTCAACCAAAAATTTCTTGACACATATGTGCTCTCTAGTTTGTTATGGCGATGACTTAAAATGTTCCTCAGGCTATGCCTGCGTTTGAGCCTGATCCTAATCCTTATCCTACTCTGGCTACAAGTGATCATGTTGTGCTTACTCCTATTGCTCTTGTTCATCCTCATCCTCATCTAGAGGAACGATAACATGTCTCCGGGACCTCGCGAGAGTCTTGGGAGTGAAAGGTCTGGGAATGAGGACTAGTAGATCTGCTGTATAAAACAAAACTTTTTCTGTAACACAGATCGTCATGATCAGATTGCTGAATAGAAGAGTGTTAATACACCTGACACCTACAATAGATGAGTCTCCTAAGATGTTGGAAGGTGCATCGATCAAAATAGAAGAGCCTAAGCATATAGAAATGTAGCTTAGGAAAGAGTCAGCGTGTTCATGTGGCTGACTGGATATAAAACACTACAGACGATGAGATTGAGGATAACAATAACCCTTATAAAGATACCCTTGCTCTAAGAAGGCCCCCTTCGTATAAAAGACAAGGGAACCATTCATGCAAATAGTAGATGTAATGAGATCTGGAAGTGGAAGAATGGCACCCTAAGGGTATGGAAAACTAGGCTGCTCGACTCGAGGAAGGCCTAGAGTTTGAGCAATCAAGTCTGCGATGAGATTCATATTAACACAAAACACTGTAACGGGATATCCTCCATGTACATTTCGAGAACCTAGGTTGACTAAAACTCTCAAACCACGATTTCATTTGCGGGACCCATCACAATAAGAAGAGGTAGCTAGCCACATGACTGAAAGAGTCTATATGTGAGAGTCCCAAGTATATCTGCTATAGTGGTGACCCTCTCTAGTACAATTGGTTGGGACAGCATGGTGCTTGCCTATATCTAGGCAATCAATGTAAAAAACTAAACAAGTACCAGTGGTACTACACCCAACCAAATATCATAAGAGAAATGCTCCCGTGATATGGGCACTATCTTGTGAGACATGATGACATGACAATAAGTGAAATAAAAAGGATAATCCTAGAATGTCACTACATCTAGTGTACTGAACAGTGCACACTAACCCTAAGATCTAGATGATATATCAAATAGAATAAAGGAAAGTGAAATGAAGGACTGAAGGACTTACCGAACTAACAAATGGTAGAAATGAGAAATTGAAAGATGAAAATGAAGCCCTTGATGAGTAAATCACACTAATAGGATCAAAATCCTATGAATAATGAACTCCGAGATCAATATCTAAAGACAAAATAAGAGAAATTTGAGAAAAAATGTGGAAAGATGAAGAAATGTGAAGAAATGGCACCTTTGTTGCATGTTTTAAATTTGATGAGACTCTTGTTCGAACGTGCAAGTGAGCTCATTCGAATGAGGACCCGTAGCTTCAAAACGTTCAGACGAACAAAGTATCCTACTTTATTATCAATCCTCTACCCAAAATATTGAACAAAAATAGGGGAAACATAATTTTTAAGGAAATCTTTTATTATCAAAGCTAAAAACAATCCCAATATTTTTGTGCAAACAAAAAAACAACGAAGAACAGTTTAAGTGCCATAGAGAGATAAATGTGTGTTCTAGATTGAATCAATATATTCAAGTAACCTAGATCACTAAAACTCATGCAAGCTAACTTTCTTCTCACTCAAACATGGGTATTAAACATGTGCAATGGTTTCAACCATGAAATGTTCTTATGTCAAATTTGACTCTATGATGTTGAAAGATTTATGTCTCAACAAGAGTAAACAACCATAGTCAATAAACTTAAAGATTTTTTACCATTTACAACCAAAACTCCTCTCAACTCAGAAGCCAAACTATGCAATTTGCATTTTCATTTTTCTCACATTTTGCAAGGCACCTTTCACACAGTTGAGTAGGCTGCTCTTTTCAAAGGATTTTCAATACTAGCAAACACACTATTTCAAAGGTATCCCTTTCCTTCCACTCTTTGAATTTATGTGTGCATGTGTGTGCCATTATCTTTTTTTAAGCCTTTTCTTTTGGGTCCTTTGATTTTTTCAACCTTCGTCAATATTTCTAGACATGGTCTTATTGAACTATAAACATAAAATCACTAAGTCCAACCTATATACAAGGCAATCTTATACAACAATTGTGCAATGTCAAGGCTATGAGATCACAAGTAGATTGAAAGATTGAGTGTATTTAAGTGAATGAAACTAAATAAGGATAGAGATACAAGGAAGTACAAAAGATATAATCTCAATCACTCAAGATGCAATTAAAATCATCTTCCTTTTTCAAAAGATTTTGGGATCATCATTAGCTAAGAAAACAAAAGAAAAATATTTTTGGATTTTTGAATTCACAAAGGTAAGAAAGGCACCTAGCCATGAATAAAGGAAAAATCCAACAAAACAAAAATCCATAGACCTAGAGTAGATGACTAACATAAGGTTCACCTAGACTATGGAAAATGATCAACTTACTCAAGGAAATGGTTTTTAATAAAGAATGGAGTAAGTTGTGACAAAGCAATTCATTAGAACGCTCTAAGATGAGATTGACGAGTTGAATTCCTAAATTGCTCAAGTCATTCTTAGTCAACTAAGAGATGAATTTTCTATTCTTGAGGAAGAATCAAATTGTGAGATGTGACTAGCACATTCTCTTTCAAGACCCTTCAACTTGTCCTTCCTCACCCAAATTTGTCTTACAATCTTTTTGGGGGTAGGATAGACATTTAAGTCTTGATTTTGACACCAACCTTGGATTATGGGATAACATAAAGTTTCTCAAGGTTAGTTGAATCCATGATCCTTTGAGTCATGCTCCTTGATTTTCGAATATGAGTATTCATTGTTGTTTCAAGGAAGCAATCTTCATTTTATTAGGTCATGATGTGATAGTTTGATTGCTTATTCTTAGCAAACCCACACTTCCTCCTAGAGTGACCATCAACCATGCAATAAGAGAAAAATAATGATCTAGGTTGATGTTTAGTTTATTGTCTATGTTGAGGTTATGGTAGAGATTGTGCTTGAGGTTTTGGTTGAGGTTATGTTTGCCTTTTAGGTTTAGGTGGATCAACACCTTTAAGCTTAGAAGACACAAACACAACAGGTTTGAGAGTGGGAGTTTGACTTAGAGTGGATGTTGAAGGCTTGTTCTTATTAGAGAATTTGTCATAGCCTAATCCACATTTATCATTCTTGATTTAGATGGTATTAAGCATCTTAGCTAATTTATTTGACCTATCCTCAAGATTGATTTTGATATCCATAGCTTGTGTGAGTTGTTTACTAAGAGAGTGAACTTTGGAAATCAATTCATTCTTTTCAAAATCACCAGCATTTAAGGCCTCCTATCTCAACAACCAATCAATTTTTCTCCTTTTCTAAGAACTCAATTTTTTTCAAGGAGAGATAATTTCTCCTCACTTTTTTGATGTCACATTCCAGAACCCACCCTATGCAGATTAAGGATAATGTCCAGCCAGTTAGGCACCTCGCCAATACCCTAACCTTTTTGTAGTGTATTGATAACGTGTCTACCCGAATGCCCCTTAACATGTCCAAATAGATTGCATTCAATTATACTAATCGTCCAGTGAAAATCTATATCTGTAAAAAAAAATTTAAATGTAATCATACTTGGCAGAACAAATAAACTTTACATCAGAGTTACAATGACATAAGCCTTACATTTCATTACATATAAAAGTCTAACTATTATAACAATGATAATGTTATTCCTAGTTCATTCTTCTCTAAACTATCACATCCCTTCGACATTTATTACTTTAGGTTGATATCTTTATAGCTGGAATACTAAACCTCCTCTTAGCTAGAGTCTCTATAATCATCCTAGCTTACTTGTATTTGCTTCTGTAAACTCCTTAGTCCTACTTGAAAAACTACATGATAAACCTATGATGTAATATCCCGACCTGGGATACGACACATGTACCGAGGTAAGTTGGTCAAATAGTGTAACTCAAACTGTTAAAATGTGTATATCATGGTATTTCATGAAAATGAATGACTGAAAAACTGTAAATGATTGAAATGTATAACCAGTGCCGGGCAACACCCGAGCACCCCTAGGATATCGCATCGTAATACGTGCATGCACGCATTTCTATGCACGACCATATTTCGCATACATGTAGTACGTTTAAAATCAGTGTATGCATGCACTGTTATAAATGGATATATATGCGCGTATATGGATATACTCTCACGTATAAGATATGTATTTTATATGTGTATAAATAAATACGTATAGTATAATGTATAGTGTGTATATATATGTATACGTATACAAGATACATGTATATATATCTAAATAGAAATATCAAGGAAAATGAAAAGGCAAAAGAGAAGGGGGCTGCATGTGCACCATGACTTGTGTATACATCACTGTATGTGTGTGTGTGCGCTCGAGTGTGTGGGAAACAACACCAAGGCAACCGACCTTGGTGTAAGAATATCTTGTATATATATATGTATACATATATATATATATAGGCTGGTACGTGGATGGAAGAGGTTTAAGGGATGGTTCTCTGCAGTCAAGACTAACTGCAAGAGAGAGAGAAGAGAGAGAATGGAGGAGAGAGAGAAGTCGGTTGCTTTTTCTTTAAAACCAAAACATGCAAAACATGTTTGTTCTCTTACGAAAGAAACCGAAAGAAGAGAAACTAAGGTGAAAAGAGGAAGAATCAAAAGTAGAACAAAGAGAGAAATCCTTGTAAACAGGTAAAATTCCAACTTTTCATATTTTTCTCTCTCAAAGATATCTTACATATATATAAGAAAAATAAACTGTTTCATGTGTATATGATGTTTAGAATATATTTAGACTTGTTCAGGAATGATTTTAGGCCATGAAAACACCCAAAAACATCAAACCTAGAAGAGGCAGCCATTGAAGACCTTGCTTGAAGCAGGTCTGAACCGACTTTTACCAAACCAGTTATGGCTTATCAAAACTTCTAACAGAGACCAAGAGGGTTTTAAAAACCCTAATACACAACCCCAAAGCTCAAAAACTGACCTTTAAAGGTCGAGTTGCAAGTACGGGTTTCAAAACCCAACCTCACAAACTCACAATTAAACCAACCTTTGTTTATGAAATATGAAACCCTATGATGAATGGATGATAACAGAACAAACCGCATAAAGATTAAGCCAAAGATGAACATTTACAATCGACTTACAGGTCGGAGTATCAAAACTGAAACCGAGCTAATGAGTTCGATTTGAACTCTCAAATGAATGCCAAGATGATCCTTATGATGCCAGAAACGTTTTAGAATAGAAATAGCAGAGATTGGGTGAACCAGAATCCATGAAATAGAAGAAAAAGGAACTAGAAAATTAGGGCAACCGTCGTGGTCGAAGTGGGGAAGGTGACAGTGAGTCAACTCGATTTTAAAACCCAAGTTGAGTTGACTCGGACACGTGGCAGCATTTGGGCGTGCCACCGAATAATTGGAACGACGACGTTTTGGTTCAGTTTTAAGTTTAAAATATTTAGGGCTGACGTCAGCACTACACATTGAACCGTGTGGACCGGACCGGTTCACTTAAATCCTAACTGAACCAATCGGTTCAGACCGAAACTTATGAAAATTGGATTTTTGCCCCCAACTATTTTACTGATTTATACTGTGGCCCAATTTTTGGAAATTCTATGCGATTAGACCCCTGGAAAAATAATTAAATAAATTATTTAATAAATAAAGTAAAATTACTATTTTGCCCATAGGTCATAAATAGAGCAAATGAAGTCCAAATTAAACATGCGAATAGTGTATTTTAACTATTTTGGGTATTCTAAAGCTAATAGTGAGGTCCGTTTTACGAGACAGGGTCCAAAAAAATAAAGACACGTAAAGGGGTAAAATGACCAAAATACCCCTAGTACCCTTGAAGCCAAATTGAAACCAGAGAAAGTCTAAATTGATTTTATTCGACATTCTGGACTCAATGGTGAGGTCCAAAATATGAAATAAAGTACAAAAAAATATGACACGTAAATAGGTAAATGACCCTTTTGCCCTCTATAGTATAGATGTCCAAATGGAATTCTGTGAAAGCCTAAACTGACTTTCTTCGACATTCCGGACACAATGGTAGGGTCTAAATTACTGATAGAGATACATGTAATGGCAAGACATAAAATTTGATGAATAACATTAATTTTGAGACGGATTTACTGATATATAGGGAATTCCAAAGGCAAAGGCAAACTCACGGATTTCCTGATATAGGACTGCATTAGAGGTAAGTGGATCACTCTCTCTTACATGTGGTGTTTCCACAAGCCTAAGTTTATTATTTTACTACCAAACTCGTACTCTTGAATGTACTGATATCCTTGTTTTCCACAATTCAATATTTTTCTATCGACATTTTTCTATCTCGTGGACATTTGATTGACTGAATGTGTCATTGTTATCATGTTACACTGTGCCTTGAAAGGCCTACTGTTGTATCCTTATTGAATGAATGATATTCCATTTTTACATTCTATGGAATTACTTATGATCATGACATGTTTATGAACACGGGAGTTGTGCTCAGTCACAACACCCATCTGATGCTATCTGATTGACTGGGACCTACGGGTCAAGTCTGTGAACGGACAAATGGCAATTCACTGGAATCCACTAGGGGGTATGCCAGGCCCCAAAAGATCGAGGGTCTGTCGAGCCTTGACACAGAATAACAGCATCTCTTATGATTGATAGAACTTGATTGTTGAATGGCACTATCCCTTATGATTTTTCGAGTCTCGAGGGACTTGCAATGATTGATTTGATTGTGATCGATTCATTGTGGCAGTACTTCATTGTTGTTATATTATCATTGAATTTCTTCATATTGATATTACACCCAATACTTCTGATTGTGTATTATGATTACTGTTCATTGGCCCTCATGACAATTGTTTTCATTGGCTATCATAGCATCTTATTCTCATGATTGGCTATCATATAAATTCGAATTCTTTATTGATCATCGATACCAGTGTTGAAAATCTGCATTTACTTACTGAGCTTTGTAGCTCATTCCACCCCACTTACCCCCCATTTCAGGTAATGACGCTACGAGACCCCAGTAGGAGTCTGAGAGCGTAGGTAGATATTTTAAAGTACTGTACTAGTCTATGTTAGTTCTCCCATGTATTCACCACCCCTGGGTGCTGGTTACGTTTAGTTCTCATTTTGTCTTATGTAGAACTATGTCATGTATTTAATAGACTTCTACTGTTTAAATTATTAAAAGACTTCCGTTGGATTACTGTAATTGATAAAGACTTCTACTGTTCATTGTTTAAAATTTTTAGTACATTGCATATTAGTACTATGATACAGGAATGGAAAAAGTAGAGACGGCCTTAGGGTCGGCCCCACGACACAAGATCTGCATAGGGTGGGTTTCGGGTCGTGACATATGAGCTTTTTGAAAAGCTCGTGAGTAACTCCAATCCCCTATCATGGATTTCTAGAAACCTATTTATAACCTTTTATAGCTTTCATAAAATTTTCATAACTTTCATAAAACATTCATGGCTTTTATAGATAATAGTTAAGGAAATCTTTACTTTAAATCTACTAGCATTCTTTTCATAAAACAATAAAGAGATGCTATAATTTTTAAATAAGGGTTCATGCCAGTTTAGTTTTGTAAAATATCATTTCATCATTCATTCCATAACAAAGGAAGATAAATAAGCAAGTATGTATCACATGCCAAAATATATTTATAGTGTATGTCCTTAAGGGTCATTATTGTCACCTTGGTTACCATATACGTAATTTAGAGCTTCGGGCTTACATAGCCTCTTCTAGATTCTAGATCCCAGCGAAGTCCTCTCTATATAAATCAATAAATGGTTTACCAGCTTTTATCCCCCAACAAGGTCTATACAGCAAGTAATATTAAAAGCATGCTTTGCAAAATATTCTTAGCTATCCATGTAATAAAACATTTAGGAATGCTACTTATATAACATGTCATTCAAAACTTTATCATGATAATAAAACATTTGTATAAAACTGTAAAGCATAGCATGCAAATATAAGAAGACAATAAAAGAATTGTAATCAATTAAAAAGCCTCCATTTCAAAGTTCAGGGTTTCTCATCTATGGTCCATAGTCCATAGTTATTTGTTTATTCGACTTGCCTTGACATTCCTCTTATCTCTATTTTTTTGCTGGTAATCCTAAAGCATGGATCAGAATACATTGGTACTATATCTGTATAGATACCTGACTTAATCTTTGCTTACTTAATGTACTTAGTCTCTTTTGGACTTAGTCTTACTGTTTAGGATTCCATTTTGGTCTTTAATTAGGGTTCCTAATACTTTTTAGTTCATCGTGTAGCTTACTTTAACCTTTAGGAGAATTTTGGTCATTTAACCTTTTATGTCTTATGTCATTTAGTTCATCATTTGCCTAAACGAACTTCATCTTTGAGTCCAGGCGGTCTTTTAATCATACGACAGTCCCTATTTTAGTTTATGAGTTCATGTGATCGCTTAACTAAGTCTTTAGGGTAGTTTGGTAATTTTATCATTCATAACTTGTGTCTTAGGTATTCAGTTATCTCAATGGAGTTCATTTTTAGACCTAGAAGCTCTTATATACATTGGTATAGGTTTCTTTTTATTTTCTATACTCTTCTGGTAGTTTCATTAAGTCTTAGGGATGTATTCATCATTTTTTAATTTGTTTCGATATTCTTTTTTTCCTAAACGGACGTCACTGTTAAGTTCGGAGTATCGAAGACAATCATTTTAGGCTTTTTCGGGTCTTAATTAGCCTATATGTGACTCATATTAAATTTATGAGCATTTTTGTAATTCTACACTTTCATACGGGACCACGTTCGGGTACTCGGATGCTCAGTTTGACCTCACTATTAGGTCCAGAGCGTCCAACAATGCAAAGTTTGCCCCTTTCTATATTTTCTCGATTTGTTTGGCAGCCAGTACAACACTAAGGTCAGTTTGACAATTTCACATTCCTATGTGTCTATAATTTTGGTACCTCCTTGGACTAGACAAACCCCACTGTTGAGTTTAGGATGTTGAAAAATGTTAAGGTAGGTAGTTCCATAGTCATTGGGGTTCAATTGGTAGCTTAATTAATGTATTAGAATACGATTAGAATTATTCCAGCTTGCCTGTTTATATTTTTCAAGATCTAATTTTGTAAATCAAACTCCTCCATTGAGTCCGGAACGTCCAAAAACATTAGGTTAGACTCTTTTCGTATTTTAATTGGCATTCATTTAGCCTATTTTTTGCTTAAGGCCATTTTAGTAATTTCTCCTATTTAAAAAGGATTCATAAATTAATTTTTAATTAATTTTTTGAGAATTTTTGTATAGAAAGAATTTTGATCATTTTATCCTCATAGGGCATTTTGGTCATTTTGCCTATAGCGGGCATTTCTGTCATTTTTTCCATAAACTACATTCGTTCATTTTGCCCATCGAAGGCATTTTGGTCATTTCTCCCATAGAGGACATTTTGGTCGTCTTACATAGTAGGCCATTTGGACATTTTGTCCATTGAAGGCATCTTAGTCATTTTGCCCATAAAGGGCATTCCAACATTTTTGCTGTAGAGGCCGTTTTGGTCATTATGCCCACTGAGGGCATTTTTGGTTATTTGGTACATTAGGAACCTTGAGGGTATTTTGGTCATTTCTAGCGTTTCCTTACCCTTTAGGGGTAGTCTGCTAAATAGTAGAAGTTTCCCACATTCTAGGGGTATTTTTGTAATATTAGTGTTATTTTGCCCTTCAAAGGGCACTTTGGCAATTTTAGCATAATCCTATCACATATAGGTTATTTTAGTCATTCATGGGCATACATGTAATTTTCATGCCATTTTATCCATCTAGGGTTAATTTCGCAATTTTAGTCCTTAGGAACAATTTTGACTTTTTTGCCTTAGTGGCATTTTTGTAATTACTTGTCCCTAAACTCTCCATCGAATTAGGGGTAGTATAGTAAATATAGGTTTGTGCACAAAAACTTGCCTATTTCCCGTCCTTCCTTATGCTCAAGTAATTTCCAAAGTAAGCTCCTTATTTTAAGAAATTTGTTTTGACTTGTGCACAAAATAATTTCTATATCTAAATTCCTTGCACATTAAGCATTAATCTTGGCCATCCATCTATAAAATTTATTGTGAGCCCTTTGATTAAACCTCCTAACTTTTTCCCTATAAATAAGTTCCTAAGGCCATCATATTTAAGGACAGAAAAATTAAGAAGCCAGATGTTTTTGTAATAATTCTCTCTTCTTTCACTTCCATATTTCTTCTTCCATATTATTTTTGAAGCCTTTTTCTACCCAAGCAAGAGTTTTAAGAACCCCCGTTATGTTTCCGACTTGAACTTAGCTTTAGAGCTTCCTGGGCTCTAGGCTCTACAACGCTCACTCTTCCATCTTCGTTGAAGATGAAGTTCTATACCATTGAAGATTCAATCCAAGAAGTTTTAAACTCAATATTTGTCTTTTTCAACACAAATAATCAGGTATGCTCCCTAAAATGTTACTTTTTTCTCTTTTCCTCATTCAATTCATCTTATCACTCTTGATAGAATCAATTGAATTAGAGAACTATGTTGGGTTCGATTCCATTATCTGAATGGATATGTAAGACTCCTCATAAGCCCGAGTCTACTTTTTTCTCTTAATCTATTTATTTTACATCTTTTTTCTTATTTTATTCATGCCATCTATCTACTTCTATCCTTACCCCTTCTTTTGGTTGATTTACTTTATGTATTCCGTTTATTTTTATACGTTCATGTCATTATTATCATTATCTCTTTCTACTCTTTTTATCTTATTTATATCATGGAATATTATGCTTTATGGATGAACACTTGAGGCCAGTCCATTTAGACTGGGCAGGATCAGTGCCTAACCCCTTCCCATCTCGTACCTTAGCTCCTGGATTCAGAATTCTTTGGTTCATTGTAGACTAGTTTTGCTTTACTTTATTTTGATCCATGTTAAGGGGTTTAGAATATAAATATGACCAAAGCATTGTAATTCTTAATTTCTTTGTTATTTCTTTTTCAGGTATTCTTCATAAGTTATGATAGCCTAAAGCAAGTTGGCAATTCTTTTGTGCATTTAATGTACACCCCCAATTCAAAAAAAAGGCATTCCTCTCCCACCTTTTTTGGTGCCTGCCCTCACATGCACCACATTGCTTCTTCATTCTTTACCCACTCTTCGAGGTAACTCATCAAGGGTTTGCCTCTTTACTTGTTCGCACCACCTTATTTCTTTGTCAAAGGGCTCCCTCCCACTAAATTTCTTTCTTATGCATATCCTTTCAAAGAAATTCGTCCTTGCTTCGCAAGGGGCTTCCTCATGCCCTATCCATCCTAAGAGTGACCCTCACTTTTCAAGATCATACAATTAGTTCTAATTGAGGGGGTCCTTCACGCTAATATGAGAATGCTTTCATCTAAAGAAGCTCTATTACCTTGATAACTTTGCCCACATCTTAGGGTAAGTTTCTCGTCACTTTTGCTCATTAGCTCTGTTTCAAATGCTCAATTAAATGCATAACCTTTTTGTGAAAACCAATGATTCTCGTTTTCTTAAAAGATCAGATTGAATCATTTCGAAACAATAATTTGAAATTTTTCAAAGGAATCTCTTGAATCATTTGGAAGGGTAAAAATATTTTATCTTTAAACTTAAAGATAAGTCTTTAGCTGATCAAGTCTCCTAAGCCTTCATACCCTTAATTCACAGCTCGAGCAAATTTTTCCAAATCATCTTCAAAGATGGACAACCTCACCACTTGAAACCAAACAATGGTTCTTTTAACCTAAACAACCAAACTTGGTTGCTAGTGGTTTAGGGGCTACTAGAATCCAAGCCAAAAGTCATAATTTGCTCTAAATGAAACTTTTTTTTTCAAGAACGTCAGAAACATGTTTCACAACATCCTCTCTCATCCAAATAAGAGCATTTCTTTACTCCTATCTAAGTTGAGTAATCTTTATAGATACCTCATTTTACTCTTATAAAAGTTGAGTAAATTTCATATACCTCTAGCTAAGGTGAAAATTCTTCATCAAAATGACTTCTTTATGCCTAACTTAGTGTGATCAGTTTCTGCACTCCTATCCATGTTAAGTTCTATCTATTTCTGTTTAAGTCGAGGTTGCTTCTTGCATATTTTATTCCTCTTATATAAGGTGGACATTTTCTCAACAACTAGTCGAGTGTATAGCTTTAAGTGTACCTCTCTTCAAAGTTGAGTACTATTATTTGTGTCTTATATTCTTGAGCCGACTCACACCTAAATCATTTTGAGCGCCTTTAGGGGTCTACCGATCGGCACTTGGACCTAAAAATCCCCATCTTTTGTTGACCAATCGGTACAAGAAGTTTTAGAGCTCTTGGAGAAAGTCAGAAAATGACCTATCGGCATTCGTGTGTGCCGATCGACACTCATTGTATGCTAATCAGTACTCAGGGCCCAGTTTTCGCAATTTTTTCCTTGTTTTCATATTTTAGGGTTTATGAAGATTATATAATGTATTATTACAAGAAAGGGAGAGAGCAAAAGTGGCAGGAAGTATTCTTAGATATTTGTGAGTGGGTTTTAACACCCCGTTTTGTATTCTTCATCTTTGATAGTAGATCTTTTGTTGTGTTTCGCCCATGGATGTAGGCTATTTTCCAAACCACGTATATTTGGTATTCTTTTTTGTTCTTGTTGGGTTTGATTCTTTTCACTTCATTATTTTGTTTCTCGCTTCTGTTGCACAACAAACTAATATCAAAGCTTTGGTTATAGCTGCTGGGAAATATGAAGTAGAGAAGTTTGAAGGTCAAAATAGTTTTGGCCTTTGGCGCATCAAGATGCTATGCTTTGTTACGACAACAAAGTTTGGCGACAGTTTTGGATGGAAAGTTTTCAACAACGTTGACCGCGAAGTAAAAGATCGAGATGCAAGAAAATGCATATAATGTCATTCAATTATCCCTTTCTGATGGAGTCTTGTGTGAAGTAGCAGATGAAGAATTTGCCTTTAGACTTTAGAAAAAGTTAGAGAAAATTTGTACATAAAGAAGTCACTCACCAACAATTTATATTTGAAGTAGCAGTTGTACACCCTCGAGATGAAGGAAGGTATGTCCATTAATAAGCACGTTGATGAATTTAATAAAATTATCATAGATAAGAATATTGATACTAAGATTGAAGAGGAAGACCAAACCTTAATTGTTTTGCGTTCATTGCTTGATTCTTTTAAGATTTTTGTGAATTTCATGTTATATGGTAAGGATACCATCTCTTTAGTAGATGTTTGGGCACCTTAAACTCAAAAGAGTTAAGGACTAAGTTAAATAGGAAAGGCAATGATTATTTAAAGGTCAAGGGTCGTTCAAAATCCTCCAATAATAGAGGTCGACCTAATGAAAGGGGCTCTGGTAATGGTAATAGTAGAGGTTGATCACAGTTTAAAATACCCAAGAGTGAGATTGAATATTACTATTATCACAAGTTTGGGCACTACAAAACTGAATGTCTAAAGCTTAAAGAACAAGCAGGAAAGAAGAATGTTAATTCTGCTAATGTTGCCGATGTTATATAAGAAATCGTTGAGGTTGCAAATAAAGTCCTTTTAGTTACTCTTTCTCATAATCGCTTTGAGGATGAGTGGATTCTTGATTTGGGTTGCTCCTATCCTATGACTCTTAATCGAGATTGGTTCACCACCTATGATGCAATCAATGGTGGTTTAGTTTTAATGGGAAACAACAAGGCTATAAGACAGTTAGGATAGGCACAATTCAAATTCATTTACATAGAAGAATTGTGAGGAATTTGACAGATGTAAGGTACATAACAGACTTGAAGAAAAATCTGATTTCTTTGGGTAGTTTGAATTCCAATGGTTGCAAATTCTTTGCTGAAGGTGGAGTTATAAAGGTTTGCAAGGGATCCTTGGTTGTGATGAAAGCTAACAAAGTCAATGGCCTTTACCTTCTTCAAGATAATATAGTTGTTGGTTCTACATGTGTTTTATCTTTTTCTTCAGTTGATCTAGATATAGATAACACCCATTTGTGGCATATGCGTTTGGGTCACATGAGCAAAAGAGGTATGACAATTCTAAGCAAACAGGGTTTGATTTGTGAACAGTCTATAAGAAAGCTTCACTTTTGTGAGCATTGTGTTTTCAAAAAATAGAAAAGGGTAAAGTTCAGTACTGCGATTCATAGAACCAATAGTATAGTTGACTACATTCATTTAGATCTTTAGAGTCTTGTAACCAGCCCATCCCATCCTAGGGTAGTGATCAGTATTTTTTAACTTTCACTTATGATTATTCAAGAAAATTTTGGGTGTATTTTCTTAAGCACTAGAATGAGATGTTTGCTATATTCAAGTAGTGGAAAGTCTTGATTGAGAAATAGATAGGAAAATAGGTCAAGTAGCTTAGAATAGATAACGATATGGAATTTTGTTATGGAAAGTTTAATAAGTTCTGTTAGAATGAGGGAATTACGAGGCACCGCACAATTTGTGGCATTCCCCAGCAAAATAAAGTCACAAAATGGAAAATCAGAACTCTTATAGAGAAAGCTCGTTGTATGTTCTCAAATGTCGAGTTGTCTAAGGCATTTTAGGCTAAGGCCGTCAATACATCTTGATATTTAGTGAACCGTTCGGCTAATACTGTTATTGAAACTAAAACTCCTAATGAGGTATGGTCTGATACTTTTATTGATTATTCAAATTTGAAAGTATTTGGTTGTCCTACTTATTATCATGTGAATGTGGTAAGCTTGAGCCTAAGGCCAAGAAGTGTATATTTATTGGATATGCACAAGGGGTCAAAGGATATAGGTTGTGGTGTACTAATCCTAAGTCACCCAAGTTAGTTATCAGTAAGGATGTTACTTTTGATGAATCTGCTATGTTTCACTCGAAAAAAGAGTTCAGTGATATTTTAAGGAATAAGCAAAGTTATAGCAAGGATATGGAGCTACAGGTTGGAGCTTCACAGAGACTACAAGAGGGTACTCAACTTCAGCCCAGTGTTTCTGCATAGAGTTCTTCCTTAGACTCTGGTGCAGAAGAAGAACAACAATATAACATTACGACTGGTAGAGAAATGAAATATTAGGCCACCTCAGAGATTTGGGTATGCAAATTTGGTTTTTTATGCACTTACCATGACAAAGGATATTACAGTGCAGGACTCTTCCACCTATTCGGCAACTATCATGAGTAGGGAGTTTGCACAGAGGATTGTGGTCATGAATGAAGCGGTTGAATCTTTTCACAAGAACAAGACATGGGATTTGGTGAAATTGCCTAAGGGCTCAAAGACTATTGGTTGCAAATAGGTCTTTAGAAAAAAAAAAAAGGAAGGCATCCTAGGGGTTAAAGATGCTAGATACAAGGCATGCTTAGTTGCAAAGGGCTGCAATCAGAGAGAAGGTATGGACTTCAATGAATTTTTCTCATCCATTGTGAAATGTAGCTTTATTCGCGTGTTGTTTTGTTTGGTTGCTTTGTTTCCCTTAAAGTTTGAGCAGCTTGGTGTTAAGATAACGTTTTCACATAGCGAGCTTGAGGAGACTATCTACATGAAACAATTAGAGGGTTTTGTTATGCAAGATAAAGAAGATCATGTTTGCAAGTTAAAAAAGTACTCATTGCATGGTTTAAAGCAATCTCTAGGACAATGGTACAAGTGATTTGACACCTTTATGGTTAGCAATGGTTATTTAAGGAGTAATTTTGATGGTTGCGTGTATCACAAATAGTTTTCAGATGGTTCTTTTGTTTACTTGTTATTCTATGTAGATGACATGTTTAGATTCTGGTATGAAACTAACCTAGAATAGGGGGTAGAATAATTATGCTCACTTTTTTAATATCTTCAATTCTTCAACCACAACATTACGATCTACTTCAAATGGAAAATATAGAAATTGTAACTACAATGAATGTTCAACTATTATATACAATTCAATCAATTATCCTAAGTCATTCAAATATGCAATCATATAGTGTTGACCAAAGTATTTTATTCAACTAAGCCCAATTGATTCACAAGTTCAATTTAGATATCAATTATTCAATTCAACTATGTGATCAATTAACAATTCACCAATTCAATTCATAATTCAATTTGCCCAATCAAGTTTCCAAATTATCAATTCCAATTTCTATGAACAGAATTATGAAAACGTAAATTATCAAGTTAGTAGATGCAATTATATCTAGCAAATTATGAATTATAAACACACAGAGAGAGAGAAGAGTGCAAACCATAATGATGATAGAGAAACCACCATGAAAAACTATCCTTAGTGGAAAACTCTAGAGCTAGCCAATGCTCGGGGAAGCAGCTCACTATGATCAAAATTGAATTACATGTAAAATTTACAGGATTTAAGTACCCTCAAGCACCGCTCTATGCGTTCACAGCGTCAACCTTCCTAGAATCCACAAGCTTCTCATAAATGAATTCTCTACACAACCGGATCCTCTTTCGGTCTCGGACTCCTCCGATTGGGCCTCTCACCATTGTGAATCCACACAACCTCGGTATTACCAGTTGCTTAATGCTGAATCCTCAAACTTGAACTTTCTCTTCTCTAATGGTGGGAATGAGAATTGGGGGCTCTTTGATGTGATTCGGATCATGTGAAATTGATCAAAATCAAATAGTGAAATCAAGAAAGAAAAACATAATATGCAACACATATGAATTTCTTCATAGAAGCTCTTAGATCTAACAATTTTAGGGCTCTCATAGTGATGAACTCTCAATCTTTTGTTTTTTCTATTCATTCTACGCACAAAACTTAATTTTCGTGTATTTATTGTGTGAAGATCGAATCTCATATAGTTTGAATGTCACGACCCAAAACCCACCCTATGCGGATTAGGGGTCCGTGACTGGCTCTACGGCCCGTGGGCCGTTCCCCGTCAAAAGGATCTAAAATGCTAAGTAAAGTTTTAACAAAATATTTTATAATCATTAAAACATCTGGTAGCATAGTCAGGTCATCATTTAATACATGCCAAAAGAACATAAGTGTTTATAAGTACAGATCCTCCAAAAACACAAACTGACAAGACCGTGGTGACATGGGAGATATTAAGGCATTCTAGTATTTAACTTAATACAAAAGCTTGCCAAAAAACTACCAGCAGCTTGCAGGCGTTTAAACCTCCTGAGCGCCTGAGGGTTCTCCTACTTTTTGTTGTCTTGAAAAAATTTATAAGGGAGGGGTGAGCTAACAAAGTATAGTAAGTAATTTTCTAGCTTTAACATGGGTCAGGGTTAGTTCACAAGAATAATGAGGAAAAGATAACAGATATCCAAGAAAAGATATCATGTTTAAGTATCGCCAGTCACTAAGGTACAACAATAATGACCCAAGGGTCCAAAAGAGGCACATCTCACAATATGATACAAGAGGCAATAACAAGGTCAATCAAAATTGGGATCTAGCCTATCACGATGAATCACTGCCACATATAAGATGTTAGCCAATCAAAAATATATCATGCTTGCAATAATATGATCATTGACAGGGCATAAAATATGATCATTCAACCAATACAAAAATAAACCATCATTGAGTTCTAATAACCCAGAAATGCGTGAATCACCTAGGGCCCAGCATACCCCACTGAAATGCATACTTAGATCCGCCTCAGTTCCTTAGGCTCTTTAAAAAGCGTTAGAGCTCTTTTCTTGCAGGTCCCGAAGGACATACAAGACCCCCAAAGGGTCTTTCCCCTACGCAATCTGTGAATAGATGGGCCACTGTGACGGAGCACAACCCCGGGTACATACCAAATATTATGAACAATAAAATTTCACACGGGATGTACAATCGTACAAAACAATTGATATCACAATCAACGAGTCATGAAGTGTATGGAATAACAAGAGTTCTATTAACAGGATATATCACAAGATCAAGACATGGTATGATAGTACAATGATACTCAAGTATTAGTGATCAATTTCACAATGATGTAAGTAAGCAAGTCAAATCCAAAGAGCAGGCATAACCAATAACCACAAGTCGATTGGCTTCAAATGAAGAAATCAAGTACATTAGGTAGTGATAGAGTAAAATTTGGCAGCGTGTGAAAAAAATCGTGACTGGCTAGGAATAACCCATATTAAAGCATCAAAATTACTTACCTCAGTTTCTTAGTATTGCTTTCTCAATCAGGCACCATTATTGTTACCCTAAAGCATCTTTTCAATTCTATTGCTTAGGTGGTCCTATAATCATGGTTCCAAAAATTGCACAATGAATTAGTACCCATTTTAGTCCCAAACATGGTTCTGCAATGCTTTAAGTTCCATTGAACTTAGTCTATTTAGTTAAGTGTTTTTAATTTCCCATTTCAGGGTTTCAACTTAGGCTATTATATCCCTTAAATGAGCTTAGTAACATTCAAAATCATCTTTTAAGTCATTTGTACTTCATTCGTTATCAATTAAGCACTTATTTAACCTTAGGGGCAAAATGGTGATTTTTTGATTGGTAATCATGGCAGATTGGCCCTTATTCGGCCTTTAATTTGTAGTTTCTATTCTCAAGGGTATCTTAGTCATGTCCTATTTGATGATATTCTAACCCTGAATTATTATTTAGTCACATATGTGAGTTCATAATTATTTGGGCTTCCATCGGTATATTAGAGTTTCGTACTGTACTAGGGGCATTTTAGGTAATTTTACTCTTTCATGCGTCGCATTTCTCGGTACTTAGTTTGCTAATATGGACTCCACCGTTGAGTCCAGAGTGTTCGACATAATTAAAATAGACTATCTTTTATATCTAACTAGCCTTGGGTATTGTTAGGGACAATACAATCATTTATAATTTACGTGTCTGCATTTTTTGGGACTTAATTTGACCAATTGGACTCCACTATTGAGTCCGGGATGCCCGAAATAGTAAAAATACATTATTCATTTATTTATTTTGGACTCCGTTTGACTCATTTAGTGTCCAAGGGCAAAATAATCATTTTATCCAATTAATAAAATAATAAAATTATTTTATTTTATTATTTTTCTCGGGGGCTTGTTTGAATTAATTTTCCAAAATTTGGGCCACAACAGAATTTATTAAAAGTTTGGGGTCAAGCCGTAATTTACAAAAGTTAGAGTTTTTATTTCCAATTCAAACAGTGAACCAATTGGTCCACTCAGTCCAAACCCTAAACTGGAATAAAATGTTCCTGATATCCTTCCTATCCACGGTTGGGTTAACCCTTAAGCCTGATTTCTAATTTCTAACTCCTGTATCCAAACAATCCAAAATTATTTTAAAATTGGTTTCAAAACGACATAACTTAATGAATCTAAAGTCACGTTCGGTCGGGTCCTGCCCGACCCAACCCAGGTCTGGCCCAACAGAGTCATCTCCTTCACTCAACTTTTCGACCACTGTTCCTACATCGCCTTCGGGGGATCCAGCCCAACAGAGTCATTTTTCTTATAATTCTGACGTTGGTTTTTAGTGTTTTATACACCAAATTAATCCTAGGATCTTTTATGAGTTATTTAAAGTCGTTTAGGACCCTAAACACCTCGGTTTACTACACCCACTTCGGGTATTCTGGCTATGCACCGACGAGGATAATTTGGCCATAAATGGCCATTTATGGACCATTCTTTTTTGTTCGAAATGGGTTAGAATTTTGAGATGATGCTCTATCTATTCCCATTCCCATAAGTGCATTTAGTACGACATTCTCCGACTTGCCCATGGCAAGGTCCTTCCATAGCCCAACCATGGCAGATGGGTTTTTTTACATACTATTTTGAGCCTAACCTCATGAAATGTTAACCTCCTAAGCATGCATGTCTTTAACACCCAAAAACAGTAGCAAAAATAAAAGGTTTGTGAAGAAGGAAATTAACCTCTTTTGATTTTCTCTTCCTTACTCTCCTCGACTCAGTTGGTAATCCTCTTTAGGTTTAGTCCAGCCCCCTTTCTCCTTCTTCTTGTGGTCTTCCAAATGGACACACACATGCATGCATCCATGTTTTTCACTCACCCACACAAGGCTTCACACACACACACACACACACACACTTTCTCTCTCTCTCTCTCTCTAACTCTTTTTACTCTCTCTCTCTAGCTTCTCTCTCTTTTTTTGTGTATTCTGAAACAACCGAAATGGCTTGCGTGTGTTTGTATATGTACATATTTATATATATATAAACATATTTTATATTTTAGGCTTGCTGCATGTAATTTAATTAGTGGCGGTGGTGGTCCAATGAGGGGTTGCCACCTCATTTTTTATATTCAGAAATTGAGCATTATATGATATATATATATATATATATATATATATCTTATGTAAAGTAAAACACAAAAGTGCTTGTGGGCCAAGTGGTAAACTTTTAGGACTTTAAAACCTTGCTTGTCTTGGTTAAGGGTTCAAATCCTATTACTTGCATTTTGAGCATTTTTCCCCACTTTTTGGTTTATGCCTTGTTTGGCACACTCAATTTATTATTTTGGCTTTTTCCTTTTAATTTTATTTTATTTTCTATTGCTCTTTTTACGAAGCGGTTTCTTCTGGTCAATCCCCATTTAGGTTAGCTTCGATATCCCAAGCTTTGCGTCGGTCATTATTTCTCGGTGTTTTACATAGTTAGCTAATTCAAGTTCTAATAGTGTTAAAACGAGGCTTAAACAGTTGTATTAATGCAATTACATTTCAAGACGACTTCATTCCATAAATTAATCGATAATTAGGTTCGGGTATTGCATCCCTCCCCTTTGGATGTGTTTAGTTATTTTATTGGCCTATTGCAACTACCAAGGAATTCTCAATTAATTTTCTCATTTATTCTTTATCTCATTTCTAATTACTAATTAGCAGACTAATTATTAATTAATTAGGTCGAGGTGTTACATCCTACCCCCCTTAAAAAAAATTTTGTCCTCAAAACTTAATTGGTCATATCTAAGACACTCTAACCTTTCTTTATGCTAACCTTATCATCATAGTTTCCCTTTTTAATTTGTCTCTTATACTGTAGTAGCATTTTAGATACTATTTCTTCAACAAGAAAATATTTTATACGAGTTTCACAATCCTTTCATACTCTTCTTTGTTGAATTCCTATGGTGATATCGAAGGTCAAAGATTTAACTTTTAACTTCCTCAAAGTTTTAAACTTAAGTTTCCAAATTCCTGTATCAACATTTCAATGTTTATTTCGTTAGTCTTAGAACATGTAGCTATGGATTCATTATGCTTTCATTACTCACTCGTAGTCATCTTTTACAGTTATTCTTCTATTCGCTACTGTTACCAGCGTTTTGACTAGTCCTATGCCTAGTCGTCATATAAATCTCTGTTTGACACTAAGTTATGTTTACATTACCGTTCATGGTTTTCCCAACTTCTGTTGGTGTCATATGGTGCACCATGTGTCAGATAAATGCATTTAGTACTTCAATCCTTTCTTTTTCTATTATCATTTTAGTAGTAGAGGGTCCATAGTGTAACTAACTACACTACTTCTATTCATCGTTTTATGTGTATTGCATTTCTCATTCAAGTACTTTAGCTTTACTAAGAGCAGAATCCTTGGTGGATTTGCACTATTTTGCTTAATACATGTGTCACGACCCGAAACCCACCCTGTGCGGATCTCGCATCGCGACCGCCACCCTTAGGCCCTGAGACTTTAGGGCGAAGGCTCACATAAGCAGCGGTATCGAATAGATGTGCGACATGTGATTGCGGAAACGTGAAAAACTTTTTCTTTTCTTTTCTTTAAATTACACACATCCGTCCAGTACTGCCGCTCTTTACATAGCATACATGATTTAACATTCAGAGTATAACTAAAAACTTAAAGACTTATAAACAATACATTTTTAGTTACCCCGTGGGGCTTATACATAACAGGGTACCACTTTACTAATACAAGATTTCATACTTAATGTTCGTAGTGCTAGACAAAAACTACTTGAACATAACTTCCAAAAACAGCTTCATCATCATCATCCTCAAGTTAAGATTGTTGCTAATCACTTGAAAGGGGGATTCGAACAAAGTCCGGGAAGCTAATCTAAGCTTGTGAGCAATTCCAGTATTCGTCATGGGGTTTCAATTAGCAGTGGTTTTTAGTACATAAGAGTTTGTAAAACATTCACTGCCAATTGCTGGTATACTTGAACATAGAACATATACATTTATTAAAACAGATAGCTTTGAAACATTAAAGTATTCAAGCTAAATTCGTACTTAGTCAAATAGAGTATATAACTCGAAACATATGCATTTCATAAAATAGATAGCTTTGAAACATTTAAAGTATTCAAGCTAACATATGCTTTTTCATATAAAACTTGTAACTCTGAATACAAAATATATGCATTCCATAAAACTCATAGCTCTGAAACATGTAAAGTGTTCAAGCCAAAAATGTGTTCTTCTTAAAATAGAGTATATATAAACTCAAACATGTAAAGATGAAAATGAGGATTAAAATCTGCTTTCATTTTCAAATATCTCTTCTTCTCACTTTAACTCTTGGAATCTGTTTCAAACTAGACTCCCGTTTTACTCCCGTCGAGATATCTCTTTGCCTGTGGGATTAGATCCTGCTACCAGGCATTTGACAATCCATTGAATTCCATAGAACCCAAAAGCTTGGCGGCTCTATAGGATAATGGAGTCCCTTGCGAACCCCAATACCCTGTCTCATGCTTATGCACAGTTATCTTGTATTTCAAGAAACTACTTTTATCTCATGACTTCTTCTCATAAATACTATTTAAGAGTATTCAAACATAAAGTATATAACTTTATAATAGAACTTTCAATTCTCAGAATATACGAATTTAGAATATATCTCAGAGATTTCGCAATTTAAAAACTCAAACATGCTAAGGCATATTTAAAGGAAACTATAAGTAAATCTGTTATCTGAACAGAATAATTTAAAACAGAAGGCGTATGAAAACTGAATTCGATATTCAAATACTTTTCATGACTTGAACTCAAAACTTCTTTGAAATCCGTGGAGTTAAATCTCCATTTCGAATGCAGGGTTACTCACCTTGGTCCTTTAGGGTTAGTGCTAATAATACGCTTTCCCACTTTCCTTGTAGTTCCTAAGAACAATTCATAAACATCTCATCAACTTCACATTCATTGTAATATCATCTCGATATTCCTTAACTTATGCTTAAATCGTATTAGATCTTAAAACGATTTCATAATTTCATATGTATTTAACTGAACTCGTACTCTTAACCTATGACACAATTTAATGTGTTAGTAATTAAATTCATTTCAATTTATACTCTTCTAGTAGCTCCATTAAATTTATTTACTTCACATATTTACGTGTCGTGTCTTTTCGTAATTCATTTCCTCGTATATGCCTTAGATTAGTACTTTGGCATTACTTTAATTTATAGTCATCTGACAGATGCTATTCATCAAATTTTATGTCTTTTTATTTTAGACATTTCTTTTGGTACAATAGACTCTACCATTGAGTCCGGAGTGTCGAAGAAAGTCGGTTTAGGCTTTCCTAGAATTTAATTCGGACTTTTATATGAAAAACGGCAACATGGTCATTCACCATTTTACATGTCATATTTTTTCGTACTTCGTTTCGTAATTTGGACCTTACCATTGGACTCAGAAGGTCCAGGATAGTAAGAATACACTAATAACTTGTTAATTTTGAGCAAGGGTATTTTGGTCATTTTATCCCTTTAAGTGTCTTTATTTTTTTCGGGCCCCGTTTCATAAAACGGACCCTACCATTAGTCTCAAAATATCCAAAATAGTAAGTATACAATATTCATATGTTTAATTTGGACTTCATTTGCTTCATATATAACTCAGGGAAAAATAATAATTTTGCTTTATTTATTAAATAATTAAATTAATTATTTAATTATTTTTCCAGGGGCTTAATAGCATAAAATTCTCATCAGTTGGGCCACAGTAGAATTTCTCAGAAACTCTGGGGCCAAACTGTAAATAACAAAAGGTTTGGTTTGGTTAATTGAATTAAAACCAAAAACCAATGGGTTCAATTTAAACATAAGTGAACCGGTCCGGTTTTAATTGGACCAATCCGGTTCAGTCGGTTCTTATACGTGTTGCTGACATCATGATGACGTCAGCCTTAGCGTTTATTTAATTTAACACCATGTTGAAACGCCGTCGTTCTACTTATTCGGTGGCAAGCCCAGAGGCTGCCACGTGTCCGAGTCGACTCAGCCTTATTTTAAAAATCGAGTTGACTCATCTTCTTCTTCCCCACGTCGACCCCACTGTTGCCCTAAATCCCGATTTCCATTTTCTTCATTTTCATGAAGTTTGGATCAAGGTTTCTTGACTGTTTTCAACTTATTTCATTTCTGGAACGTAAGACAAGGGTTTGGCATTCATTTGGGAATCAAAAGGGTTCTGTTTTTCATGTTTAAAGGTTTGATAATCAAACTTGTACGTTGCTCGTAAATGCTTATTTCTTAGTCAAATTCCTTGGGATTTGTTTCATTGTGATTCATATTTCATGTAGTTCCATTTTCCATTCTAATACACCCGTTTTGGTGTGGTTTCGAAAGGTTGGTTTCAACAACCGAAACCTGTAACTCGTTTTATGGAGGTCGATTCTTTAGTTTTGTGATTGTGGGTATAGGTTTTTAGAATACCCTTAGGGTCTTCTTGATGTCCTGATAAGCCAAATTGAGCTTAAAGGAAATCGATTCAGACCTGCCATGGGCAAGGTCTTCAATGGCGGTTTTTCGTGGGTTAGGTGTTTTTCATTGTTTTCATGGCCTAAAATCATGCTTAACAATCTTATAAACATTTATTTAGCATCCTATAATCGTATACAACCCAAAAACAGTTCCTAATAATGCAAAATTCTAGAGAGAGAAAATATGATAATTTGCATATTTCTTACCTTTTGGTCACTGGTTTTCTCCCTCTTCACTTCTGATTCTTTCTTAGCTCCTTAGTTTCCTTCCCTTTGATTTATTTCACAAGAAACAAGAATGGTTTGCATGCTTTTAAAGAGAACAACCGACTTCTCTCTCTCTCTAACTTTTCTCTCTCTCTTGACCTCATGGCCACCCTATTTCTAGCCTTTACTTTTCTTCTCATTTAATTTCTTCTTACACTTTCAGCTTTCCATAAACTAGTTTGGATTTTTGCTTGATCTTTTGGGGTTGATATTTTGAGATTGTATATTATATATATATATATATATAGCTTACACACACTAACACACATAACAGCCGACACACACTCACACCCATTTGTAATACCCTGACCCGAGTTAGCACGTATACCGAGATAACCAGGTCAGGTAACACTTTATCAATTGTACTCAGAACTGTTAAACTCTATATTCTGACATCACATATGACCTTAGAACGTGAACAGTATCAATTACACAATCAATGTTGGGTGATGCCCGAGCAACCTAGAACTATACCCCATAATGCGTGCACGTATGCAAACCTATGCATGCATACATGCACCCATGAACGTAGACCATGAACTATTAGTGTATGCATACGTGCCCAGAGTTTAGTATATATGTATATATATGGGTATATGTGTATGTATAAAAATAGGTATAATCATGAGTTTATACATGTATATATATATAATGTATTATACCATATATATACATATATGTATATTAAATGGAAACAAAAAGGGGAAAGAAAAGAAAATAGGCAAGTGGACTGCCAAAGATAGCCGTGAGTGTGTGAGTGGGTGGGGGTAGATATATATATATATATATGTATCAAGAGGTGTGTGTGTACAATAGTTGAGTGAATAACACTCAATGGAGAGTGGTAGTGACAGAAGTGGGTCCTGGAGTGTGTAGGGAGATCTCAGGGCATGGTCAGGTCTGACTAGAGAGAGAGAGAGAGAGAGAGAGAGAGGACAGGTAGTGATGAATACACATATACATTGTGCACGGCTGAATTGAGAGTGAAAAACAGGAGAGAGAAGAGAGTTTCTGAGTGAGAAAGAAGGGGAACAAGTCTGGAATAAAGACGCGAGGAAGAGGGGCACAACACCAAGGGAATCCGAAATTTGGAGGTAAGCCACTGTTTCTGTTTTGAAATTTTATAGCATGATTCGATTTATTTTGAATATAGGGTCTACACAAGCATGAAAAATGGCATCGATAGGAACAAACCGTACCTCATTTGGTTCACAAATGAGGGAGGAAACCCTAGTTGCAGGTTCGGTGGATAATCTTGGTTCCCATATATTTTATGCTTTAAACTTAACTTTGAGCTTGTAAGTACGTAGGAAATCCACACAGGAATCTAACGCAACAAAAATCATGAAATATGGATCCAAAAATAAACATGTCACAGTCAAGAAATCTTCACCGGTGCTACGCCGGAAACTGGGAAAAAGAACGATCGAAACCGTAGCTTTCTTAGGCTTAAAACTGTCCAAATGACGGATTAAAATGGTGGGATTGATTTGGCATGAAAAGATCTGAAATACAGGAAAAATTAGACGTGAAAATTGTAAAAACAGTGTCTAGGGTTTACTGTTCTGGCAACCGTGGCCGAAAAAGCGATCGGGGAAGATGATCGGAATATTTGGGGCATATCGGGTTAAGACGGAAACCGGGTTTGGGTCAAATCGGGTTCGGGTCGAAACCCGACCCATCGCATGAAACGGTTAAGTAGGACGGTGTCGTTTTGATGACGTCAGCCTTACGTGATTAAACCGACCGAACCGGTTGGTTCAGTTGAGACCGGACCGGTTCACTTGAAATTGAACTGAACCAACTGGTTCAGACCGGAACTGTGGATATTTATACTTTGACCCCCAACTGTTTTATGAATTTACACTGTGGCCCAAATTTTAGAAAATTTGTGTAATTAAGCCCCTGCCAGAATAATAAAATAATAAAATAATTTATTAAATGGGTAAAATTTCTATTTTACCCTTGAGTCACAAATAAGTCAAACGATGTCCAAATGGGGCAAATAAATAGTCAAAATTTATTATCTCGGACATTCTGGATCCAATGGCAAGGTATGTTTTATGAGACGGGACTCCAAACATTAAGATACAATAAAAACAAATCCTAAAATGACCAAAATACCCTTGTGTCCTATCAAGGCAAATTATATGGGTATTCTTACTATCTCGGACATTCTAAGTCCAATGGCGAGGTCCGTTTCACAAGATGGGGTCCCAAAAGATGAAATACTATAAAAGTATAAAATAACCATTTTGCCCTTTTTAGTGCAAGTGTCCAAATGGAATTCTGCGAAAGCCTGAACTGACTTTCTTCGGCGTTCCGGACTCAATGGTAAAGTCTAAATTAGTGTTAGAGATACTTAAAATAGCAAGGCATAAAATTTGATGAATAGCATTAATTCTGAGACGTATCTACTGATATATAGGGACCTCGACAAGAAAGGGCAAACTCACAGGATTTCTGATATAGGACTGCATTTAGAAGTAAGTGGATCACTCTCTCTTACATATGGTGTTTCCAAAAGCCAAGTTTATTCTTTTACTGCCGAACTTGTACTCTTGAAAGTACTGATATCCTTGTGTTCCACAATTCAATATTTCTATCTTGTGGACATTTGATTGACTGCTATATCATTGTTATCATGTTAAATCATGCCTTGAAAGGCCTACTGTTGTATCCTTATTGAATGAATGATATTCCATTTTTATATTCGATGGAATTACTTCTGATCATGACATGTTTATGAACACGGGAATTGTGCTCAGTCACAACATCCATCTGATGCTTTCTGATACATTGGAGACCTACGGGTCAAGTCCGTGAACGGACAAATGGCAAATCACTGGAATTCACTGGGGGGTATGCCGGGCCCCAAAAGATCGAGGGTCCGCCGAGCCCTGACACAGATAACAGCATCTCTTATGATTGATGGAACTATGATTGTTGAATGGCATTATCCCTTATGATTCTGCTTCTTATGGTTTATCGTACATTGTTCGTTGATTTAATTGTGATCGGTTCAATGTGGCAGTACTTCATTGTTGTTATATTATCATTTGAATTTCTTCATATTGATATTACACCCAATACTTCTGATTTTGTATTGTGATTACTGTTCATTGGCCCTTGTGGCAATACTTTCCATTGGCCCTCGTGGCAATTGTTTCATTGGCTATCACAACATCCTATTTTCATGATTGGCTGTCATGTCCTCATATGAATTCGTATTCCTTATTGATCATCAATACCAGTGTTGGAGATCTGCATTTACTTACTGAGCTTTGTAGCTCATTCCACCCCACTTACCCCCTATTTCAGGTAATGATGCTGCGAGACCCCAGTAAGAGTCTAAGAGTGCAGGGGGATATTTTGAAGTACTGTACCAGTCTATGTTAGTTCTCCCATGTATTCACCACCCCCGGGTGCTGGTTACGTTTAGTTCTCATTTTGTCTTATGTAGAACTATGTCATGTATTTAATAGACTTCCGCTGTTTAAATTATTAAAAGACTTCCGCTGGATTACTGTAATTGATAAAGACTTCCGCTGTTCATTGTTTAAAATTTTAGTACATTGTATAGTAGAACTATGATACAGGAATGGAAAAAGTAGGGACGGCCTTCGGGTCGGCCCCGCGACACGAGATCCGCATAGGGTGGGTTTCGGGTCGTGACACCATTCACACTAATGTTCACAATTTTACATATATTTACTTATATATATTTTTAATTTAATTATATACATACATGCATACATATTGGATCACATAGATATTTATACATACATGATACACCTTCCATGTTGATATAAATGTGTGTTAAAATATTTATTTAAATTATCCTTACATACATGTATATACATATATATATATATATATATATATACGTACATGTATACATAATTGGCCATATATATGTACATACCATTTACCTTCCATGTAAATGCAATGGTGCATTTCAATATTCATTTTGTAATTAAAATAATTATTTCGTATATTTAATTAGTTAATAATTTAATTAATTAATTATTCTTTTGAGTGTAAAAATCTTCACATAAATTTTCATAATCTCGTAATACGTGCCATATGACTGGGTATCCCGGGTTAGGATATTACATTAGGTATCCCACATCACTTGGGGAAGGAAAGGTGAAGGTATTCATAAGTAAGGATGCTGCTCTCCAATGGTATGAGGCCTTTTGGGGTGGGGCAAGTCCACTGTCAAGAACAAAACCGTGCGGGCGCAAGGCCCAAAGCGGACAATATCATGCCATGTGGATCAGGCCGTTACAGATGGTATCAGAGCTTGACCCAGCCAGAAGTGTGAGGAACCAGAACCTCCCGGCGGATAGCGATCCAAAGGAGGGGAGAGGTATCCCACATCGCCTGGGGAAGGAAAGGTGAAGGTATTCATAAGTAAGGATGCTGCTCTCCAATGGTATGAGACCTTTTGGGGTGGGGCAAGCCCACTTCCAAGAACAAAACCGTGCGGGCGCAAGGCCCAAAGCGGACAATATCATGCCATGTGGATCAGACCGTTACAGATGGTATCAGAGCCTGACCCAGCCGGAAGTGTGAGGAACCAGAACCTTGCTGCGGACAACGATCCAAAGGAGAGGGGAGAGCTATCCCACATCGCCTGGGGGAGGAAAGGTGAAGGTATTCATAAATAAGGATGCTGCTCTCCAATGGTATGAGGCCTTTTGGGGTGGGGGCAAGCCCACTGCCAAGAACAAAACTAGTGCGGGTGCAAGGCCCAAAGTGGAAAATATCATGCCATGTGGATTAGGCCGTTACAACATGTATACGGGTTTCTTAATCTTTCTGACGGCGTATTCTGTAATGTATCCCGTTCATGTATCTTTTATCCACCAACTTTTTATTTAGCCATGACAGCTATTGTATTTTCTTTCAGTATTTTTAGTGTCGTAGTCTCTTTTTTATGTTCATTAATATCTTTTGGCTCGCACCAAGATGATTTACTCGTGTGCTCATTGTGTTACAACATCTTCTTCTATGCATAGGTAACTTTTTGTTTTATCCGTAATACTTATTTGTAACCTTCACTCACGTGCTTATTCCCACCAGTTATTTAAGTTAAAGATTTATCAATTCTCTTTCATTCATGTTACACTATTTTATTGGCACAACGGCTCTCGTTTTCGAATTCTTATGCATTCATCTTTCTGTCAATTAGATAGGTAGGGAATTTTGTTCTCTCATTCTTTTCAAGTTAAAGACTGATATGAATGCCCTTTTATCTATTGCTTCCGATGGTGAGAGAAAATTTCTTCTTTTATCAGTGGTCTTAGTTGTAATCTTAGGAAACCTATAGTGTAACTAAGCTTCACAGTTTCCATTGGTTAGGGTGCATTGGCTTCCTTATTTGGTCATTTTAGTCTTTACCAAGGATAGAGTCCTTGATGGATCCACCATATGTGTTCAATGGTGTGTTCATCACATCACTCGTTTAAGTGTTTTGCCTTCCTATCAGGCCTTTTTGGGTTATTATTGTTATCATGTTTCCCAGGGTCTTATTTCCTCTTTATGTTTACAATCACCCTTCGATTTATGGTGTTTCAAGGTTTTTCCACTAAGGGTAAGTTTTAGATTACTTGCGTCGTTCACTTGTGATTCCTGATCATGGGTTAACCTTTTAAAGATTTCAAGTCAACCACTGACTGGATAAAGAGTACCTACGACTTTAATTTCACACAACCTTTATATAGCAACTCTCCTTAAAGGAATCAAAATAGCTAATGAGTAACTTAGAGATTCAGTTTCTATATTTAACTTGACATGTTACAAACGATATATATATATATATATATATATATATAAGAGTAAGAAACCAATTGTAAATAGGCCCTATATACGCTGAGAACAAAAATTACGTGCATACCCGCAGCTCTTGAGGTAGAGGCCTGGTCATCACTAGGTATGGTGAAGAAAACTCCCCCTGGTTGCTGCTGCTGCTCAATCCTGGGTCTTTCATTCTCTTGTAGGGGCCTTGGCATAAAAGTCAATGCAGCTAGTGTAGTACAGACCCTTGGCCCGATGTTCTTAGGACAGTCCTTCACAAAATGTCCAACTTGTCCACAGGCGAAGCAAGCATTAGTCTCCTTGTAGCACTGCCTCTAGTGGTACCTCTAACAAGTGGGGCATTTAGTTGTGTTCCCACTGCGAGATTTGGCCCTTCTCTAGCTAGGCTCCATACCCATTCTGCGTATTCCTATGTTTAGCCTAGAAGATGAGGATCCTTGTTTACTGCCCCAGTCTCCTCCTCGTCTCTCGTTCCCTTGCTTCTTAGTAAATTCCTCTTCGCTCTGTTTTATTACTCTTGTTGTCGCTACCACCTCACAGTACATGGCTAATTTCTAGGGCCTGATCCAGTCTTGTATGGCCCATCTCAAACTTGCGAGCTTTGGCGCTTTTAGTGTTGAGGACACTAGGGATGAAACTGGCCAAATCGGTGTACTTGGCCTCATATTCATCGACAGTCATTCTTCCCTACTAAAGTGTTAAGTATTCAGCTATCTTCTGATATCAAATTTCTTGGGGAAGATACTTCTTATTGAATAGTTCTATAAATCTTGGCCAACTCATATTGGGTTCACGGGCTACTTCTAACAGCCGCCATCCACGGGCTGTCCCTTTGAACATGTGTGTGGCATAGGCCACCTTCTGTTCTTTACTATAGATGAGAACCCAGAATATACGATTCATTTCTAGCAACCATTGTTTCGCTACTGCAGGATCCGCCCAAACCGTCGAATGTCGGCGGCTTCATGTCTCGGAACTGTGTGTACTGGTGTGATCAGTTTCTCTCATCGCCTAATCGGGCTTCTTAGTTACCAGTATGATCTCGCCACACCAGTTCAACCTCACCTCCTCTGGGCAAGACTTCCACAACCCGTTCTAGTAGACACTTTATTTTGTCCAAACGATCCATAATAGCACTCGGTTGCAGATTACTTATTGCAAAAGAACAGGGTTTGTCAGTAAAGTAAACACTTACTCACTATAAGGGGTTTGCTTATTACTTTACTCTTTAGACTCTACAGGCCTTAAACTAGTCCTAATATACCTTTATAGCCATATTACAGGTGTGCACCATCTATTACAAGAGAACAGTTCACAAGGCTTAAGTAATTGATTGACTTCTAGACTTATGAACCTTGAACTTTAGGGAGTTGTAATACTTTAGTCTTAATCTCCCATGAACCATTAGAACCATATGCTCTGATACCAACTCTGTCACGACCCAAAACCCGCCCTATGCGAATTAGGGATCCGTGACCGGCTCTGCGGCTCATGGGCCGCTCCCCGTCAAAAGGATCTGAAATACTAAGTAAAGTTTTAACAAAATATTTTATAATCATTAAAACATCTAGTAGCATAGTCAGGTCATCATTTAATACATGCCAAAAAAACATAAGTGTTTATAAGTACAGATCTTCCAAAAAAACAAACTGACAGGACTGTGGTGAACATGGGAGATATTAAGACCATCTAGTATTTAACTTAATACAAAAGCTCACCAAAAAGCTACTAGCAGCTTGCAGGCATCTAAACCTCCTGAGCGCCCGAGGGTTCTCCTATTTCTTGCTGTCCTGAAAAAAATTATGAGGGATGGGTGAGCTAACAAAGCCCAGTAAGTAATTTCCTAGCTTTAACATGGGTCAGGGTTAGTTCACAAGAATAATAAGGAAAGATAACAGATAGCCAAGAAAAGATATCATCTTTAAGCATAGCCAGTCACTAAGGCACAACAATAATAACCCGAGGGTCCAAAAGAGGCACATCCCACAATATGATACAAAAGGCAATAACAAGGTCAATCAAAATTGGGATCTTGCCTATCACGATGAATCGATGCCACATATAAGATGTTAGCCAATCAAAAATATATCATGCTTGCAATAATATGATCATTGACAGGGGCATAAAATATGATCATTCAACGAATACAAAAATAAATCATCATCGAGTTCTAATAACCCAGAAATGCGTGAATCACCTGGGGCCCAGCATACCTCACTGGAACGCATACTCAGATCTGCCTCGGTTCCTCAGGCTCTCTAAAAAGCGTTAGAGCTTTTTTCTCGCAGGTCCCGAAGGACATATAAGACCCCAAAAGGTCTTTCCCCTACGTAATCTGTTAATAAATGGGCTATTGTGAGTGAGCACAACCCTGGGTTCATACCAAATATTATGATCAATAAAATTCCACACTGGTTGTACAACTGTACAAAATAATTGATATCATAATCAACGAGTCATGAAGTGTATGGAATAACAAGATTTCTATTAACAGGATATATTACAAGATCAGGACATGGTATGTAGTACAATAATGCTTAGGTATCAGTGATCAATTTCACAATGATGTAAGTAAGCAAGTCAAATCCAAAGAACAAACATAATCGATAACCACAAGTCGATTGGCTTCAAATGAAGAAATCAAGTACATTAGGTAGTGATAAAGTACAAATTTGGCAGCATGTGAAAAATAACGTGACTGGCTGGGAATAACCCAGATTAAAGCATCGAAATTACTTACCTTAGTTTCTTAGTATTGCTTTATCAATCAAGCACCACTATTGTAACCCCTACAACTTCTTCTCAATTCTGTTGCTTAGGTGGTCCTATAATCATGGTTCCAAAAATTACACAATGAATTAGTACCCATTTTAGTCCCAGACATGGTTATGCAATGCTTTAAGTTCTTTTGAACTTAGTCTATTTAGTTAAGTGTTTTTAATTCCCCATTTTAGGGTTTCAACATAGGCTATTATATTCCTTAAATGAGCTTAGTAACATTCAGAATCATCTTTTAAGTCATTTGGACTTCATTCGTTATCAATTAAGTACTTATTTAATCGTAGGGGCAAAATGATAATTTTGTCATTCTTGCCCTAGACCCTATCGTGGTCCTCAGAATATTCATCATGTCTTATGCATATATTTTTAAGTCTTTCGGACTTCATTTGGTATCTGTTTTTTATCATTGGGACACATTGGTCATCTCTCATTTTATACTTTGACTGTTTTGGAGTCTTATTCAGCCCCTTAAATTACATCATTATACTTATGACAATTAATCATGTCAGATTAGCCCTTATTCGCCCTTTAATTTGTAGTTTCTATTCTCAGGGGTATCTTGGTCATTTCCTAGTTGATGATATTCTGACCCTGAATTATTATTTAGTCCCATATGTGAGTTCATAATTATTTGGGCTTCAATTGGTATCAATTTCGTACAATTTGGACTTTATTTTAGCTTCGTACAGTACCAGGGGCATTTTGGTAATTTTGCTCTTTCATGCGTCTCATTTCTCAGTACTTAGTTTGCTAATACGGACTCCACTGTTGAGTTCAGAGTGTCCGAGATAATTAAAATGGACTATCTTTTATGTCTAACTAGCCTTGGGTATTGTTAGGGGCAATACAATCATTTATAATTTACGTGTCTGCATTTTTCAGGACTTAATTTCATCAATTGGACTCCAACTACTAAGTCCGAGATGCCCGAAGTGGTAAAAATATACTATTCATTTATTTATTTTGGACTTCATTTGACTCATTTAGTGTCCAAGGGTAAAATAGTCATTTTACCTAATTAATAAAATAATTTTTTAATTTAATTTTATTATTTTTCTCAGGGGCTTATTTGAATTGAATTTTCTAAAATTTGGGCTACAACAGAATTTATTAAAAGTTTGGGGGTCAACCCATAATTTACAAAAGTTAAGGGTTTTTATTTTCAATTCAAACAGTGAACCAAGTGGTCCACTTGGTCCAAACCCTAAACCGGTCCATTGGCCTTTGAACCGACCGATTCAGTCTCTTTCAAAAAACCAGAATAAAATGTTCCTGATATCCTTCCTATCCACGGTTGGGTTAACCCTTAAGCCTGGTTTCTAATTTCTAACTCCTGTATCCAAACGGTCCAAAATTATTTTAAAATTGGTTTCAAAACGACGCAACTTAATAAATCCTAAGTCGCGTTCGGTCGGGTCCTGCCTAACCCGACCCAGGTCAGGCCCAACAATCATCTCCCTCACACGACTTTCCCGCCACTGTTCCTACATCGTCTCCGACGCCAATCGCTGGAACCGCAAGTTTCTTTTTCATTTTTCTTGTAATTCTGACGTCGATTTTTATTGTTTTATACACCAAATTAATCCTAGGATCTTTTACGAGCTATTTAAAGAAGTTTAAGACCCTAAAAACCTCGGTTTACTTACACCCACTTCGGGTATTCCGGCCATGCACCGACGAGGATAATTTGGCCATAAATGGCCATTTCTGGACCATTTTTCTTGATTCGAAGTGGGTCAGAATTTTGAGATGATGCTCTATCTATTCCCATTCCCATAAGAGCATTTAGTCTGACATTCTCCAACTTGCCATGGCAAGGTCCTTCCATGGCCCAACCATGGCAGATGGGTTTTTTTACATACTGTTTTGAGCCTAACCTCATGAAATGTTAACCTCCTAAGCATGCATGTCTTTAAAACCCAAAAATAGTAGCAAAAATGAAAGGTATGTGAAGAAGGAAATTACCTCTTTTGATTTTCACTTCCTTACTCTCCTCGACTTAGTTGGTAATCCTCTTCAAGTTTAGTCCAGCTGTCACGACCCGGAACCCACCCTGTGCGGATCTCGCATCGCGACCGCCACCCTTAGGCCCGAGGGCCTTAGGATGAAAGCTCGCATAAGCAGCGGTATCGAATAGATGTGCGACATGTGATTGCAGAAGCGTGAAAAACTTTTTCTTTTCTTTTCTCATTTTTAAATTACGCACATCCGTCCAGGTACTGCCGCTCTTTACATAGCATACATGATTTAACATTCAGAGTATAACTACAATTGTTTAGTTGCCCCGTGGGGCTTATAAATAACGGGGTACCACTTTACTAATACAAGATTTCATACTTAATGTTCGTAGTGCTAGACAGAAATTACTTGAACATAACTTCCAAAAATGGCAGATTCTTCACCATCGTCTTCTAATCAAAATTGCCTTTAATCACTTGAAAGGCAGGTCCGAACAAAGCCCGGGTAAGCTAATCTAAGCTTGTGAGTAATCCCAATATTCATCATGGGGTTTTCAATTGGCAGTGGTTTAGTACATAAGAGTTTGTAAAACAATCACTACCAATTCGTATACTTTGAACACAGAATATATGCATTTCTTAAAATAGATAGCTTTGAAACATTTAAAGTATTCAAGCTAAACTCGTACTTTGTCAAATAGAGTATATAACTCGAACCATATGCATTTCATAAAACAGATAGCTTTAAAACATTAAAAGTATTCAAGCTATACTTATACATATGAACTTCAAAACATATAACATAACATGTATTTCTTAAATAGAGTATATAAAACTCAAACATATGCATAGTGAAAATGAGGGTAAAAACCTACTTCCATTTTCAACATTACATCATATATATATGTATTCCTTTAAAACATAAAACTTGAAACATTTAAAGTATTCAAGCTAATCTTGTACTTTCTTAAATAGAGTATAAAACTCGAAACATATGCATAGTGAAAACGGGGGTAAAACCTGTTTCCATTTTCAAACTCATTTATCATCTTATCTCTTTCATTAGTGGAATCCATTTCGAACCAGACTCCTATTTTACATATAAGTGAAGATATCTTATGTCTGGGGAATTAGATCCTGCTACTTGGCATTTCACATGACAGGTTAATTGAGTTCCGAAGAAACCCAAAATCCTGACTATGTGGTCTTTGACAAGTCAATTGAGTTCCGAAGAAACCCAAAATCCTGCTTGTGTGCTTATGCACCATTTATCTTGCATTTAAAATACATTTAAGATATGAGAATGTCAAATAGATATTTCTCGTGAGCACATTAAAACATAACATTCACAACTTCGTGATAAACATTCGTATACTTGAAATAGGCAAACTCAGAATATTTAACAAGATTTGTATTTTAACTTAGATATGTTGAAAACACAATTTTAAGAAAACTGTAAAGAAAACATTTACTGAGCATGTCACAATAGGGTTTATAAGAACGGAAATAATTTAAAACTAAAATCATGTAATATACTGAATTTGGAATTCAAATACTTCATATCTTTTGAACTTAAAAACCTTTTCAAATCCATGGAGTTAAATCTCCACTTCAAATACAGGGTTACTACCTTGGTCCTTTAGGGTTAGTGCTAATAATGCGCTTTCCTACTTCCTTTGTAGTTCCTAAGAACAATTCATAATAACCTTATTAACTTCACATTCACCATAATAACACCTATTGATGTTGCTTAACTTATGTTTAGTTCGTATTATATCCTAAAACGATCTCATAATTCATATGTACTTAATTTAACTCGTACTCTTAACCTATGACACAATTTAATGTGTTAGAAATTTAATTTATTTACTTCACATGTTTTCGCTTCATGTCTTCTCGTATCTTATTTCCTCGTACTTCCCTCAGTTTAGTACTTCGTCAATATTTTAGTTTATAACTATCTGACAGATGCTAGTTCAGTCAAATTTTATGTTCTTTTATTTTAGACATTTTTTTTGGTCGAATAGACTCTACCATTGAGTCCGGAACGTCGAACAAAGTCAGTTTAGGCTTTCCTAGAATTTAATTCGGACTTTTCTATGAAAAAGGCAAAATGGTCATTTTACCTATTTACGTGTCATGTTTTTCCGTACTTCGTTTCGTAATTTGGACCCTATTATTGAGTCCGAGATGTCAAAGAAAGTCAATTTAGATCTTTCCTGATTTAAATTTGGCTTTTAGGGTACTAGGGGTATTTTGGTCATTTTACCCCTTTACGTGTCTTTTTTTTTGGGGTCCCCGTCTGGCAAAACGGACCTCACCATTGGTCTCAGAATATCCAAAATAGTTAAAATACACTATTCATATGTTTAATTTGGACTTTATTTGCTCTATTTATGACTTAGGGGTAAAATAGTAATTTTACTTTATTTATTAAATAATTAAATTAATTATTTAATTATTTTTTCAGGGGTGTAACTGCATAAAATTTCCATCAGTTGGGCCACAGTAGGATTTTCTAGAAGTTCTAGGGGTCAATCCGCAAATAGGAAAAGTCTTGGTTTATTTATTTTAATTAAAATAGAAAACCAGTGGGTTCAGTTCAAATCTAAGTGAACCGGTCCGGTCTCCCCGTTGAACCAACCGGTTTGGTCGGTTTACACAGTGATGCTGACGTCATGATGACGTCAGCCCTAATGGTTTATAAATTTAAAACATAATACCAAAACGACACCGTCATACTTAATCGTTTTATGCGATGGGTCGGGTTCCGACCTGGACCCAATTTGACCCGAACCGACCCGAACAGTGTCATCCTCCCCATGATCACCCTCATGTTGCCCTAGTTACAGTTTTCCATTTTCTTTAATTTCGTGACTTTCCACTCAACCAATCTCCACTGTTTTGATCTCAAATTATTCCTAATGTATAACTAATTAGTTTAGCATTCATTTTGGAGTTCAAAATGAACTCATTGCTTCGGTTTAAGCCTCGATAACTCAGACGTGTAAGTCGGTTGTAAATGCTCATTTCTGAGCCAAATTCAATGGGATTTGTTCTGTTGTGACGCTCTTGTCCTAAGGTTTCATATCTCATTCGTTAAAGTGAGATTTAAGTCACGATTGAAAGGTTAGGTCTTCAACCCAGAACCTGCAACTCGATTTTTAAAGGTCATGTCTTATGTTTTGTGATTGTGTATTAGGGTTTTTAAAACCCTCTTAGTCTCTGTTTGAAGTTTTGGTAAGCCAAAACCAGTTTGGTGGAAGTCGGTTCAGACCTGCTTGAGAAAGGTCTTTTAATGGCGGTTGTTCGTGGGTTACATGTTTTTAACTATTTTCATGGCCTAAAATCATGCTTGATGCTGCACTTTACGGTTCGCAGTAAGTATGGACTCCGTGACCTGTAGAACACTCAGAAAGATGATTAGAGGACCACCGGATTGGCTCCGGCGGTAGCCGCTCCGATGCTTAAGTAAGTAAAAGAATTGAAAGACTGTATTGAAAGCCAAAGAATGAGCATAAAAATAAAGCGTACCTTTAGGGTTTAATTTATAGACCGTGGCCTTCCTAAGTTGATTAGGATTTGATGCCATGAATATAGGGATTTTGATCATCGGAGATTGCAGTTACCTTGTGGAGTATTGCATAGAGATAACCATAGATGGTAGTTCCCTTGTTGAAGACTGTTTCCTTGTTTGAAGACTGTTTCCTTGTCGAAGACTGTTTCTTTATTCCCTGCTCGGCATCCGCTAAGGCGGTGACGAGGTCTGGAGTGTTGATCTGGACCCTGTGATAAGTTCTGAGGCCCTTGTCCGGATATGTATGCTCTGAAGGTATAAGTTTGGTCACTTCCGACCTTTTGTGCTGATCTTTTTGGTCATTGGCTGAGTGGAAACCATGTCGGTAGTGCATGAGCTGGATTATGGTCATACGTGTCAAATGCTGATTGGCCTGCTCTTTTATGGTATATCAGTTACTCCCCCCCAAGTCTTAGTTCGATGCTAGCAAGCAACTAGGGCTAAGCCTTTTTCGGAGAGTCATGTGTCCTGCCTGTTCGCCTTTTAAGGCAACTGTTGGGGCGCCATTTATTGCGCAGCCGGAGATTAGGTCTTTTCAAGGTCATTATTTGTACTGGCCGATAGTTGGGTTTCCCGAAATCATCATTGTTCCGAACAGTCATGGCGTTTAGGGCTTGGTGGGTCCCTTCTGATACTGTGCTTATAAATACGGGGTAAGATTTTGAAATAACCTTTTCCCTGTCATTTTCACTGTGCTAGAAGACCTCATCCACCATTGTTGGTTTGTGCGACTTTGCAGAATACCGATTTCCTGAGTTAGACCAGGTTCGACTTATTTTTCCTCTTCTCTTGCTTCTTTTCTTCTTAAGTCTGGGCATAATGTCTGCTCCTTCTGAATCCCCAATTGTGAATGAGGGAGTGGGAAACCCTTCTGAGATGGTTGTTCCGTCTCTTGTGGAAGATGTAGGTAACCCTGCTCCCGAAGTTATTAGGGAGAGGCCTATTGATCCTCCCGCTAGTCCTGGAGTTAGGATAGTTGATGCTTTTGAGGAGCCCCGAAACAGGGCTGGGGAGACCTCTGGTAGGTCGTCCTGTAGAGAAGAGGGTGAGAGTGCTGTCACTCAGAGCCTTCTGGACGAGTGGAGGGCGAAATACAATTTTCCCCCGAATGTGACCTGCAGAGTGCCAGGCCCCATGGATCATCCCCCAAAATGTTGAAGCCGGGGAAATTTGTGTTTACCTTGCCTGGTTCGAAATGGGCCTGAGATTCCCATTGCCGGATTTAGTCAAGCAATTCTTTTGTTGGTATAAGCTCTGCCCTGCCGACCTGAACCTCAATAACTGGCGGCAGCTTCTAGGGTTTGTGGTGTTGGGACACCTGAACAAGGTGGATGTGTCTCTGGACTTGATCCGTAGCAATATGGATCTAAAGTTCAAGCAGGCTGAAGGCCTTTTTTATATGTCCTTCGAGAAGGAATTCCTGACCCCTGTCCTCCGTTCCCACTTCCAATAAAACGTGGAAGAAGTGGTACTTCTTCGTCGGAGGAGGATGGGAGCATGAAGACTTCCAGGAAGGAGAAGCCTCGCCATTCCCTCGTGCTACGGGTCATAAGAGTGAGGCTTATTCCCTTAGGTTTGCTCTTAGCTTTGTTTATGCATCTAGAACTGATAAACTGATATATCACTCCTTACTTCTTGTGTAATCAAGAGTGCTTGGAAGAGGCCCGATTTTACTAAAGTACTGAGAGATCAATACTGAGTGTTGCTTTCAACTTCTAACCGGGCTCATTCTGTTATTGTGACTCCGGAGAACTTGATGGCTACCCGTTCCGCAGAGCTTAAGAAGAGGCTGACAACGAAGTGGGCTGTGCCAGAGGCCCCAGTGGTAGGGGAGTCTTCCTCTCGAGCTGAGCCTAATGCCCCCCTTGAAGTAAAAAGGAGGAGGTTAATTTCTAGGCTCTCCCGAGCCAGCCCCTGCCGAGGCTGAGAAGGAGGCCGAACCTGCCGTCCCTGTTTCGACTGCTCCTCCTGCCTCTTCTGGTCCGAACAGGAGGACTAGGAAGGGGAAAGCACCTGTTGCGCCGTCCGAGCCATTTTCGGAAGCCGAACTATCAAATTGCCAAGAAGGCATTTGATCAAATATGGGCTCAAGGCCCACACCGATACAGAGGGGATGACCCCTCCAAGCTGATGACTGAGATGATGACTCTCCAGATGAAGGTCACTTCTGAAGCTTTTCTTGACTTTTCTGTTTGTTCATTTGTTCAATCTAAATTGTCTGTCTTGCCTTGTGCAGAGCATGCATAGTTTGGCTGCTCTGATAGTGACCCCTATGGGCCTCGAGGAGGCTGAGAAGCTGAAGGCTGAAGTGGAAGAGATGAGGCTGGAGCTTGGGACAGCCCGATCCAAGATTCAGACCGCTGAGGAGGATCTGAAGGAAGCTACCACCAACCTATCTGTGGCAGAGTCTGAGAGGGACATATATGCTCAGAAGGTTGAGGGGCTTCAGGCGGAGTTGGTTGAGCTCCGGGGTTCCTTTAATCAGAAGGTTCAGGAGGCAGCTGATCAAGCCAAGGTTGAGGCTGAGATGGAATTGAAAGGTGAAGTTGGACAGATGGGTGATGACCTGATCCGGTTCGGCTTTGAAAGCTTCAGAACTAGGTTTCAAATTCAGTTCCCAGGTTTTGACGTTTCATCAATCATTCCCCCTGAACCTACCTCATCTCGTCCTGATCCGGACAAGACGGCTGGGGCTACTGCCCTTAACTTGGAAGAGGACGCAGGCCCTTCTGGGAAGTCTTGAGGCTTTATGGGTTTTTATTTTTGCTACTTCTTTTTGATGTAATGAATGTATTCTTCCGATCAATAAAATTGACTTTCCTTCAGATTCTGCTTGTGTTCTTTCCTCCTGTGCAATTTTGTCGTAAGTGTGGCTGCTCTGGGCCTTTTGTATGTTAGATCAACTGTCTAACGGTCAATGGTTGCTCTCTGAGTTTCGATACTCGTCACTGAATGATGAATGTAAATTAATTTCACCTGTCTCATCACAATAAGATAAGAAGGCAAACATAATCAGATAGATAGAGCCCAATAGAATGGGGGTGAGCTTTTGTAGATCTCTGAGATAGACTGCTCTGAATTAAGAGCTTGTGAGGATAGTCAGGCAGCTTGTGCTGGTCATTATGATGCTCGGCATGCTGTTTTCGAGTATTTAGGATCAGGATATGTTCGAGCTGCTTTAGCCTTTGTAATGTGGCTGGCCTGTCATAAAATAGTTAAGATTGTAAGTTCTGAATTTTGGATAGGAGGCCTGTACATTTAGACACTGTCCCCCTCCCTTTATCGTTCACAGAGCTCTGTACCCTGTCTCTTGGTATATAGAAGGGGCACATTTAATGCACCGCTTATTTATTCGATTGCCGTTTGGGATTTCGAGGCCAATCTCTTTCCCACTATTGCGACGGTTCAGTTAGGTGGCTTTTGGACTTCAAGGGTCTATATATACGGGAACGAGGGCACTCGGTTGCATTCAACCTTTTCATTCTCGTACTGTTTCCTCGTAGGAGAGACTTTAGATGCTGTCGAAATTTTGTCACTCGCCCGGAGATGATGGATGATTTTCTGTCTGAGTTAGGAATGATTAAACTGTGGCCGAGATTTAACCTTCCCTCTTTTTCAGTCTCCAAGGAAGGATTAAAGGAGGCAAAAGTCTTCTTGTTCCCTCTGGCCTCCGGTCGAGGTTCCTCCGATTGGTGGTGTTCCCTTCCTGATTCAACCGAGGCTTGGAGCGCCGATGATGAAGACGCAAGTGGGGTGCCTCCTCTTCTTCATGCTTTGTCAGAGACCCTTGCTCCAATCGGCTGGGGTGTAACAACTGACGTGAGGGAGACGAATGGCGGTCCCCTGAGACCCAGAGCCCTCATCCTCCGTTGGTCGTGAGACCAGTGATAGTGATGATAAAATGGCCTGGGTGCTTCTTGATGCGGATTGGGGTTCAGGGTTCCTTCCTTTTAAACGGAGCCGGCGACAGCGGTAATGGAAACTTTGGACCCTGTGTCCTTTTATCATCCCATGAAGAAAAGCCGTGATATTGCCAAGTGTAGCTTCTGTAATAGCTTCTGTAATATTTCCAGTCTCTGTACTGATGTAAATCTTCTGAATCATCAATAAAATTGAGTCTCTTTTTCTTAGATCTGATGTCCTTTGTATTCGAGTGTACTCTTCTGTAGTTAGAATACCTTCTCGTGCACTTTTGATGAATGTTCTAAGAATAGATCAAAGAAACTCACAAGAATGCCTGAATCAAAGTACTTCACTCCTGATCGGTACCATAGTACTTATTATTTGATTGACAGATAAGTCAAATAATATAAATATTGAATCTGAGGCATTCTGATCTAGGAAACTTTAGTTTGTAGATGCCTGGAACTTTTGTCTTTGGGTGGACTGGATCATAGAATCTGCTAATTGAGGGCGGACCAGGCTCGGAAGGCCTGTGCATTAGGGTGGTCCAGGCTCTGGAGGCCCGCGTATAAAAAATGGACCAAGTATTTAAGACCTGTATATTTATAGACCAGGCTCTAAAGGCTTGTGCATTAATAGATGGACTAAGTACTGAGACTTGTACGTTTATGGACCAGGCTTTGGAGGCCTGTGCATTAATGGATGGACCAAGTACTAAGATTTGTACATTTATGGACCAGGCTCTGGAGGCCTATGCATTAATAGATGGACCAAGTGTTAAGACTTGTACATTTATGGACCAGGCTCTGGAGGCCTGTGCATTAATAGATGGACCAAGTACGAAGACTTGTACATTTATGGACCAAGCTTTGGAGGCCTGTGCATTAATGGATGGACCAAGTACTAAGACTTGTACATTTATGGACCAGGCTCTGGAGGCCTTTGCATTAATAAATGGACTAAGTACGGAGACTTGTACATTTATGGACCAGGCTCTGGAGGCCTGTGCATTAATAGATGGACCAAGTATGAAGACTTGTACATTTATGGACCAGGCTCTGGAGGCTTGTGCATTAATAGATGGACCAAGTACGAAGACTTGTACATTTATGGACCAGGCTCTGGAGGCCTGTGCATTAATAGATGAACATTTTATGGAAGTAAAAGAAAACCTCTCTACTGATAATACTTCCGCAAGTGTTCCACGTTCCATGGCCTAGGAACAGGTTTCCCAGTCATGTCTTCTAGCCAGTAGGTGGTAGGTCGAACAACCTTTGTTACTTTGTAGGGGCCTTCCCAGTTTGGTGACAACTTTCCCATGGTGGGATCCTTGGTGTTTTGAAAGACTCTTCTTAAGACGAAGTCTCCAACTTGAAAGCTGACTGTCTTGAGTCCTACCTTGGATTTGTTGACCATTCTCTGTTAATAGGCTTCCATCCTGATGCTGGCCTGATCCCTTCTCTCTTCGAGCAAATCCAAGTTTTCCATCAGCTGCTGATCATTGGATTCTTGCTCAAAGGCCTCAGTCCTCAGGGTTGGCATACCGATCTCAACCGGAATTACTACTTCTGTTCCATAGGCTAGTGAGAAGGGAGTTTCAGATGTGGGAGTTCTTCTGGTTATTCTGTAGGCCCAAAGAACTCCAGGGAGTTCTTCTGCCCACTTCCCTTTGGCCTGTTCCAACCTTTTCTTTAACTCAGTCAAGAATTGTTCGGTTGGTAACCTCTGCTTGCCCATTTGCTTGTGGATGGCCTGGAGAGGCAAAGTGTTGCCTAATGTTAAGATTTTCGCAAAATGCCTTGAAGCCTTTACCAGTGAATTGTGTCCCGTTGTCGGAGATAATTACACGTGGTATGCCGAATCTGCATATAATGTTCTTCCAGGTGAAGCTCTTCAACTTCCTTTTCTGTGATATGTGTCAGAGGTTAGGCTTCGGCCCATTTAGAGAAGTAGTCGATGGCCACCAAGAGATATTTCCTACTTGGAGGTGCCTTCGGTAATGGACCCACAATGTCCATCCCCCATTGAGCAAGGGGCCAAGGACTAGGAATCGGGATAAGCTCATGATGAGGCTGATGTTGGTACGGGGCAAATCTCTGGCATTTGTCGCACTTCCGAACATATTCCTTAGCCTGTTTCAACATGCCAGGCTAGTAATAGCCCTGCGATAGAGCTCGGTGGGCTATGGTTCTACCCCCAGTATGATTCCCGCAAATTCCTTCGTGTATTTCAGCCAGAACATATTGTGACTCATCTGGAGCTAAGCATTTTAACAGAGGTTGAGAATACGACCTTCTGTAAAGCTTGTTGTTTAGGATCAGGTACCGAGCCGCTCTGATTCAAATTCTCCTGGCCTTGTTTTTGTCCTCTGGGAGGAGCCCGGATCTTAGATACTGGAGGATTGGAGTCATCCAGTTCAGAGGCTATTCATCAATTTGAGCAATTTGGGCTTCCTCAATGCTGGATCCTGGCTGAAAGGAGATTTTAATTGTGGAGTTTGCTTCAGACTGGAGGCGGGAGGCCATGTTAGCCAGAGCGTCTGCTCTGCAATTCTGGCTTCTCTCAATTTTCTGGATACGGGGCAAATCTCTGGCATTTGTCGCACTTCCGAACATATTCCTTAGCCTGTTTCAACATGCCAGGCCAGTAATAGCCCTGCGATAGAGCTCGGTGGGCTATGGTTCTACCCCCATTATGATTCCCGCAAATTCCTTCGTGTATTTCAGCCAGAACATATTGTGACTCATCTGGAGCTAAGCATTTTAACAGAGGTTGAGAATACGACCTTCCGTAAAGCTTGTTGTTTAGGATCAGGTACCGAGCCGCTCTGATTCGAATTCTCCTGGCCTTGTTTTTGTCCTCTGGGAGGAGCCCGGATCTTAGATACTGGAGGATTGGAGTCATCCAGTTCTGAGGCTGTTCATCAATTTGAGCAATTTGGGCTTCCTTAATGCTGGATCCTGGCTGAAAGGAGATTTTAATTGTGGAGTTTGCTTCAGACTGGAGGCGGGAGGCCATGTTAGCCAGAGCATCTGCTCTGCAATTCTGGCTTCTCTCAATTTTTTGGATAGTAAATGTCTGGAAGGAATGGTTTAAATGGTTCACTAGTTCGAAGTACCGAAGCATCCTGTCATCTTTAATGGCAAATTCTCCCAAGACCTGGCTCACTACCAGTTGGGAATCGGAGAAGACATCGAGGTTCTGAGCCTCGCATTCCGTGGCAAGCTTCATGCCTAAGATTAGGGCTTCGTATTCGGCTTCGTTGTTAGAAGCTTTGAATCCTAGGCTGACTGCTTTTTCTGACGTGAGCCCATCAGGAGACTGTAGTACCAGGCCTACCCCTGAACCTTGATCGGTTGACGATCCATCAATGTATAGCAGCCAGGGTTCCCGAAGTTTCGGTAAGCTGCGCTTTGTTCTGAAGTGCCGGGGTGAATTCTGCCACGAAATCAGCTAAAGCCTGCCCTTTGATGGAGTTTCGGGGTACATATGATATGTCGAACTCCCCCAGCTCCACAGACCACTTCACCAATCTTCCCGATACCTCAGGTTTTCTCAGTATAGACTTCAGAGGGTAGGCAGTTGGGATCTCGATTGGATGGGCTTGGAAATATGGTCGAAGCTTCCGAGCTGATATGACCAATGCATAGGCCAGTTTCTCTACTTCTGGGTATCTTTTTTCCGTGTCAAGTAGTGCCCTACTGACGTAGAAAATAGGCCTCTGTACTCCTCTGTCCTGTCTGATTAATGCGGAGCTGACCGCGTTTTCATAAACTGCAAGATACAGGAGTAGCTTTTCTCCTTGTACTGGTTTTGACAAGAGTTCTGGAGAGGCTAGATACTCTTTTAGTTCTTGAAAGGATTCTTCGCATTGTTCCGTCCACTGTAAAGCTTTGCTGCCCTTCAGAGCTTTGAAGAAAGGTAGGCAGCGGTCAGTGGATTTGGAGATAAATCTACTCAGTGCCGCAATTCTGCCATTCAATGCCTGAATTTCCTTCCTGGTTTTCGGTGACTTCAGTCCAATCAGAGCTTGGATCTGAGTGAGATCTGCTTCGATACCCCTCTAAGAGACAATGTATCCCAAGAATTTCCCCTTCGTAACTTCGAAGGTGCATTTCGAGGGGTTGAGCTTCATCTTGTGCTGTCTGAGGATATCGAAGGTCTGGGCTAAGTGCTGGAGATGGCTGCCTTTCTGAAGACTCTTTACCAGCATGTCGTCGATGTATACCTCCATGGTGCTGCCGAGCAGTGGGCTGAATATCTTGTTCACCGACCGCTGATAAATGGCCCCAACATTTTTCAAACCGAAAGGCATCACTCTGTAGCAGTAGAGCCCTCTTTCGGTTATGAAGGCAGTCTTCTCTTAATCTGGAGGGTACATTTGGATCTGGTTGTATCCAGAGTAGGCATCCATGAAACTCATAAGCTCATGCCCCGCAGTGGCGTCAACCAGTTGGTCTATTCTTGGCAGTGGAAAGCTGTCCTTGGGGCACGCCTTGTTGAGGTCTGTATAATCAACGCAGACTCTCCACTTGCTGTTTTTCTTTTTGACAAGCACGGTGTTGGCTAGCCACTCGGGATAGAACACTTCCCGAATCATCCTAGCGTCTAGCAGCCTTTGGACTTCTTCATTTATAATCCGATGCTGCTCAAGGGCAATCGACCTTCTCTTCTGTCTGACTGGCGGGTGATCCAGATCTACCATCAGTTTGTGAGTTATAAGATCGGGATCTATTCCCTCCATATCTTTGGTTTCCCAAGCAAAGATAGAGAGGTTGTCTTTCAAGAACCTGACTATCTTTTCCTGCTCGGTGTGTGTCAGGTCTGGGCCGATGTACAAATAACGCCCCTTTGCTTCTGAACTGACCAGTACTTTGATGGGCTCGCCAACAGGTTTGGCTTGGCTATCTCGTCCCCTTAGGCTCAGGGGTTCTTCAATGCTGGATGGGCAATCTTCCACCTTGAGAAAGTGAGTGAGAACCGGATCTGCACAATCCCAAGTGTACTATAATTGCTATTTAGGAGCCTTCTCCTTGAGGGCAATAGCGTGGCATTCTCGGGAGGTTGGCTGACACCTTCTGACCGAGTGGACGCTTTGGTTGTGGGCGTACTTCAAACACTGATGGAGGGTCGAAGTGACCGCTCCTATCTGATGTAACCAGGGTCTCCCGATTATGACGTTGTAGGGAGATTTCATGTTCAACACCATGTACTCCGAGATGGTGGTCTTCTGCCCTTCGCCCTCTCCTACAGTGGTAGGAAGGTCGACTCTCCCCAAAGAGGTGCTGAGGTTACCATCAAAAGCTGCCATCACGGCAGTGGTGGGGTTGACGTTGTCATGGTCTATCCCCATCTGTTTGAGCGGCTCATAGAATAGTATGTTGACGGAGCTGCCAGTATCGACCAGGACTCTCCTGGTCTCAAAGTTGGTGATTCTGAGGGTAATAACAAGGGCATCACTGTGAGGGCAGTGTACACCTGCTAGATCTTGCTCGATGAATTGGATCTCCGGTCCTGGCTTGAGCCTCTTTTCGACGTTGGAGATCTATAATACGTTCGGGGCGGCTCTGGCTTCCCGAGCGTATCTCTTTCTTGCCCTGTTGGACATTCCTGTGACAGGGGAGTCAGCATGGAAGACGTAGATGACGTGGTTGTTCTGTCTCTGAGGCTCATTTCGTCCCTCCCTCTGCTCCTGCCTCTGTTCGGGCCTCTGGTCCGGCCGTTGCTGAGGCTTGTCTTCTTGGGGGTTCTGCCTTCCGTCCGGCTTGACGAACTCCTGAAGACGCCCCTTCTTTATGAGCTGCTCTATCTCATATCGGAGGGTCCTGCATGTATTAGTTGTATGTCCATGAACTTTATGGAAATTACAATACTTACTTTGGTCCCGCAGGTTGGGATCTCCTTTGATTGGTTCCGGCCACCTCAGGTTCTCCCGATCTCGGATCTGCCAGAGTACCTGGTTCGGTGTAGTGTTCAAAGGAGTGAAGTTGGTGATCTCTCTTGGTCCGGAGTTGTACACAGCTCTGGGTGCTGTTCTTTTCTCTGGGCTCTTGGCCCTCTTTTTATTGGAGTCTCTTCTGTGATCCTCCTTCTTGTGGTCCTCCCGCTTCGGATTGTCCCTCTGGATCTGATCTCTGCCCTTCTGGGACATGCGGTTGGCTTCTTCCAGGTTGATGTATTTTCTGGCCCGATCCATTAATGCCACCATATCGGCTGGAGGGCTTTTTGTCAAGGAGTCTCTGAATCCACCATGGGCAAGCCCAGCAGTTAGGGCTGCTACAAGGAACTTTGGGCTGCAGTCAGTGATCTCAGTGAGTTCGGTATTGAAGCACGCAATATAGGCACAGAGGGATTCCTCCCTGGTCTGCTTGACGTTCAGCAGGAATTCTGGCCCCCTTCTGAGCCTCCTGATGGTCATAAACCTGTCCAAGAACTGTCTACCGAGCTCATAGAAGCTGGTAACTGAGTTCGGAGGGAGGTTGTGGAACCACTTCAGAGCAGTTCCCTTCAAGCTGGTGACGAACGTTCGGCACATGAAAGCAACAGAGGCTCCGTGAAGGGCCATTGTATGCTGGTAATGAGAGAGATGATCTCCTGGATCTCCAGATCCATCGTACAGGGTGAACTTGGGCACCATGAACTTTCTGGGCCTCTCTTCTGACATGATGGCGTGAGTGAATGAGGTGGCTAGTCTTCCGAGCAGCCTGGCCAGTTCGTCTTGCTCTAAAGGGTTTTGAGGTCCTCTCAAGGTAATTGTCCGGTCCATCGACTCGGCAATTTCCTCTACCCTTCGCGGGTCTCTGAGTCTGACATCTTGTGAACCCTGCTTGACAGCCTCGGCTTTAGGGTAGTAGGGTTGATTTCGCCCTTCGGATGGAGGAGGATTCTGAACCGGAGGGATTGGTACTGCATGATGAGGCTCCTGCGGTGCCGGATGTGCTCCCGAGGCCCTTGGAGTTGGGGCTCGAGTAGTGCTCTGGTAATGGACGTCGGGAACGAAGGCGGATGTTCCCCAGCCAGGGACTGTTGATGGTTGTGGATCTCGGCCAGCGCGAGCAACGCCTGATGGGTACCCAGGCTGGTTAGTTGGAGCCTGCGCATGAAGTTCTTCATTCTCCGTGGCAACAGGAGGTTGCGTTCTCGCAACGAAGTTGACCGACGGGCTAGGAGAACCCGCCGCTTGGTTCTGCGTGAGTGTTGCCAGCGTTCTAGTGATGGCAAGCAACTGCTCCTGCACCAGTCCATTGTGTCGTTTTATTGCTTCGATCTCTTGTCGCATAGGATTGGCTGCTGGCCCCTTTGTGCGAGGAACAGGCGGCTGACGTTGAGCGTTTTGCGAACTCTGAGTATTCTGTCGCGGTCGGAGATTTGGTGCCATGGTTTTCCGGTGAGGAAAGAGATGAGTTTAGGAATAGAGCACTTGGAGATTAGTTGTTTCCCACAGACGGCGCCAAACTGATGCTGCACTTTTCAGCTCGCAGTAAGTATGGACTCTGTGACCTGTAGAACACTCAGAAAGATGATCAGAGGACCACCGGATTGGCTCCGGCGGTAGCCGCTACGATGCTTAAGTAAGTAAAAGAATTGAAAGACTGTATTGAAAGCCAAAGAATGAGCATAAAAATAAAGCGTACCTTTAGGGTTTAATTTATAGACCGTGGCCTTCCTAAGTTGATTAGGATTTGATGCCATGAATATACGGATTTTGATCATCGGAGATTGCAGTTACCTTGTGGAGTATTGCATAGAGATAACCATAGATGGTAGTTCCCTTGTTGAAGACTGTTTCCTTGTTTGAAGACTGTTTCCTTGTCGAAGACTGTTTCTTTATTCCTTGCTCGGCATCCGCTAAGGCGGTGACGAGGTCTGGAGTGTTGATCTGGACCCTGTGATAAGTTCTGAGGCCCTTGTCCGGATATGTATGCTCTGAAGGTATAAGTTTGGTCACTTCCGACCTTTTGTGCTGATCTTTTTGGTCATTGGCTGAGTGGAAACCATGTCGGCAGTGCATGAGCTGGATTATGGTCATACGTGTCAAATGCTGATTGGCCTGCTCTTTTATGGTATATCAATGCTTAACAGACTTCTAAACATATATTTAAACATCCTACGTATATAAACTACTCAAAACAGTTTATATTCATGCTTAAATCTTAGAGAGAGAAATTGATAAATTTTCATATTTCTTACCCTTTTGTTGGGATTTTTGCTCCTCCTTCACTTCCGATCCTTTTCTCCCTCTCCCTTAAACTTCCTAGTGTCTTTTCTTTCAGTTTTCTTCTTCAGGTAGTGAGCATGCAATGAATGTCTTGTTTTTAAAGACTTCTCACCGACTCTCTCTCTCTCTCTTCCCTCATGACCTCACGGTCACACCTCTAGCCCTCACTTTTCATAAATTTCTCTTATAAGCTTTAAATTTTACTTTTCAATCTCTCAGCTTTTCATTAACTCTTGCTTGCGATTTTGTATATATATATATATATTATACTAAAACACACATTAACTCACTCACTTACACACACATACTAGCACACACACTAGCTGCAGTCTCCCTTCCCATCACTCTTCTCAAATCAGCCCACCTGTGGCTTTACATTGATGGGAGAGGGATATTTGTAATATATATGTGTATTATATATACACACACACTAACTTACATGTGAACACACACACACACACACACATACAGCCGACACACACACACCCACTGCTTGCATACTTACACACACAAAGATATTTTTTTGTGTCTTATATGTGTGTATATATATATACATTTATACTTATGTATACACATGTATATGTATATGTATATGTATATATATACACACTTAACTACACACACACAATACACCTTTAGGATTTTTCATATATATATATATACATATATATATATACCTATATTTAAGTTATTTACGTATATATATATATTTACATGCATACATACTTGATCACGTATACATACATACAATCACCCTCCATGTAAGTGTAATTGTGTGTTACAATATTTAATTTATAATTAAAAATCATTATTTCTTATATTTAATTAATTAATTAATTATTCTCTTGAGTATAAATATTTTACACAAATTTTCCTCAACCTCGTAATACGTGCCATATGACCTGGTATCCCGGGTCGGGATATTACATTCTTCCCTACTTATTAGAGTTTTTTCCTCAAAACTCGAGCATTCCTAACCTGAAGAGTTAGAAATTTCTTCCCAATCCATGTCAGATCATTTATCATATGTATATTTTTCAGATGCTCAAATTTTATACAATAAGCACATATTGGCAGAGATTAAGTATTTAATCGTGTACCTAATTATCCTTAGAGGTTTGTGCAGCTTCAGAAAATATATTAAAAACTCGCCCATAACTCGTAGGTTTTTTATTTTTAGAGTTCTAGTCTCTTTTCTTCATACGTTACTTTTACATATCATATTCATATGTCTAGTAGTCGAAATAAACGACAAACATAATTATATTGGACAGAATTTAAATATTCAGGATTTCTTGTGTTTATTCTCGTGTTAACTATTTTTGCTGAAACACACAATAGTTAGTTTTTCATCACGTATTTATCGCATAAGATTTACCTTTACTTCGTGTTCTCAAGGTTTAATATTTCATTATTCTTGATGCTTGGGGTGGAAATTAGTCCACATTTACTTCTCATTTTCATTTTTCTACTCTTATGTAACTACGGGTCCCATACCCCGCCTTTTTATCGTACATGTACTTCTAATTATTTAACTTACTCTAACGCAGGTTGTCACATCCCGAGCCCCACCCTACGCGAATGTCGAGGACGTGATGCCAGTCAGCCGCCACGCGACCAACCGAAGGCAATTTCTGAACTTTCCAGTGAATTGCACTCCGACTGTAGGGTCAGATGCAGCGGAATTTAAAACCCTTTTTTTTTTTGTCAAGGGAATGCAACTCATGTATTCACTATAAGGCTATGTACCACAGAGCCAGTCTAAAATCCAACAGCTAACAATTCTAACCTCAGAGCATATCTATAATCCGACATATAACAACAGAGCAGAACTATAATCTATAGAGTACCATTTAAATCCATGAGCCAGGTCTATATCTAGTACATACCAGTCAAGTCAGTCGTATTACATCACTCACCTGATTAAACAGATTCAATCCTCAATAATCCAGTCTCCACTGATCAGTGCCATCAGATCCAACAGATATCATTCCTGAAAAATGTTAGGGAATGAGGTGAGCTTCGAAAAGCCCAATGAGTAACACAGGTTCCCTGTCAAGGGTTTCAAAACCATTTCTTGTTTACAAAGCACAAGGGTATTTCAGTTGTTTCTGAAATAGCAGTTTTATAAATCTACTTTAAATGCAGTTTCAGTAGAATAAAACAAGACTGAACTAAACGGAACAACAAATCAGAACAGACGGAACAGTGCATGATGCCAATATCAATGAGAGTATAGGCAATTAATTCAAATATTAGAACAGATCAGTACTGGGCAGAACAAAACAGGGCATAACAATAATATATCAGTTAGGCGCGTAATCAAGCCTACTTATGCCAGACCGCTCATAATCAGAATGGTACCCAGAGTCAGACACATCATAGCAGAACAAAATCAGATAGACCATAAAATGGAACAAGACAGACCGAACAAAATAATAGTAGGACGGGACAAAATCATGCCGCGTACAATACAGTATAAAAGTTTGCATTTAAAAACATGCATTCGGACAGTTTAACTTTTAAAACCGTACAGTGCATCAAAATACAGTATCTATGCAGTAACTTATATACCAAGTCAAGAATTTGGACAGATCATAACGGAACTGGACCATATATCAATCAACACAGACAGATTATTAACGGACGGTACATAATGAGATCAGACGGAACAAAACACCAGTTCAAGTCACCGGCATAATCAAGGACAGAGGCATAACAGGACGGATCATAACGGAACAAAGCAGAGCAATACATCAATCAGAACAAGACATATCGAAACTGAACATGGCGGATCAAAACGGTACAATATCAATCAGGACGAGTCATATCGGAACTGAACATGACGGAACAAAACGAAACAATACCAATCAGGACAAGTCATATCGGAACTGGACATGACGGAACAAAATAAAACAATACCAATCAGGACAAGTCATATCGGAACTGAACATGACGGAACAAAATGAAACAATATCAATCAGGACAAGTCATATCGGAACTGAACATGACGGAACAAAACAAAACAATATCAATCAGGACAAGTCATATCGGAACTGAACATGACGGAACAAAACAAAACAAAATCAATCAGGACAAGTCATATCAGAACTGAACATGACGGAACAAAACGAAACAAAATCAATCAAGACAAGTCATATCGGAACTGAACATGACGGAACAAAATGAAACAATATCAATCAGGACAAGTCATATCGGAACTGAACATAACGGAACAAAACAAAACAATATCAATCAGGACAAGTTATATCGGAACTGAACATGACGAAACAAAACGAAACAATATCAATCAGGACAAGTCATATCGGAACTGAACATGACGAAACAAAACGAAACAAAATCAATCAAGACAAGTCATATCGGAACTGAACATGACGGAACAAAATGAAACAATATCAATCAGGACAAGTCATATCGGAACTGAACATGACGGAACAAAACGAAACAATATCAATCAGGACAAGTCATATCGGAACTGAACATGACGGAAACAAACGAAACAATACATCAATCAGGACAAGTCATATCGGAACTGAACATGACGGAAACAAACGAAACAATACATCAATTAGATCAAGACATATCGAAACTGAACATGTCGGAACAAAACGGAACAATACATCTATCAGAACAAGACATATCGGAATTGAACAGGACGGAACAAACTGGTACAATATCAATCAGGACAAGGCATATCCTACTTTAAATATATGTTTTTTTTTTTTTTAACAGTATAACATTCAAAACAGTACAGTGCTTCAAAATACAGTATCTAGACAGAACTTATACACCAATTTAGGAGTCAGGTTTACTCACAAGACGCAACAGTACAGAATAAAACCAGGACAGACCATACAACAGAACAAGACAGACCCGAACTGAACAGGAGAGCAGGACAGTACAAAATCATGTTACGTGTAATGCAGTATAAAAAGTATGCATTCAGACAGTACAGTATACAAAACAGTACAGTAAATCAAAATACAGTAACTAGACGGTGTACTTATACACCAAGTCAGAAGTTCCAAGTTACTCACAAACTGTTACGGTTATCTCCTTGCGCAACCAATCCGATAACCTCCGGATACGTCAGGCATCTCCATGTATATCCTGAAGAATAATCATCAATCATATACAGATCAGAACTCATCCATTCAGGTCTCATTTGTCATCTTAGGTATCTATCGGTTTACCTAAGATAGCCTAGTAGCCTATCGTCCTTTCATCGGGTTTCATCCGGGCTATTTTACTCTCAAATTAGGCTTAGCAGTCATCAGAGTTATAACCCAAGTCATTTAGACTTCAATCGTTATCAGTCAGTTACTTCTTCAGCCTTAGGGGCAAAATGGTCATTTTATCATTCTTGTCCCGGACCCTGTCGTGGTCTTCGGAATAGTCTTTATATCTTAAGTACAAAGTTCTACGTCTTTTAGACTCCAATCGGCATCAGTTAGGTTCTTATTTTAACCATAGGGGCAAAATGGTAATTTTTCCATTCTTATCCCGGACCCAGTCGTGGTTCTTAGAATATCCCATATATCGTATACATGAAGTTCTAAGTCTTTTAGACTTGAATCGCTATCAGTTAAGGGCTTACTTAGCCTTAGGGGCAAAATAGTAATTTGTCATTCTTACCCTGGACCCTGTCGTGGTCCTCAGAATGTCCCATATATCTCATATGTAAATTCTTAAGTCCTTTGGGCTTCGTTTGGTATCTGCTTTTGATCATCGGGACACATCGGTCATTTCTCGTTTTACGCATTACTGTCCCGGAGTCTTATTTAGCCCTTCAGTGTTCATAATTATTCCTATGATAATTTATCAGATCAGTTTGACCTTTATTTGACCTCTACCTTGCACTTACTGTGCTCAGGGGTATTTTGGTCATTTTACGTTTTGTAAGATTCTGACTCCGAATCATTATTTAATCATGTTTACAGTCTCACCAGTATCTGGGCTTCTATTGCTATCAATTTCGTCCCAATCGGACTTCATTTAGGCTTCGTACAGTATCAGGGGTAATTTGGTAATTTCACGTGTCATATTTTTCGGCACGTCAGTTCATAAAATGGACCTCACCATTGGGTCCAGAGTGTTCGACATAATTAAGTTGGACTATCTGTTATATTCAATTGACCCTGGGAAGCATCAGGGGCAGTATGGTCATTTACACTTTATGTGTCTGTATTTTTCGGGACTTCAGTTCGTTAAACGGACCTCACCGTTGAGTTCAGAACGCCCGACATAGTCAAAATAGACTGTCTTTTATTTTTTTATTTGGGTCTGGTGTCATCAGGGGCAGTACAGTAATTTATCACTTACAGGTCTGTATTTTTCGGTACTGTATTTCCAAAATCGGACTGTACCATTGGGTCTGGAATGTTTGAAATAGTGAAAATACACTATTTATTTAATTTATTTGGACTCCGTTTGACATATTAAATGTCCAGGGGTAAAATCGTAATTTTACCTAATTAATAAAATAATAAAATAATTATTTTATTATTTAATTAATTTGTCAGGGGCTTAATTGAACAGTTTCTCAGACATTTGGGCCACTGTATAATTCTTTAAAACAGTTGGGACAAATCCGTAATTTTCAGAAAGTTTCAGGGTCAAAATACAATTTCATTAAATTAGGGTTCAAACCCCTTGGGTTTTAGGTTAAAATTTTGAACCGGTCCAGAACTCCAGTGAACCAACCGGTTCACTAACCCTCAGTGAATCGGAATTAAATATTCCTGTTATCCCATAATTGGCCCTTAATTCATGGATAGCTTATTCCAATTTCCCCTATTTTAATTTTTAAAACCCGTAACCAAACAAGACAAATTCGATTTTAATTTAAAACAGAAACGACGCAGTTTCATTATTTCGGTGGCAGCCTCACAGGCCGACGCGTGTCCGAGTCGACTCGGCCAACTCGGTACGACTCGCGAGTTGACTCCGTCTTCTTCATCTTCTCCCCCGTTTTTGCCCTAATTTCAGTTTTCACAATTTCTCAATTTCGTGACATTTTGGCCACGATTTCCCACTGCTTCTGGCTCCAATCGATTCCTGGTTGTCATGCCAACATTTTGGCATCAGTTTCATGGATCGAATCCACGCATGGAGCTCGGTCCACTCCATTATTGTGCAGACCTGCAAGTCGACCATATAGCTTCATTTCTGGTCCAAACCTCACGGGATTTCTCGCGTTGTGACCTACAGGTCATGGGGTTTCAGTCCCTACACCTAAATCCCGTTTTAATCTAGGTTTTCATAAGTTTGGGTTTTAACCCGAATCGATCATTTGTGATTTGGTGGTCGATTCCTAGGTTTTATGGTCGCGCAGGTCAGTTTTTTGAGATGCTGGTAGTACGTAGTTCAAGTTCAAAGCAATCAAAACGAGTTTTGTGAACATCGTTTCAGACCTGCTTCAAGCAAGGTCATCCATGGTGGTTTACACGATTTCTGTGATTTGGGGCAGTTGTGTTGGTCCAAGATGTTCACAATCAACCCAGATTTCATGGCATCTATGTCGTGCATCTAATGGCAGTTCTAAAATACACAAAACTAAACAAAATTGTAAATCAGAAAGTAGGTGTTTTTCTCTCGGTTTGTTACCTCTGTACAGTGGTTCCCTCGCTGGTTTGTGTTCAAGCAAAACCCTCAACAAGTTGGCTTTGATCCCTCCGTGCACTCCCGGTCCTTAGCTCCCTTCTATTGCTCCTTCAATGGCCAACTCCACCTTCAAGCATACACACAATGGACTTCACCTTCTCTCTAAGCCTCTCTTTCAAATATCAGTATATAGAATTATTTTGGGTCTGATTTCCCTCCCAAGGTGTGCATAATTCCTATACCCAATATATATCAAGGGTATTTTATTTAATCAATTTGGTTGCATGTGAGCTGATTGGGAGAGTGGTGCTCAAGTATGCTAAGAGTAGGGTGATGGTGGGGCTAGGGTTCATAGGGGTGATGTGTTGCATGCTTGGCCATTGGCCAATTTGGGAGGCAACTTGGGGCGATGCAGTGTTATATACAAATCTTGGTGTATATACACACAAAGTGGTCTGCAGCCTAGTTGGTAAGTTTTTTGAGAAAATCTCTTTCCACCAGAGGTCAAGGGTTCAATTCCCCTTGACCACCAATTTGGCCATTTTTCACCATTTTGGGCTAAAGCCCTGTTTGGCTGCACATTAATTCGATTTCAATGTTTCCTTCATAACTTTCATTCCGTAACTCCTTTTTCGATGCGGTTTCTTTCGAGAGTTCCGTATTTCAGTATTCTTCAGTGTCAGAGGTTCCGTGTCATTTATTAATCATTCAGAATTTCCCGGGTTAGCTAATTCGGGTTCTGTTGGTTTTAAAACGGCATTATTTTATCGATTTAACCAGCAATTTGGGTTCGGGTATTATACCCTCTTTCTCGAGACATATTTAATTATTTCATCGGCCTATCATGACCGCCGGGATTATGATTAATTCCCTTTACTATTCTGTAAGCCGGTATTAATTAATAATTAGATAATTAATCATTAATTATACAGGGTTGGGGTGTTACACAAGTCCCATACCCTGCCTTCACATTACATTACGTATTACGTATCCTACATATCCAATTCATGAACTGCGAGTCCCATACCTCGCCTGTACAATACATCACATACTTTACATATCGATTTCATATAATGCGGGTCCCATACCCCGCTTTCACGTAAATCATATACTTCACATAATCATTTCATATACTGCGGGTCCCGTACCCCGCCTTTACTTCAAATCGCGTACTTCATATATTTTAGGTAGCCTAGAATCTACCTAACTCGTAGTTCTATTTCTATCTTCTAATGTCACCAAGTTGGATTTATTCAACCTAGAGTTTAATCTTAGTCATTTCCTTAACTTCACATATGACTTGGTCTTTTCCCAAAAGACTCAAAACTTAAGCTCTGATACCATGTACGGTACCAGTACATTTTAATCATTTCCTAACCTTTATCATGACTTGATCTTTCCTAAAGATCCTTAACCTAAGCTCTGATACCATGTTGTCACGACCCAGAACCCACCCTGTGTGGATCTCGTATCGCGACTGCCACCCTCAGGCCCGGGGGCCTTAGGACGAAGGCTCGCATAAGCAGCGGTATCAAATAGATGTACGACATGTGATTGCGAAAGCGTGAAAAACTTTTTCTTTTCTTTTCTTATTTTTAAATTACGTACATTCGTTCGGTACTGCCGCTCTTTACATACAGACATGATTTAACATTCAGAGTATAACTAGAAACTTAAAGACTTATAAAGAATACATGTTTAGTTACCCCGTGGGGCTTATACATAACAGGTTACCACTTTACTAATACAAGATTTCATACTTAATGTTCGTAGTGCTAGATAGAAATTACTTGAACATAACTTCCAAAAATGGTAGATTCTTCATCATTGTCTTCTAATCAAAACTACCCTTAATCACCTGAAAGGGGGGTCCGAACAAAGTCCGGGTAAGCTAATCTAAGCTTGTGAGTAATCCCAATATTCATCATGGGGTTTTCAATTGGCAGTGGTTTAGTACATAAGAGTTTGTAAAACAATTACTACCAATTGTTCGTATACTTTGAACACAGAATATATGCATTTCTTAAAATAAATAACTTTGAAACATTTAAAGTATTCAAGCTAAACTCGTACTTCGTCAAATAGAGTATATAACTCGAACCATATGCATTTCATAAAACAGATAGCTTTAAAACATTAAAAGTATTCAAGCTATACTTATACATTTGAACTTCAAAACATATAACATAACATATATTTCTTAAATAGAGTATATAAAACTCAAACATATGCATAGTGAAAATGAGGGTAAAAACCTACTTCCATTTTCAACATTACATCATATATATATGTATTCCTTTAAAACATAAAACTTGAAACATTTAAAGTATTCAAGCTAATCTTATACTTTTTAAATAGAGTATAAAACTCGAAACATATGCATAGTGAAAATGGGGGTAAAACCTGCTTCCATTTTCAAACTCATTTGTCATCTTATCTCTTTCATTAGTGGAATCTGTTTTGAACCAGACTCCTATTTTACATATAAGTGCAGATATCTTATGTCTGGGGAATTAGATCCTACTAACTGGCATTTCACATGATAGGTCAATTGAGTTCCGAAGAAACCCAAAATCCTGACTATGTGGTCTTTGACAAGTCAATTGAGTTCCGAAGAAACCCAAAATCCTGCTTGTGTGCTTCTGCACCATTTATCTTACATTTAAAATACATTTAAGATATGAGAATGTCAAATAGATATTTCTCGTGAGCACTTTAAAACATAACATTCATAACTTCGTGATAAACATTCGTATACTTGAAATAGGCAAACTCAGAATATTTAACAAGATTTGTATTTTAACTTAGACATGCCGAAAACACATTTTTAAGAAAACTGTAAAGAAAACATTTACTGAGCATGTCACAATAGGGTTTATAAGAATAGAAATAATTTAAAACTGAAATCATGTAATATACTGACTTTGGAATTCAAATACTTCATATATTTTGAACTTAAAAACCTTTTTAAATCCATGGAGTTAAATCTCCACTTCAAATACAGGGTTACTCACCTTGGTCCTTTAGGGTTAGTGCTAATAATGCACTTTCCTACTTCCTTTGTAGTTCCTACGAACAATTCATAATAACCTCATTAACTTCACATTCACCATAATAACACCTATTGATATTGCTTAACTTATGCTTAGTTCATATTAGATCCTAAAACAATATCATAATTCATATGTACTTAATTTAACTTGTACTCTTAACCTATGACACAATTTAATGTGTTAGAAATTTAATTTATTTACTTCACATGTTTTCGCGTCATGTCTTCTCGTATCTTATTTCCTCGTACTTCCCTCAGTTTAGTACTTCGGCAATATTTCAGTTTATAGCTATCTAACAGATGCTATTCATCAAATTTTATGTTCTTTTATTTTAGACATTTCTTTTGGTCGAATAGACTTTACCATTTAGTCTGGAGCGTCGAAGAAAGTCAGTTTAGGCTTTCCTAGAATTTAATTCGGACTTTTCTATGAAAAAGGCAAAATGGTCATTTTACCTATTTACGTGTCATGTTTTTTCGTACATCATTTCGTAATTTGGACCCCATTATTGAGTCCGGGATGTCAAAGAAAGTCAATTTAGACCTTCCCTGATTTAAATTTGGCTTTTAGGGTACTAGGGGTATTTTGGTCATTTTACCCCTTTACGTGTCTTTTTTTTGGGGCCCCGTCTCACAAAACGGACCTCACCATTGGTCTCAAAATATCCAAAATAGTTAAAATACACTATTCATATGTTTAATTTGGACTTCATTTGCTCTATTTATGACTTAGGGGCAAAATAGTAATTTTACTTTATTTATTAAATAATTAAATTAATTATTTAATTATTTTTCCAGGGGTGTAACTGCATAAAATTTCCATCAGTTGGGCCACAATAGGATTTTCCAGAAGATCTGGGGTCAATCTGCAAATAGGAAAAGTCTTGGTTTATTTATTTTAATTAAAATAGAAAACCAGTGGGTTCAGTTCAAATCTAAGTGAACCGGTCCGGTCTCACATTGAACCAACTGGTTTGGTCGGTTTACCACGTGATGCTGACGTCATGATGACGTCAGCCCTAATGGTTTATAAATTTAAAAAATAATACTAAAACGACACCGTCCTACTTAACCATTTTATGCGATGGGTCGGGTTCCAACCCGAACCCGATTTGACCCGAACCGACCCGAACAGTGTCATCTTCCCCACGATCACCCTCGTGTTGCCCTAGTTACAGTTTTTCATTTTCTTTAATTTTGTGACTTTCCACTCAACCAATCTCTACTATTTTGATCTCAAATTATTCCTAAGGTATAACTAATCAGTTTGGCATTCGTTTTGGAGTTCAAAATGAACTCATTGCTTCGGTTTAAGCCTCGATAACTCAGACGTGTAAGTCGGTTGTAAATGCTCATTTCTGAGCCAAATTCAATGGGATTTGTTCTGTTGTGATGCTCTTGTCCTAAGGTTTCATATCCCATTCGTTAAAGTGGGATTTAAGTCACGGTTGAAAGGTTGGGTCTTCGACCCAGAACCTGCAACTCGATTTTTGAAGGTCATGTCTTATGTTTGTGATTGCGTATTAGGGTTTTTAAAACCCTCTTAGTCTCTGTTTGAAGTTTTGGTAAGCCAAAACCAATTTGGTGGAAGTCGGTTCAGACCTGCTTGAGCAAGGTCTTTTAATGGCGGTTGTTCGTGGGTTACATGTTTTTAACTATTTTCATGGCCTAAAATCATGCTTAACAAACTTCTAAACATATATTTAAACATCCTACGTATATAAACTACTCAAAACAATTTATATTCATGCTTAAATCTTAGAGAGAGAAATTGATAAATTTTCACATTTCTCACCTTTTTGTTGTGATTTTTGCTCCTCCTTCACTTCCGATCCTTTTCTCCCTCTCCCTTAAGCTTCCTAGTTCTTTTCTGTCAGTTTTCTTCTTCAGGTAGTGAGCATGCAATGAATGTCTTGTTTTTAAAGACTTCTCACCGACTCTCTGTCTTTATCTTCCCTCACGACCTCACGGCCACACCTCTAGCCCTCACTTCTCATAAATTTCTCTTACAAGCTTTAAATTTTACTTTTCAATCTCTCAGCTTTTCATTAACTCTTGCTTGCTATTCTGTGTATATATATATATATATATATAATATATTATACTAAAACAAACACTAACTCACTCACTTACACACATATACTAGCACACACACTAGCTGCAGTCTGCCTTCACATCACTCCTCTCAAATCAGCCCACTTGTGGCTTTACATTAATGGGAGAGGGATATTTGTAACATATATGTATATTATATATACGCACACACTAACTTACATGTGAACACACACACACACACACAGCCAACACACACACCCACTGCTTGCATACTTACACACACAATGATATTTTTTTTGTGTCTTATATGTGTGTGTGTATATATATATATATATATATATATACACATTTATACTTATGTATACACATGTGCTTGTATATGTATATATATACACACTTGACTACACACACACAATACACCTTTAGGATTTTTCATATATATATATATATATATATATATACCTATATTTAATTTATTTACGTATATATATATATATATATATATATATTTACATGCATGCATACTTGATCACGTATACATACATACAATCAACCTTCATGTAAGTGTAATTGTGTGTTACAATATTTAATTTATAATTAAAAATCATTATTTCTTATATTTAATTAATTAATTTTTTAATTAATTAATTATTCTCTTGAGTGTAAATATTTTACACAAATTTTTCTTAACCTCGTAATACGTGCCATATGAGCCAGTATCCTAGGTCGGGATATTACACCAGCCCCCTTTCTCCTTCTTCTTGTGCTCTTCCAAATGCACACATACACGCATGCATCCACGTTTTTCACTCACCCACACAAGGCTTCACACACACACTTTTTCTCTCTCTCTAACTCCCTCTACTCTTTCTCTAGCTTTTCTCTCTTTCTGTGTAGTCTGAAACAATCGAAATGGCTTGTGTGTGTGTGTGTGTATGTATATATTTATATATATAAACATATTTTATATTTTAGGCTTGCTACATGTAATTTAATTGGTGGGGGTGGTGGTCCAATGAGGGGCTGCCACCTCATTTTTTATATTTAGAAATTGAGCATTATATGATATACATATATATATATATATATCTTATGTAAAGTAAAGCACGAAAGTGCTCATGGGCCAAGTGGTAAACTTTTAGGACTTTAAAACCTTGCTTGTCTTGGTTAAGGGTTCAAATCCCATTGCTTGCATTTTGAACATTTTTTCACACTTTTTTGGCTTATGCCTCATTTGGCACGCTCAATTTATCGTTTTGGCTTTTTCCTTTTTATTTTATTTTCTATTGCTATTTTTACGAAGCGGTTTCTTATGGTCAATCCCCATTTAGGTTAGCTTCAATATCCCAAGCTTTGTGTCAGTCATTATTTCTCGGTGTTTTTCGTAGTTAGCTAATTTGAGTTTTAATAGTGTTAAAACGGGGCTTAAACAGCTATATTAATGCAATTACGTTCCGAGATGAATTCATTCCATAAATTAATCGGTAATTAGGTTTAGGTATGGCATCCCTCCTCTTTTGACATGTTTAGTTATTTTATTGGCCTATCGCAACTACCGAGGAATTCTCAATTAATTTTCTCATTTATTCTTTATCTCCTTTCTAATTAATAAATTAGCGGACTAATTATTGATTAATTAGGTCGGGGTGTTACATTGAAAACCTATTTTATGTAGTGCTCATTAGAACGAAGATAGCTCATTCGAACGACTAGCTTATTAGTTCGAACGAATATAAAATGAGCTTCAAACGAGCAAAATTCTGAGGTTACAGCTCTTGGTTTGAATTTAGAACTTTCGAACAAATGGCCTTTAGTTGTTTCATTCAAACGAGCCACTAGGTTCGTTTGAACAAGTAACAGAAAGTGCTCATTCTATGCTTACCTTGTGAAATTAATTTCCCTAAGTGTTTGAAATATACATGTTTGAGAAATCTATTTCACAATCATAAGAACATTTGACACATGATGATATAAAGTAAATTATATGATATGCATACAAGGTGTGGGTGTGTGAGATCCAAATCACGACAAAAGTCCAAATTACCCAATTACCCCTCAAGAAGTAAGACGGCTAGTAGTAGATCATGACAATGAAGCTTGAACCTTCTTGACATAGAACGAGCATGGAGATACTCTAAACCCAGGACTAATGTTGTGATTACATTGAAAGCATGTTTTTGTCAAAACAGGATTAGCCAATTACAATAATAGATCCCATGGTCCTAACAAACTCTCCCTTTGGAAATCTGTAACAAAATTGATACATTTAATACAAGAATACAATACATCAAGATATATAAACCCCAAAAAGCCAATAAAAGGAAATTATAAATTTTGATCTAATATTCTATACTATCAAGTCACTTAGCAATGCTCAAATTGAATCAACCTACTTCCTGCATAACACCCTCAACTATACTACATAAGATCATATCAAGAGAAATATATGAAATAAACATAATGAAATCATGATAATATATGAATATCAATGTAAAGACATGGTGCAGTAAACACATCAACCATGTAATCAAAACTTGTGAGCATGATAAGTGAAAATATAGGCTATCTCTATCATATGCAAAAAAATATTTGCTCCCCTTATGCTCCCCCTCAATATGTGACTGTGAACTAAGGAACTCTCGCTCATAAAGTGCTCTTACAACATTTCCCCTTTTTGTCACGATGACAAAGGTAAGAATCAACAATGATAACTAAGAAATGAAGTATAAGATCTAATACAATCATGCATAATGAGATAACACAACAAACAACATAGATAATAAACATAATGTAGGAAAATCTGAAACACCATAGCACACAAAGCATCTAATATCAAACCTAAAAAATATTGATATAACAAAAAATGAGAAATAATGTTGTCAAGACAAGTATATGAATCTGATGAGTGGTAAGAAATATATAGGTAAAACCTCACTACAAAAATCACTCATCTCTTATGAAAACTAAGCTAGCATCATTGGTCAGCTCCTGGTGGAGGTGGAGGTGGGAAGGCTTATGAGAGTGCTTGGGTTAGATCTTGAAAGGCACCTCGATGATGGGCCATCTGCTCTATCATCGACAGGTAAAACTCTGTATGGATATGAGTATAGTGTAGATGTAGTCGTTGATCAATGTCTACATGGATCTGGGCATACGTGTCACGACCCTGAAACCCACCCTATGCGGATCTCGTGTCGTGGGTCTGACCCAATGGCCGTCCCTACTTTTTTTCATTCTTTTACCAATAATAACAATAAGAAATATAACCATAACATTAAAGTGCGGAAGTTTTATTACATCATTGTTCCAAAACTAAATAAGTTTGAAAAATTCAAACGTAAACCAACATAACTTAAACATAAACCATCGTTTTAGGTGGTGAGTGCATGGGAGAACTACTGTATTCTACTGTGCTCCTTAACCATCTCCCTATGCTCTGGATCTCTTACTGTGGTTCCATAGCATTCTCACTTGAAAAATTTAGTAAGGGGTGAGCTACAAACTCAGTAAGTAGAAGCCTATCCCCAATACGGGTGGGGATGACATAAATGAATACAATTCAAGGTAACATGATAGCCAGTCATGACAACGATTTCAGTCAACTGTAAAATGCCACAATGGCCAATAAATGACATGGTACAATAACAGTCAAGAGTATTCAACGTAGCATGAATATAGAATAGGCTCAATGAACACGATCAACATAAATACTACCACAATAAAACGGTCACAATCAAGTCCTGTAGAGACATGGAAAATTGGGAATACATTTTTCGTTTTGCCGACAGGGCTGTAGGCCATGATAGGGAATCTTGAGCTAAATATTAATGTATTAATTTTTGGATATGCAATTTAATAATTGGCAACTTCGAATATGCAAGGATACGATATCTATAAAGGGAAGTACATATTAGTCCGAATAGGTTTATAATTAAATATGCGTGAACATGAGAAATAGAAATAATGTGACAAAAAAAAACAATAATAATGATAATTAAATAAAATAAAATGAGATATATATATATATGGAGAAATTGGAAAAGCTTCTTAAAGAAGCTAGAAAAAAAAATATAAAGAATAGATAACAAAAGGAAGGAAACCGAGATAGAGAAATGGGATATAGGGCAGTGCAGGTCGCGTAAAAGCAGGGGAAGAAAAGAAAAGAGAGAAAGAGAAAAAGAGAGAAAGAAAGGGGGGAGTCGCGCAAGGGCGGCGATGGAGGTGGGGACGGCACCTAACGGCGTGCCGAGTTTCGTATGCCACCGGGGTTGTCGTCGACGGAGTGGCGATGGATTTTGGGATTTCCAGAGGCGGCGAAGCAGTGGGTGAGCCACAGATCGGAAAGGGCAATACGCAGAAGCAGTAGAGAGGAATATATATGTGCGTGTGTGTGACGCTGAAGAGGGAAACTCCGATCGTCGCACAGCGAATCACCAACCAAAAACAGAGCTTCGGCTTTGTGATTTTCCAGCGGTTACCTCTCCTCTTTCAGCCTCAGATCAGTAGGTAAATTCAAAAGGGAAAACAAGATCTCATGATGGACAGAACTGCTGCTACAGGTTTTGATATTTTGGGTTTTGATGATTGATGATTTGTTTAAATTGGGGAGAAAGAGAGTAATGGTGCGGCATGTAGTATGTATATATCTGTGTGTGTGTGTGTATATATATATATATATAAATTTATCTATGTGTGTGTGGATGCCGGTGAACGATGTTTGTTGTGATTCGGGAGTTTGTGTGTGTGTGTGTCTAGCATTGCAGAGGGTTCGGAGTTGTGACGGAATGTATGGGTTTCGGGTTGGATTTGCTATTGGATGGGCTGCATTGGGTAATCGAGTTGTAGCAGAAATTCTGCTTGCAGATTATATTTATCTTGTTTTGATCAGGTTTTCTCTTTGGAATTTAAGGGTCAATTTATGAGAAATTTGGGTTTTGGTGATTTGTTTACATTGGGGGATATATGGGCGTTTATGTGTGTGTGTCTGTGTGTAAACGGTGCAGCAGGTATGTATTTGTGTGTGTAGCGGTGGCAGCACAACAGTAGCTGCGACGGAGGTTCAGTGATGGTGTTGTAAGTGGGATCTGGCTGAAGGTAGATCGTGCGGCTGAACGATGGGTGTTTGGAGAAGTATTGGAACGATTGGGCTGTGGCGTTGGATGGATTTGCAGGGGATGTGGGTTATTCAAATGAAATTTTTGTTTCATTCTAATTTGATAGCTGGTGAGTTGGGTGCCGCATAACTGGAGTTGTTGGAGCAGTAGCAGATTTATAGATAAAAGAGGATGTTCAGGTTGCGGATCTCTCAATTTTTCGCAGGACTTTCTTTTGTGAATATGGCAGTACGGAGGGATGGAGAAAGGAAATAGAAAGAGAAAGAGGAGCTGCGGTTAAGCCGGACAATCGGGTCGAGATTGTGCAAATCGGGTTTGCTAATCCAGCCGTGTTTGAAGATAATGTGGAATTGTGGATGTTAGTTAATGGGTGTGTTAATTGGATAGACATAAATTGTGTGTTTATGTGGTACGTTGCGGGGGAGAAGAAGCAGTGATGTCGAGTGGGTATGATTGTGCGTGTAGATGTTTTGGGTTGAACGGATGGGAACCTGCAGCAGTTGGAGCTGCTGTTTCAAGATCTGATGTGCAGCGGTTTATTTATGGAATCCAAATGTGGTCTGGCCATTCTTGTTGGGATATTGTGCATATGATTCAACATATGCAAAGAGGGAAAATCCAGTAATAGATGAAGCTGACTGTTCAGGGTTTGAAGCAGGCTAATAGAAGCAGCAGAGCCGCTGTCCAGTGATGGAGGTTAGGGAATCTGTAACTATCGGATGTTGTGATTTCTGTGATGAATTGTTGGAAGGGAAAGTTCTTCAATATCTGATGGATGGGATTTGTTTGATTTGAGTTCTATTGAGGGGCCACTGCAATAGAGAGAAACCCTTTGATCAAATATGTTGATTCAACAGAAGCTTGGGGACATCTTTGTTGACTTGACTGCATAGTGGACACAGCATCCTAGTGTTGAGACACGCTCTAGTCAGGTATGGTATCTTACTAAGTAAGGAATAGAATTAAATTAGGATTGATGTGCATATTGATTGAATGCTTTTTGTGCTTGATAGAAGATCACATAGGAGTTATTGCTTTGAGATACTTTGAGTTGATTGTTTTTGTGCTTCCGTGTTCTTTATGATTGTTTGAGAGTTAGGATTTATTTCTTAAGTTGTCATCATATGTGATTTATGTTTTAAAAGGATTGTTGATATTGTGATATGTGGATTTAGCGTAAGTGTTGAGATTGATCGAGCATGACACGTAGAATTGTGGATGAAGTCTTGGAATTTGATCTTAAATGTGATGCATTATTTAAAGTTGATTGTTTATGTATTTGTAGATTTAAGTGAAATGATGAACGTGAATCATGACATGTGTTTAAGTTGATTATATGAGATATGCTTGCACGTGGGACTGGTTGGTGATATACATATTATTGTCTCGAGCATGCTATATTAATGAAACCTTGTTGCATTGAGATTGCATGAGCATATTGGCATATGGTGAATTCCTTGGGCATATGGCGTGAGTTGAGAACGTGGTGCTTTGCATTATGAGGGTGTAGATCCTGTGGTGAAAAACTCAAAATTGGCCATTGCATTGGTACTTCGAGCCATCGGGGAGTACCCGTAAATGAGACATGGGTGTGGCATTGAGATGCATGGGTGTGTCACGCATATTACCTGTGCATTGTGTTGATGAATTTGTGAACGTGATGTAGGGTTTTATACTAGATGTAGTTTGTACATTGCCATTATATTGTATGCATGATTAGGGAGGCATGTAGATATACATGTACACTTGCACATGCCACGTCTTAATTTTGTTCCTTGCATTAGTATTGTACCATACCAGCATGTTGGCGCTGACCCATTCGTGGGAACCATATTTCAGATGACATTCCCGACGCCTGAGGCTTAAGGAAGTCTAGCCGAGTGGAGGAGACTTGACTGTAGATGGATATTTGGCCCGAGAGGCGTGTTTTGTGATGTACGGGCTTAAGCCTAATGATATATATGTTGTATCATGGTTGTATATTTTCAGTTGTATAATTAGGCGATATATATTTAACTTTGATAAAGTTGTGGCCATCGAGTGAGGATGGATTGTGATGTGTTTGTATATATATGTTGTCCTGTGATTATCAGGGGGAAAAAGGCTCGAAAAACAAAGGAGGTTCTGCCGAAATTTTTATAAACTGGGAATATATGTGTATTGATAGAGATATATGGATGTATAGTTATGTTAGTGGAATAGGCTTGTATCTATATATTAGTTATAAATTGTTATTTATTTATTTATTTACTTTATATTTTATTTTCTTTCTTTTGTTTCGTTCAGTCGCGTCCCCGGGTTCGGTTGGGAATTCGGGGCGTGACAAGTCCAATGAATCAAAACCAATCAACATAGAACTATATCAATTAACATGGATGATGCCTTTACTCTGTTCAGGGTTTGGCAGACCCTTGGTCTTTTGGGGCCTGGCATACCCCCCATTAACATAAATGCATATAAAATGCCCATTAACTTTACTGCGTAAAAAAAAACACCATAATTGCCATATGTCTTTTTGACCCGTAGGTCCCATAAATTGACCCGTAGGTCCTAGTCAATCAGATAGGTAATGTGACTGAGCACAAAACCCGGCACTTAACATAAATTAAGATTCTATAGTATTCCATATGAATGTATAAAACATGGAACATCATAACATACAGTAAATGGATATCAATGAAATGAATCAGTCATGCAACATCAACCAATAGGCATCCACCAGGTAGAGCAATATCCATGGTGGGAAACAATGACAGTGAATACATATATGAGTACAAGATTGGTAGTAATGGAAAGAACGTGGCTTGGAAACCACGTATCAAAGATAGGAATCCACTTACCTTATCAATGTCTTAATATCCCGTGACTTTCTCCTTTCTTTTGACTTGCCTATAAATCAATAAACACGTTTCAGCTTTCATATTATTTACCAAATTTATGCCTCGTTACTCTAAATACCTCTCGTACTAATTTATGCTTTACGATTTCCATTTTAAACTTAATTTACCCAAGGGCAAAATGGTCATTTACGTGTCTCTAACTTTTGGGCTCTGTTTTCATAATTTGGACTTCACCGTTGAGTCCAGTAGGTTTGAATTAATAAAAATTTACTATTTACTTAACTAAATCGGAGTCCGTTTGACTCACCTTTGACGTAGGGGTATTTTGGTCATTTTGGCATTCTAGGTTATTTTATTTTTTTGGGACTCCGTCTCGTAAAACGGACCTCACTATTAAATTCAGAGGGTCCAAAATAGTAAGTTTTCATTATTCGTTCTACTAATTTAGGCATCGAAATTAAATTTAAAATTTATTAATTTAAATCACTTATTTAAATTAATTAATCTAGCTAATACATATAGTATTTGAGCCCAAACAGACCACATGTGCCTTGGTGGCACAGTGGCTAAGCTTCTCACCCTTTCTCCTTTGGTCACAGGTTCAATTCACTACCCATACCAATTTTCCATTTCTTGTTATTGTTTTTTTTTCATTTCTTATTCAAGTTTAACCCAACCATTGGATAGCTTCTCCTTTCTAACCAAACACTATCTAAACTCAAATTTAAAAATTTACCCATAAAGTAACAGTGTTGGGCAGCCATCTGAATGGGTGGGTCAGGTCAGACCCGACCCAGTTTGGCCAAAATAAAATCGCAAAACCCAGCAGCCGCACAGCAACATGTCAGCGTGTTGGTTGTCTTCTCCGTCAACGGCGACTTGCCGACGATGGATTTTCTTACGTTTTTCAGTGGGGTTCACACCTACCAATCATGGGCAACTCAAATATATCCTCAGGTTTCAAATCGGAATGCCGGAACACTCCCAAAATATGGAAAAATTTGGCTCCGGTGGGCTGTGCAATTGTTTTTTTTTTTTTTTTCCGGCAGCCCCTGTTCTCCTCTATTTTCTCTACTGTTTCAACTCAAAATTAATCCCTACAATGTTCCTACATCCTATTCATATAACTCCTAAGCACTAAAATTCCATTTCATGTATCAAAATCAAAAACAAATTTTTTTAAAACCTTCTATGAAATTCCTGTTTTCCCTATTGGTTTCTGGTTTGGATTTTCTTAATTCAATTTATAATACCACCCAATTTACATGTTTTTGGAGATTCCAAAATCATATTCATGCTTACAATAAAAATAAAATCACAAAAGTTGATCTATCTCACCCTACCGTGCGCACAATGCTCAGTCCCAGTCACCCGGCTTCACGTCTTGAGCTCTTCCACTCAGTCCTGATCTCCCTAGCTCGATTGCTCCTCCCTTTCCCGCACCACTCACGCAAGGCCAATACGTTCTCCACCTGCAACGCCCTAATTTCCCCTTACTGCGTCGCTGGCTTTGCTTCTTTTCTTTCCTCTGTTTTTTTTTGTTTCCTTTTGGTTCACAACGCACGACTGCTTATATAAAAAGAGAACCGCCCCTCACTTAATTTCTCTCTCTCTCTCTCTCTCTCTCTCTCTCTCTCTCTCTCTTCCCCCTTGACCCTTCATGTTGCGCATAACTCACACCCGTTCCTCTTCTCTTCTTTATTTCCTTTTTCTTCTTCAGTTACAGGTAACTTATAACTTATGTGTATATATATATATTACACCTTCTCTTATATAACTATATATTTACACCTATTTACCTCCATATATTATTCCCATATTAAATTCCTATTTTATTGCCAATTTTTTCTTTTCTTTTTTCTTTTTATTTTATTTTGTTTATTTATTTTCTTTTTATTTCTAAATTTTTACTTTACTTATTTATTTATATTTCTAATTCTTATTTTCTTTTTATTTTCCATTTTGTTTTATTCTCTTTTTAATTTTTAATTTTTATTTCTTTTATTACTGTTATCTGTTTATCGTGACCTTCATCCGTACATTCCCATTATTGAAATTCAACCAAATTTATTTCGTTATCATAGCATTAGGCCATGTTGCCTCGGTTACAATGGGTCAGGGTATTACAATACGTGATGCTACTCAAGCCTCTCCTCAATCTCATTTCTGGACATCGGCTGGCTAACTGTTAAAAAAGATGCTTCGGTTGACTCATGGAAGTCGGTACCAACTGGGGTACGAAACTGAGGTGGACTCTAGTCAATCAGAAAATCCTCAACACATATCTGCTCTCCGAACTGCTGTAGCGACCGTAGAGGTTGCCGCGATTGTGCCGGTGCCTATGTCTGTGCTTGCTGCTATTGCTTCTGTTGTGGAACCTGTGGCTAAACCTACTTGGGTAGCCTAACCTAATTGGGTAATTGTTTATGCTGCTATTGTTGCTCTATTTGTTCCATATCATCGTCCTCTACAGGAGGTGCATTGACATGTCCCTAGGACCTCGCAAGTGTTCTATAATTGAATAGTGCAAGAGGAAGGAGAAAAATGTCTGGAGTGAAGAAACGAACCTATTATGCAACGCATATCTTGGTGATCAAACTACGGAATAGAAGTATGGCAATGTGTTTGACACCTGCAGTCGATGAGTTGATGACTCCTAAGATGTAGGATGGTGAATCGATCAGAATAGCAACACTGATAGGGTACAATAGGTAGCATGGAAGAGAGTCAGTGTATTCGTATGACTGACTGGATGAAAAAGGCTACATACTATGAGATTGAGGATACAGTAACCCTCATGAAAATAACCCTGCTCTAGAGTAGCAACCTTTGTGCAAAAGACTAGCGAACCGTCAACGCATAGGGTGGAAGCGACGAGCTCAGTGGATGGAAGTATAGCATCTTGAGGGTATGGAAAACCTGGCTACTTGACTCGGGGTAGTCTAAGAGTCTGAGCAATCAAGTCTGCGGTGAGAGTGAAATTAACACCATGAACTATGATAGGGTATCCTCCCTGCGCATCACGAGAACTAAAGTTCAAGTAAAACACTCGAACCATGGTCTCATCAGTGGGACCCGTGACAGTCAAGAAAGGTAGTCAACCACGGGACTTGAAGAGTCTATACGTGAATGTCACACATATATCCTCTACAGTGGCAACCCTCTCTGGAAACACAGGTTGGGACAAGATAGTACCAGCCCGAATGATGGCTATCGATGAAGAAAACTGAGTGACTCCCTATGTACTGCAGCTAATCGAATAGCATAGGAAAAGTGATCTCGTGCTATGGGAAATGTTTTGAAAGGCATGATCACCTAGACTAGAGTGATAAGCAGATAGGACGATCCTAATATGCCGTTATGTCAAGTGTACCGATCTAACGGTGCACACTAACCCTAAGATTTAGATGAAAGTAATCAAATAGACTAAAGGAAAGTGAAAAAGACACAAGGACTTACCGAACAAAAGAACGGTGGGAATGCGAAACTGAATGGTCAAAATGAAGCCCTCGACGTGTAGATTGACCTAACTGAAACTGAATATGCAAATGACAAATGTCAAGATCAAAATCTCAAGAAGAAATATGACGAGAATAAGAGAATATAGAGTGAAGCCAGAGGAAATGAACCATTCGTGCCTCTATCTCACGTTTTTGAAACTGATAAGTCACTCATTCGAACGAGTTTAAGTAAGATCGTTCGAACGATCCTTCGTTCAAATGATGGTTCAAAACCCCACTTCTTTTAGGAAAAATAGAGTGTCCTACTCTACTAGTGTCCTCTCCCATTTCAACAGACCAGAAAAATAAGGGAAACATGATTTTTCAATGAAAACTTCAGTTTGTTAGCATGAAACAATTTGGAAACAATTCTTTTATCAACAATACTAAAACAAAGCCTAATGTTTTTTAGTTGAAATTTGAGTTATAAGAACATTGTGAGTGACTTAAAGAGTATGAAATATGAGTTCTAAAATGAATCAACACATTCAATTAGCCCTAGAACACCTAAGTCCATGCAACATAACTCTTTACTTAATCAACCATGATGTGTAGACATATGCATTAAGCTTCAAATATGTTATGTTTTTATATCTAGATTGACTTTGTGGTGCTGAATGATTTACAAATCAATATTAGCATACAACCATAGTCAATCAACACAAAAGCCAAATTTTTACAATTTGAATTTCACATTTCTCACATTTTGCAAGGCGGCTTTGACAAAGTTGAGTAGGCTGCTCTTTTAAAGGATTTCCATTTGATAGCATACACACTAGTCAAAAGGTAGCCCTTTCCTTCTACTCTTCATTTTTTATTTTTTGTGTGTGCCATTATCTTTTAAGGTTTTTTTTTTATTTTTTCAACCTAAGTCAATCTTTCTAGCCATAGACTTATTGATGCATAAACATAAAACCACTAAGTCCAACCTATCTATAAGTCAACCTCATACAAGAAGATATGCAAGACTAAATACCATGAGATAACAAGTAGATTGAATGCATTTATGTGAATAAAACTAAGTGAAAATAGTGATAAACTAAAGTACACTTGTCATAGTCTTAAGCATTAACAATGCATCTCTATTCACTTTCCTTATTTAAAAAAATGGGATTACCATTAGCAATGAAAATGAAAGAAGAATATTTTTGGATTATTGATTTCACAAAGGTATGAAATTCTCCTAACTACAAATAAGATAAAAAAATCCACAAAAAAAAAAATCCATAGACCTAGAATAGATGACTATCATAAGGCTCACCTAGACTATGGAAAAGTCTCTTACTCAAGGTGGATTTTCAACGAAAAAATTAGAATAAGATGTGACAAAGAAATTCATAAGGAGACTTTAGGATAAGAGTGAAGAGTAAAATCCGTAAATTGCTAAAGTATCTTTTAGTCATCTAAGAGATGAATTTACTCTTCTTGATGAAGAAGCAAATTGTGAAGTGTAACTTCCACACTCCTTCTCAAGACCTTTCAATTTATCCTTCCTCACCTAAATTGTCTTGCAATTTTTCTTGGAGTAGGAGTGACTTGATTCTTGTCATTACCTCCAACCGTAGAATGTGGAATCACATTAGGCTTTTCAAGGTTGAAAATTTGAATGATCCTTTGAGCCATTCTCCTTGTTTTTTTAGTATGTGTATTCATTTCTTGTTTCAAGGTAGCGTTTTTAAATCTGTACTCTAACGTCATGGTGTGATATTTTGTTTGCTTAGTCTTAGAAAACTCACACTTCCTGTAATATCCCGACCCGGGATACCGAGTCATATGGCATGCATTACGAGGCCCAAAAAAAAAGGAGCATTACAATCAAGGAAATAATTAATTATTTACAAACATAATTAATTATTCATGTGAAATAATTATTTTATTTATAATCAAATATATTATAAATACACATTACATGGAAGGCATATACATATATATTTATGTAATCAAGCAAGTATGCAAGTGGGTGTATATATATATATACCTATATACATATGTATAAGTATAAGGTATAAATAAAATTATATATATATATATGTTTAAGTATAAAATAAAATAAAAAGAAACAAAATATCTAAAAGTGTGTGTGTGTGTGTGTGTCTCCATGTGTATTGGTGTGTGAATATATATATATATATATATATACAAATATCAACCAACTTTATGATAAAGTAGAAATGGGGAAGAGCAAAAATTAAATGGAAGAAAAGTTAAATTGATGAGATGTGAAGGCTAGTGTAGGGCTATGGAGTCAGATTGTAGAGAGAGAGAGAGAAGGGAGAGAGAGAGAGAGAGAGAGAGAGAGGTCGGTTCCCACTTCTTTAAAAAGGAACAAGCATGCAATGCATGCTATCTCCTAAAGAAATAATTGAATGAGTGAGAAACTGAGAAGCTAAGAAGAGTTTTAGAGCAAGAAGAAGAAGGAAACCGTAGCAAAAAGGTGAGAAAAACTCAAAATTTCCATTTTTCTCTCTCTAGAATTTTGCTATGTATACACTGTTTTAAGCTTTCATTTTGTATATGTGATATGTAGAACATATTTAGATTTGTTTACGCATGAAGTTTAAGCTTAAAAACACCTCAAGACATCAAACCCAACAGAAACCGCCATTGAAGACCTTGCTCATAGCAGGTCTGAACCGACTCCTACAAACCATTTTTGGTGTATCAAGGCTTCAAGTATATCTCACAAGCAACTTAAAAACACCTACCTGCGATCGAAAAGCAAAAGAAATGAACCCTATATGGTGAGTTACGGGGTACGGGTTGATAAACTCGATCCTTAAACTCGCATCAAAACCTAAATAAAAGAATGAAAAATGAATCCTCATGAAGAGGGGATCAAAACAAGACCAACCTTATGAAAAATGAACAAGAAATGAACATGAACCGAGGGTTTATAGGTTTGGTTATCAGGGCTTAAACCGAGCTCTTGAGCCATATTCGAGCCTCTAAATCAATGCAAAACAATGCCTTACGACTTTAGGAGTTTATTAGAAAAGAAAACAGAGAAAATGGAGTTGTAAAATTCCACGAAATTCAAACTAAAAAATTAGGGTTTTGCAGTCAACAGTGTCAACTTCATGAGGAAGATGACACTGTGCGGGTCGGGCTATGGGTCGATTACGAGTCTGGGTCGAACCGGATCCAACGAATTATGGGTTTAGTAGAACGACAACGTTTTTGTTTAAACCTTAAAACATTAGGGCTGACGTCATCCTGACGTCAGCATTACGTGTAAAACCAGCTAAACCAGTTGGGTTGCAAGTGAACCGGACCGGTTCACTTATAAATTAACCGAACTTATTGGTTTTCTAATTTATTTAAAAATAAATAAACCAAAACTTTCTCTATTTGTGGATTGACCCCATAATTTCTGGACAATCCTACTATGGCCCAACTGATGAGAATTTTATGCAATTAAGCCCATGGAAAAATAATTAAATAATTAATTTAATTATTTAATAAATAAAACAAAATTACTATTTTGCCCCTGAGTCATACATGAAGCAAATGAAGTCCAAATTAAACATATGAATAGTGTATCCTTTGTCACGACCCGAAATCCACCCTGTGCGGAATCCTCGGATCGTGACCCGCCACCCTCAGTCCCAGGGGCCATTGGGACGGAACGGTCCTGTAAGCAACGGTATCGGACGGCGGTGCTGTCTGTGTTTTGCGGAAGCATGAAAACTTTTTCTTTTCTTATTTAAAATTTAAGCACACCACCCGATACTGCCGCTCTTACACATATGCATACACATGGTTATACAATCAAAGCATAACTAAAATATTACAGATTTATACCATACAACCATTAATGTTAGTTACCCCGTAGGGTTTATACATATTATCATATTGTATCTAAACATAAGTACTATTAAACATTACATAACACCAAAAAGGATCAGCTAATCAAATCTCCATAAGCCGGCAAACGCACCGTCTTCAAAACTTAACTGCTATCAATCACCTGAAAGGGGGGTCCGAACAAAGTCCGGGTAAGCTAATCTAAGCTTGTGAGCAATTCCAACATTCGTCATGGAGTTTCAATCAACAGTGGTTTTAGTTCATAAAAGTTTATAAATCAATCACTGTCAATTGTTCGTATCTTTTGAACACAGAATATATATGCATTCAATAAACTCATAGCTTTGAAACATTTAAAACATTCAAGCTAACATATGCTTTTAATATAAAACTTGTAACTCTGAATACAAAATATATGCATCCATAAAACTCGTAACTCGGGAACATGTAAAGTGTTCAAGCTAAAAATGTGTTCTTCTTTAAATAGAGTATATGCGAACTCAACATGTAAATATGAAAATGAGGATTTAAAATCTACTTTCATTTTCAAATATCTTTTCTTCTCACTTTTACTCTTGGAATCTGTTTCGAACCAGACTCCCATTTTACTCTTGTCGAGATATTTCTTTGCCTGTGGGATTAGATCCTGCTACCAGACATTTGACAATCCATTGAGTTCCGTAGAACCCAAAAGCTTGTCGGCTCCACAGGATAATAGAGTCCCTTGCGAACTCCAATACCCCGTCTCGTGCTTATGCACAGTTATCTTGTATTTCAAGAAAACTACTTTTATCTCATGACTTCTTCTCATAAATACTATTCAAGAGCATTCAAATATAAGGTATATAACTTTCTAATAGAACTTTCAATTCTCAGAATATACGAATTCAGAATATATCTTAGAGATTTGCAATAAAAACTCAAACATGCTAAGGCATATTTAAAAAGGACTGTAAATAAATCTACTATTTGAGCAGAGTAATTTAAAACAAAAGACGTATGAAAACTGAATTCGATATTCAAATACTTTTCATAACTTGAACTCAAAACTTCATTGAAATATGTGAAGTAAAATCTCCACTTCGAATGTAGGGTTACTCACCTCATATACCGTAGACCCTACTGAGGAGTCTTGCCCTTATCAGCCCTTATCCTAAACAATTTAGAAAAAGACTCGTAAATTTCATAATGAAATTAATTAACTAAACTTAACTTTTTCCTTTACTACATAAGTTAACTACAACTTATCTTATAGTGGTATCGTATAGAATGAGTAAGAAACACGCATTACCTTTTCACCCACTCGCTTAAGGTTTCGGTATTTTCTTTTTCTTCCTCTTTTCTTTTCTTTGCTTCCTCCTTCTTTTTCCTAGCCTCAGCTACCATTTCCCTGGTGGGTGATTTATGCATAAAGGGTCTAACCGAAATCACCTCAGTGGCCTTGGCGATTCTTATGTGCCTTTCAATTACCTTTTGTTGCCACAATAGGTCTTTCATGAAAGCTTGTTGCTTGGGATCTTTAGCCCTTTGGGCTTTATTCATGATAGGTGAATTTCTTTGGTTGCGCTTCCATGTTTATCACCTAAGAACAACTTATGAGTTAGAAATTTTATTCTAAGGTTGATGTGTTGTCGTGTCTTTTCGTAATTCATGTTCTCGTATATGCCGTAGATTAGTGCTTTGGCATTACTTTAATTTATAGTCATCTGACAGATTCTATTCATCAAATTTTATGTCTTTTTATTTTAGACATTTCTTTTGGTCGAATAGACTCTACTATTGAGTCCGGAGTGTCCAAGAAAGTCAGTTTAGGCTTTCCTAAAATTTAATTTGGACTTTTGCATGTAAAAGGGAAAAATAGACATTTACCGTTTTACGTGTCATATTTTTCCGTACTTCATTTCGTAATTTAGACCTCATCATTGGACTCAGAAGGTCCGAGATAGTAAGAATACACTAATGACTTGTTAATTTTGATTAAGGGGTATTTTGGTCATTTATCCCTTACGTGACTTTATTTTTCGGGCCCCATCTCGTAAAACGGATCCTACCATTGGTCTCAGAATGTCCAAAATAGTAAAAATACACTATTATTATGCTTAATTTGAACTTCATTTGCTCTATTTATGACCCAAGGGTAAAATAGTAATTTAACTTTATGTATTAAATAATTAAATTAATTATTTAATTATTTTTCAGGGGCTTAATTGCACAAAATCTTCATTAGTTGGGCCACAGTGGGATTTCCCAAAACAGTTGGGGTCAATCCGTAAATAGGAAAAGTGTTGGTTTATTTGATTTAAATTAAAACCAAAAAACCAAAGGGTTCGGTCCAAGTATAAGTGAACCGGTCCGGTTCAGCTTGCAAACCAACCGGTCTATCCGATTTTGTGCGTGTTGCTGACGTCATGATGACTGTCAGCCCTACCGTTTAAAAGATTTTAAAACCTTATTGAAATGCTATCGTTTCATTTATTCGGTGGCAAGCCCAAAGGCTGCCACGCGTCCGAGTCAACCCGTTCAACTCGAAAGAGACGACGAGTCGACTCAGCGTCGCCTTCCCCATCTCGACCCACTGTAACCCTAATTTCCGAACCTCCATTCTTCTCATTTTCGTGGAGTCTCAACCAAGGAAACTCCACTGTTTTTAGTCATAAACACTCCCTAAGGTGCTAACAATTGATTTGGCATTCATTTAGAGATTAAACGAAGTTTAAATCGTATGGCTTAAAGTTTGATATTCCAAACTGTAAGTCGGTCGTTCATGCTCATTTCTGAACCAAAATTCATGGGGTTTCGTTTGTTATGATCCCCTCTTCATGGGGATGCATATCTCATTCTTAAATATCAATTTAACACAGAGTTTAGAGGATTGGGTCTTAAACCCGTAACCTGCAACTCGATATTTGGAGGGTTTTTCTTTTGATTTTTGATCGCGTATTAGGGTTTTTAAAACCCTCTTAGTCTCTGTTTGAGGTTTTGGTAAGCCAAAACCATTTTAATGGAACTCGATTCAGACCTGCTTGAGCAAGGTCCTTTAATGGCGGTTGTTCGTGGGTTACATGTTTTTAACTGTTTCCAAGTTCTAATTTCATGCTTGATAAGATTCTTAGACATATATATAACATCCTACATATATAAACAACTCAAAAACAGTTCCTATCAATCAAAATTCTAGAGAGAGAAAATGATAACTTTGAACATTTCTCACCTTTTTGGTCGTGGGTTCTATGTCTTTTCTTTCTGGTTTTCTTCCTCTTCTTCTCCTTCAGTTCCTTAGCTTTTCTTTTCTTACAAAACAAGCATGCAATGCATGCTTGTTCCTTTTAAAGAAAAGGGAACCGACCTCTCTCTCTCTCTCTCCTCCATTCTCTTCTCTCTCCGTTCTCTCTCTCTTCTTCCTGATTTCGTAGCCCTACATAGCCCTCACTTCTCATTAATTTTGTTCTTCCCAAGCTTTGCTTTACATTAAATTTTTGTGATATTTATACATATAATATATACATATATATATACATATACACATATATACAAGACAACACACACACACCAGCCGACACACACACACACCCCATTCACACACTGTTCACACTTTTTCATATTTTTACTTTATTCACATACATACTTACATACATACATGCTTTCATATCCATACATACATATTTCACTTTATACATATACATATATCATTTAATTAATATATACATTTCTTATACCTTAATTAATTAATTATTAAATTAATTAATTATATATATATTTAAAATTTTATTTTTCTAGTAATACGTGTCATGTGACCCGGTATCTCGGGTCGGGGTATTACATTCCTTACTATTTTAGATATTCTGAGACTAATGGTAGGGTCCGTTTTACGAGACGAGGGCCCGAAAAATAAATACACGTAAAGGGGTCAATGACCAAAATACCTCTTGTTCAAAATTAACAAGCCATTAGTGTATTCTTACTATCTCGGACCTTCTGAGTCCAATGGTGAGGTCCACGACACGAGACAGAGTCCCGAAAAAATAAAGACACGTAAAGGGGTAAAATGACCAAAATATCCCTGGTACCCCTAAAGCCAAAATGAAACTAGGGAAGGCCTAAATTGACTTTCTTTGAACATCCTGGACTCCATAATGGAGTCCAAATTTTGAAACGAAGTACAGAAAAATGAGACACGTAAAACGATAAATGATCATTTTATCCTTTTACATGTAACAGTTCGAATTAAATGTTAGGAAAGCCTAAACCGACTTTCTTCGACGCTCCTGGGCTCAATGGTAGAGTCTATTCGACCAAACGAGATGTCTAAAATAAAGAGACATAAAATTTGATGAATAGAATCTATCAGATGACTATAAATTTAAGTAATGCCAAAGTACAAACCTAAGGCGTAAACGAGGAAATGAATTACGAAAAGACACGACACGTAAATCTGTGAAGTAAATAAATTTAAATTAAATTTATTGGAGCTACCAGAAGAGTTTAAATTGAAATAAAGTTTAAGTCTAACATGATGAATTGTTTTTGGGTCAAACTCAAGTAGTTCAAAATGATTAGGCCCCAAACCACGGTTAAAGGCAAGAAGCAACAAGATTTCCTAAATGAATTAGATCGACAGCATCGAGTAATCCATAAGAAATTGAGGATTGCTAAGCACTGTAAGATCTTGTCCCTCACACCCTTCATGCATTGGCAACCAATTGTTCCAATTGGCTGAGCCACCCAGGAATCAGCAGCAAGGAAACTTGCTGAGGCGAAGCTGGAAGAAGAAGAACTTCGAGGACAATAAAACTCTAGCTGAGATGCGTCTCAGGTATTATTACTATCATTAGTACATAAATGGCTAGATTATGATATAGTTATAAGTTAGACTGATTAAGAATTCAACCTTGCACAGTCTAGATATGGGTAAGATTTTAAGTTTATTAAGTATATATGAGATTTATGCGATCTTTCATAAATTATGATAGGTTGAGGAAGGAAAAAGGGAAGGCACCTATGTAGAGCCAACGCAGGAGAATGAGGTAAGTAACCCTATGTTTGAAGTGGAGATTTAACTCCATATATTTGAAGAAGTTTTAAGTTCAAGTTATGTGAAGCATTTAAATATCAAATTTAGTTTTATTACAATTCCTTGTTTAAATTATTCCGTTACGACATGCTTGCTAAATGTTTTTATATTCAGCTCTTTTCTTGGAAATGTTTAGCATGTCAGGGGTAAAATGCAAATCTCTTTAAATATCCTGAAATTGATTATTACAAGTGTTTGAAATTCTATTGTAGAAGTTATACATTTCATGTTTTAAATACTCATGAAATTATCTATTGAAGAAGCCATGTGATAAATGTTTTACAAGATAAATGGTGTTTAAAGCACCCCCTATGATGGTTGAAATCCTTTGGGATTCAACAGTAAATGCCCAGTAGCAGGATCTAATCCCCCAGGCAAATGAGATCGACAGTATTGGCAGTAAGATAGGAGTCTGGTTCGAAACAGATTCCACCTAATTAAAGAGAAAAGATGACAAATTGATTTTGGAAATGAAAGCAGGTTTTACCTTCATTTTCACAATACGTATTTATGTGTTTTAAAGTTTATATACTTTATCTGATGAAGTACGAGTTTAGCTTGAATGCTTTAAACATTTCAAGCTATCTGTTTTAAGAATGCATATATTCTGTATTCTAAATTGTACGAGCAATTGGTAGTGAGTATTTTATAAACTCTTATGTGTTAAACCACTACCAGTTGAAAACCCCATAACGAATGCAGAAATTACACACAAGCTTAGATTAGCTTACCCAGACTTTGTTCGGATTCCCCTTTCAGGTGATATGGCAGTTTTGGTTAGAAGACGATGAAGATGGATCTGCCATTGGAGAAGTTGTATTTTACATAGTTTCTTTATGAAACCATATGAACTTTAAGCACAAACTTTTGTATTAGTAAACAGTACAAGAATATGTATTAAGCCCTCTGGGCAGTAAACTTGTAATATCGTAAGTTCTTAAGTTTTAGTATTAATATTGTAAGTTCTTAAGTTTTAGTATTAATGTTATATGTCCTTAAGTTTTAGTTATACTCTGAATGTGTAACCATGTATGCTATGTATGGAGCGGCAGTATCGGACGGATGTGCGTAAATTTAAAATATGAAAAGAAAAGAAAAAAAGTTTTTCACGCTTCCGCAACCACATGTCGCACATCTATTCGATACCGCTGCTTATGTCAGCCTTCGCCCAAGGGTCCTCGGGCCTGAAGGTGGCGGTCACGATATGGTAATCCGCAGAGGGTGGGTTTCGGGTCGTGACACTTCCTCCTAAAATGCCCATCAACCATGCAATAAGAACAAAACAATGATCTTGGTTGACGTTTAGCTTATGATCTAGATTGAAGTTGTGGAAAAGATTGTGCTTGAGACTTTGGTTGTGGTTGGGTTTGCCTCTTAGGTTTAGGTGGTTCAACATCTTTAGACTTTGAGGACACAAACACAATCGGCTTGTGAGTGGGAGATTGACTTAAAGTGGAAGTGGGAGGCTTGTTTTTATCCGTGAACTTGTCATAGCCTAACCTACTTCTATCATTCTTGATTTGGACGATATTAAGCATTTTACATAACTTGTTTAACCCATCCTCAAGATTGATTTTTACATTCCTAGCTTGTGTGAGTTGTTCACTAAGAGAGTGAACTTTAGAATTCAATTCCTTCTTTCAACCTCACAAATATCTAGGGATGCTTTAAGTCCTCAGACTTCAACAACCAACAAATTTATCTCATTTTCCAAGGTTTCAACTTTTCTAAGAGAGACAATTTTTCATCACTTAGCTGATTCAATTTATATTGATTAACTACAAGAGCATTATTCCCTCTTTCATATGACTTGAGTTTAGTAAAGAGTTTCAAGTTAGATTTTTTGAGATTGTTGACTTATAGAAAAGCCTTTTAAAAGAAATCTCAATATTATCTTCTTCTTCACTCTCATTATCACTAAATACAAGGTTTTGTTATCCTTATGATCTTCATCCTTAATGGATAAGGATCTTTCACGGACATTGGTGACACATGTGAAAGCTAAGAATTGACTTTCCTCACGTTCACCTTCTTCATCATCATCCTAATCCCCTTCATCCTTTTCGAAAAGAGTTGATTTCATTGCCCTTCTATTTCTAGAATTTCCCTTTATCTTGTTAGGGCAATTGGCCACTATGTGCCCAAAATTATGACAATCATAATACCCAATTGGTTTGGAGGAGGATTGTGATAAAGGTCTTCTTCTATCACTACTAGAAGAAGATTTTTGGACTTTGCCTATCGAACAGTTAGAATTACCTAAGGACCTTTTACTTGAGATTTGAGATCCCTTATAGTTAGACATTCTACCTGTGAGGTACTTGTCAAACCTTCTAACAAATAGAGTCGAGTCTTCATTATTCATGGACTCGGTGTCAACCTTTAAATCCCCTTCACTTTTTCCTTGTGTTGATTTAAAGGTAAGAGTTTTAGTCTTCTTTGCTTACTTTAGAGTTAGCTCAAAAGTTTAAAGTGACCCAACTAAATTATCAACAAAGAGAGAATCCATCTCCTTACTTTCCTCAATGGTGATTATGTTAAGTTGGAATCTCTCAAGGAGATATCTTAATATTTTTCTTACTATCTTTGTCCTATCTAGTTTCTCTCTAAGCTTGAATGACGAGTTAATAATGTCACTCAATTTAGCATAAAACTTGAAAAAGGTTTTAGATTCTTCCATTCTTAAAGTTTTAAACGTAGATGTCAATATTTGTAATTTAGACTATTTGACCGCCGACGTACCCTCATGGGTTGTCTCAAGGATGTCCCATGCCTTTTTAGAGGTCTCATAAGTCATAATCCTATGGAACTCATTGGGAGCTACCACATTAAAGATGTAGTTTATACCTTTTTTGTTATTGCCACTTATCCTAAGTTCTAATTCGTTCCAAGCATTTAGAGGCTTAGGTACAAATGGGACATCCGTAGTGGCAGTTGTGACTGGAGTGGTCCAACCTTCTTAGATGACAAGCCAAACTCGCTCGTCCACGACTCTCAAGAATACTCTTATACGAGCTTCCAATAAGCATAATTAGAGCGTCAAATAAAGGTGGTCAAGAGATTGAACCGCCATTTCTTAACCCTCCATCGTTCACACCAAGGATATCAATCAATTTCTTTTGAAAGAAGGCTCTGATACCACTTTGTTAGAGCCGTAGGTCCTGGTGTGAAACTAACCTAGAAAGAGGAGTTGAATAAGTATGCTCAATTTTTCAATATCTCCAATTCTTCAACCACAACGCTACCAACTATTTCAAATGGCAAATAATGGAATTGCAACTACAATGAATGTTCAACTATTGTATACAATTTAATCAATTATCCCAAGCCATTCAAATATGCAGTTATATAGTGTTGATCAAAGCATTCTATTTAACTAAGCCCAATTGATTCACAAGTTCAATTTATATATAAATTATTTAAGTCAACTATGTGATCAATCAACAATTCACCAATTCAATTCATAATTTAATTTTCCCAATCAAGGTTCCCAATTTTCAATTCCAATTTCAATGAACACAATCATGAAAACCTAAATTGTCAAGTTAACAGAAACAATTGTATCTAGAAAATTATGAACTGTAAACACATATAATGATGATGGTGAAACCACCTTGGAAAACTATCCTTGGTGAAAAACTTTAGAGTCGGCCAATGCTTGGGGAAGCAATTCACTATGATCGAGATTGAATTATACGTAAACTTGACATGGTCTAACTACCTCTAGCACCGTCCTACGCATTCACGTTATCAAGTTCCCTTGAATCCACAAGCTCCTAATATAAATGAATTCTTCATACAACCGGATCCTCGTTCAGTCCCGGACTCTCCTGATCAGGCCTCTCATAATTGTGAATCCACACAATCTCGGTATCTACCGATTACTAAACGCTGAATCCTCAAGCTTGAACTCTCTCCTCTAATGGTGAGAATGTGAATTGGGGGCTCTTTAATGTGATTAAGATCATGTGAAATTGATCAAAATCAATAGGTGAATCAATAGAGAAATGCATGATATGCAACATATATGAAGCTCTTTAAGGCAAGCAATAGACACCTCATTTTGTGACCCTTGATTAAGTAGTAGCAATTTGGTAATTATGCCAAGAAACCTACTTCAAGTAAGACTTTTCCTAATAGAGTCCTATTTCCATTAGGACTCTTTTTAATAGAATCCTAATCCCACTAGAACTTTCTTGCCAGAGTTCCAGTTCCATTAGAACTCCTCTTGATAAAGTTCTATTCCCATTAGGACTCGCATCCTAAAGTCCCAGTTCTATTAGGACACCTCCTAATAGAGTTTCATTCCCACTAGGACTCTCCTGCTAGAGTCCTAGTTCCATTAAGACTTCTTTTGTCAGAGTCCCACTCCCATTAAGACTCTTCTACAAGAGTCCTAGGCCACGTAAGACTCTTCCTGTTAGGGTCTCACTCCCGTTAGGACTCTCCTACCAGTCCTAGTTTAAGTAGGACTCTTCCTAATAGAGTCCCACTCCTATTAGGACTCTTTTGCCAAAGTCTTAGTCTGAGTAAGACTTTTTCTAATAGAGTCCTACTCCCGTTAGGACTCTTCTACTAGAGTCCCAGTCCAAGTAGGACTCTTTTTATCAAAGTCCCACTTTTGTTAAGACGCTTCTGCCCATTAGAGGGTGTTTCGGCACCTTTTTGCCCACCTAAAGGCATTTTGGTAATTTTGGCATAATCTTACCCTTAATAGGACTTCCTAGTCACTTGAAGGGCATTTTCGTAATTTCTATATCATTTTACCCACGAAGGGTATTTTGGTAATTTTAGCCCTTAGGTGAGGAGTTGGGGGTAATTTGGTCATTTGACATGTCGTGTGGCAATTTAGATATTCTCCATCGAATTTGAGAAAATTTGGTAATCTTGAGTGATAGTAGTCTATTTAGGCTTAATTAGGACTTGATATTTCTTTCAATGGAGATAAATCGAACCAAGACATTTTTATTTTAGAGTTTAGTTTTTAATTAAATTCTATTTCTCTTTTATTTCATTGGTTCTTGCATGTATACACATTCTATTCGTTCGTGCATTGTTATAATTATTTATTAATTCATTTAATTAGGATAATCATTCAGTAGGATAATTATTTAGTTATTTATTTATTTAATTAGATAATTATCACTCAAGACATGATCCTAGCCCTCCATTTTAAGGTTTTACCTTAGACCCTTGGATCAAATCTCTATATTTTTCTATAAATAGAGCCCTCTGGCATCATTTTTAAGGAGACGAAAAAACACAATTTTCATGGCCTCACACTGTTAGCATAATTCCAAAGTTCTTTCCTAAGAACTCTCCCTCTCCTAAGGTCGAAGCCATGCCGAAGTGACAGTCTCCTTTCAGAAAGCAAGCTGAAATGATGCTTTCCAAAACTAAAGAACAAGCCGGAGATCTTCCCAACTAAAGCCTCTAATCCAAACTTTCCTAGCCGAAGTGCTGCCCAACTACCACGATTGAACAAGCTACGCCCTCAAACCCTTAATAGTTTTCTTAGATCCGGTTGATCTCATCTCTTTTATCACTCTTGATAAAAGAAGGTAACTTGGAGAATTACATGACTCTCATTCCATTTTCTTAATGGATATGTAAAAAGCCTTCGGGCCCGAGTCGGACCTTCTTTCTATTTTTTCTATTTTATTTTATTTAGTCATGTCATTTTTTTTATTATTTGTCTCTTTTGGACTCACACATCCCTTTTCAACTTTTTCATGATAAAATAGCCTTACAAGTGAATATTCGGGGCCAATCCATTCAGATCGGGAGGGGTGGGTGCCTAACACTTTTCCACTCCGTACCTTAGCCCCCGTATCCATATTTTCTTTGGTTTCGTTATTTCAGTGCTTTATTTAATTTGATCCATGTCAAGAGACCTTTTAGTATGTATTTAGGATTAAAAGTGATGTAATTTTCATTTCATTTTTTTTAGTTTTCCTTCATACATATCGTTCAATTTGTAACAGGTTTGCTTATTTCTTACCCAAAAATAAGTTGGCGACTCCTCAATCTCTCTATCTCCCATAAAAGGTGTTCCTTCCCACCTTAAGAGAATGCGACAATCAGGATCCTTCTTATGCGGCCACAGTGGTGACTCCACTAGGGACTAAAGAGGGCTAGACTCAGTGAATTATTCATTTCAAGGCTATTTTGTTCATTTGCTTTACATTCATTTGATGTTTATGCTTTTTGATGGATGTGTTGATGTATGGATGCTTGAATGTACAGATGGTTGAATAAAAAAGGACTAAAATCTGAATACCTTACACACACATTACTCCATAACATTTGCATTTGCACTACATACCCTCTAAACCTCAGACAATTAGTATCCCTTGCCTCGTATGCTCATTCAGCTTGACGGGTGTCGCTGGTGAAAGCCCTCCACTTGATCAAATACTGCTTAACCAAGGACACTACATTCTAGTGGCCTTGGAATGGTATGCAAAAAGGCAATGTAGTACCACTTGATCATAGTTATTACAAACTAATGGCTGTGGGAGGTATATGGCACGTCCTGTCAAAAGGGGAACCTTGAAACGTTTACTCGATTGAAGCGTCATGCATATAATCTGCCAAAGATTCATGATTCTGGACTTTAAACCCAGTTTTGGTAAGAAGCACATACACTTTTTTGCGTAATTTAGCGAAGTTAGAAAAATCCAAAAATTTGAAAAAAACACCCTTCTCAGCTAGCCGATCGACATAGAGGTTAAAAGCTTCTATGTGTTAATCGGCATACAGAGAGCTACCCTGCCGCTCTAAAAAATGTTTTCATGTTTTCTGAATTTCTCTGAAAAACTATAATTTTTTCCTCAAAAACCAATTTTGCAAGCTGCAATGGGGTTGCAAATGAGACTTTCTTGGATTTTTCTTGACACCAAACGAGTTAAATAACACAGGTATTTTTCGAAAGCAGGTACCCACAACTAGTTTGGAAATGGACTAGCCGAGGCCGATTGATCTAAACCTCTAACCTTCTAACAAATCAGAAAAACATAGCTCTAGTCGCAATAGACCCTGAATAAATGTTTCTAATTCTGGCCGACATTAAGAAAGACATGGTCGATTACCGCGAGGAAAACTAGAGACTCCTTTACAATTCAAGATCTGGTATAACAAAGGTTACCACCACCACCTCTTATCCTAGTAGGTAATGACAATCCTCGCTAAGTGCCACCAGTCCTGCCTCAAGATGTATAACAACAACAACATCAGCAAAACCAAGATCCGCCCACCCATGATCCTTATGATTTGGGTGAACAGTACGGACCTGTAGAGATCCCGAAGCAACAAGAAAAAGGCCTTGCCCATAGGTTGGAAAAAATGGAGACTGTCTTTTACAAAGCTCAACGAGGTGATGATATGGTCGATATTCACAAGCTATTTCTCTATCTAGATATTCGGCTCCCCTTGAAATTCAAAATGTGGAACCTTGACAAGTTTGACGGAGCCACTTGCCTAAAAACTCATTTTAAGTTGTATGTAAGGACCATGCAACCCCTAGGGGCCAACACCAATGTCTTAATCCAGATGTTTCACCAAACCTTAACTAGAGTTGCTCTGCGATGGCACCTAAACTTAGAAAATGCACTTTCCAAAAATTAAGAGAAACTTTGCAACACATTTGTCAAGCAGTACAAGGACAACAATGAACTTGATATCACTCTTCGAGACTTGGAGACCACCAATCAAGAACCAAAAGACATTCATCACTAGGTCATAGACCAAGGCAACTCAAATGATCAACTGGCCAAATGAGGCTGAACAGGTTCAGATGGTCAAAAAACATTTGCTTCCGGTCTACTATGAAACTCTTTTTGCCCAATACTTTGAGACATTCAAAGTACTAGTAAGGCCGGAACACAAGTAGAAGATGTGGTTAATGATGGCACTCTCAAAACAAGTGACCCAAACCCTCGCAAGATCTTCCTAACCTCCAAGCCAAGTGACCCGACCCATATGATCATTACCAATCAACACATCAAGGTCATTTTCATGGCTAACATCGTAGGGTTTCCCGCAAAAACATCCTCAAAGGCAGTTCTCAAATTTACCAGCACCAATGGGTGAGATATACAATAACCTTCGAGGGAAGGGGCTTCTTTAACCCTTAGAGCCAAGACCGGCTCCAAACCCTTTACCCCAGGGGTTTGATCCGAACCAACATTGCGCCTATCATTAAGGCGATGGACATAACACAAATTAGTGTCGAGTTCTAAAACATGCAATTCAAGACCTAATTGATGAAGGAACAATAAGGGCCCCACCAACAAAGCCCAATGTCACAACTATCCCGTTGCCGGCCCACAATGCATAACTTAATATCAACATGTTAAGTCTCGTAGACTCAGATCCAAGCGGCCTCATCAATGATTCCACAAATGTCTCCAGGTGTAGCATGATCACATGGGATAAACTTAAGGAAAATAAAAGTCAGTCTGACTCAACCAATGCAGTACATGTCACATGAGGAGGGAGACCATTCAAACCTACTCGTCTACAAGCAGATGACCTACTCATAGAGTTTTTTAAGCCCAAAATATCAATAGGAGTCCCACTTCAGGTTCCTATCGAAGATAAGCTCCTCAAATAGCTCAAGAAAATGCAAGCCAACATCTTAGTATGGGAGTTATTGACATCATCCATTTCAAACAAACATGTTATTTTGAGGCATCTCAATGATGCACAAGTTCCTACCACCAATACCCCCGAACAACTCACGCAAATCATTAAAGGGTCCAATTCAACAATATTGTTACTTTCACTGATCATGACTTACCAAATGAGGGCCGACCAAACATGCATTTCCTTTACCCCGTAGTGAACTCAAGTAGGAGAGTTCCCCGTACCTTTTTATTTGGCTTAGGGGCTTCTCTGTAACAGCATTAGTGGCGGTAGCACCCCTTCAAACTCCTTTTAGGATAATGGTTGCAAGTTTTGTTTGGGGCCTCACCTTTCCGATTATGTCAGTGATTTGCATAACTCACTCAGTCAACCTTAAGAAGGTTGTTATATTATGGTCGATCAATAATACTTTAAACTCAGTTTCCATCCCATCGATACACATATTTAAAAGCTCTTTCTCTGTCATGGGTTCGTAGTAGTCCAAGGATCTATCATGAAACCTCTAGACATAATCTTGGAGGGTCTCTTGGTTCGTCTAGAAGATCTAGGCTAGTATGAGTTTGTTGATTCTCTCCTCTACATGGAAGAACTTAGAGTGGAACTTGTTGATCATGTCATCCTAGTCTTAAATGGAAACTTTAGGCTAGCCCAAGTACCACGTGTAGGTTTAATTTTTGATAGATTTGTAAAATTTCATCAATGTCAAACTGTGATCATTGTAATGATGGTTAAGGGCTTCAATTAAATGATGTATGTGCTCATAAGAGATGCCCTTTTTGCCATGATATCTCTAAAATCAAGGAGACTTATACCCCTTGGGATATGACAACAATGCTCCTTATAGGGTAAGGAGGTGTTAAGTCAACTAGGTAAAAGCCTTGTCGTCACCTCTAGAGGAAAGGCCGTGACTCTTTTTGTATATCTTGGATAATGAGAGGCTTGGAAACAATATTCTCTTGTGGTGCCTCTGGCTATACAAGAATAAAGTTTGGTTGTGGTGGAACTATTGGAGGAGAAAGCGCATGAACTGACTTTGATGATGCGAGGGGGGCTTCATCAGTAGCCTAATTGCCCTCTTATTACACTTCAGGCGTGGGTTTTGCTTCCACTTGGGTCTTTCGTGGGGCGTGTGGAAGCCTTAGTGAGTCGTTGGGTGTAGCCTCTCTCCCTTTTTGGTTGTTAAAGAGAGCATCAAGCATGACCTGCAATATGTGTTGTATACCTTGTAGCATGAGCAACAAAGGATCTTTTAGTGCAAGCCCATCCATAATAGTATGGGAGAGGAGCCCCATGTTGTATAGGGTCCTTTGGAACCATACCCCTAAAGAGGGGCAAAGGAAATCGACATGTTCATAGCCCTTGGGAATGTCATGACAAGGTTGCCTGAGTATGAGGTAGAAACCCTTTTACTAGAGTTTGAATAGTGGTTCTCTTAGGATCTAAGAGTGAATGAGGGATTTCATCTTCCTAGTTTGGTCCTTTTGTGTTAAGATTGCTCCTTAGGATAGCAGTTAGAGCCATTTGATGTATACTATGCCCCAATAAAGTTGCCAAAAATGTAGATGGTAGAATTGCCCTACCCAAGATGCTAGGATAATGATAGAGCTAAATGGGGTTCTATTCTAGTGGGGAGGTTACATAGGCGAATCAAAGAATAGTAAGTACACCATTAATGACACTGCAAGGTGGAGTGGATTTGGAGACAATGTATGAGTAAACCAAGGAGATGGGTTTTCTAAGAATGAGAGGGGCAAACTGAACCTTTCTTAGCATGTTGAATGCCAAGAAGACAATTTAGAATATCCTTTTTAGGACCTTTTATGTAACCTCTATAATGGAATTCAAACGTATTAAATGATTGTCTCTATTGTTGCCATTTCTTGTTATTGTATCATTTTAGGAATCTTTGTCTCGTATTTATAGCCTAAGGAACACGTGCCAAGCGTGCTAGCTTTAGGTGGGAAGGGTTTTCCCTTTCCCGTGTGTTATGCCATTTTAGCTGATTGGATAAATGTTAATTCCCATATGTTATTACTTTCAGATATCATTAATAAAAGTCATAATCCCATGTCTTTAGGTCAGAGCATAATACTATTTCATTAAATGCAGAGTGGGCTTTGGTCACTTCCTTATTTAATAAAAAGTAATTTTAAAAAATTCGCATACTTAAGCCATCATGCCGCAAGTACACTGAGTATGAATGCACCACCTCTTTGGACTTCGTCGAGATTCTATCCTTAAACTTTGATAAAGGGAAAGGACTACTTTGTGGAACTTTGTGTAGAGCTCTTAATTAATGGAGTTCTTCAAGGAACTTATGCTTGACATGGTACTCATTAGTTTCGCGAGGTGTCTGTTGTTGTGGATGATGAATCCTATTACTTTAGAGACACCATCTCAAGTTGTCTTATATATAAACTTAATTGTGCGGGCTTCTTTAAGAGCATCATAGTCTTGTAGGGAGCATGCTGCTTTCTTCGTGGGAAGCTCAATGTAGGTCATAAGGGAAATGCCTCCGTAAGGGGCTCAACATAGGTCAAAGGATACTACATGTCATTCATGGGATGTCCATTATCTACACCATGAAATTTCATGTATCAAAAAATCTATGAATCCTCTATCATTTTTTTTTCCACAATCTAAAAAGCAATTGTCCAATAATCCCTTGTGTTGGTGTTATTTCTTTCTGTTGAGCAGTATTATTTGATCGTTTTATTCCTCCCCCATTTTTTGTCAAGTTTATTAGTTTCAAAAATCAATGGAATTCCATTATTTTTTCAAAGACAGTGAATTTGCACTGTTTGAGAAGTAATTTTTTTCTTCAAAATTTAAAATGCAATATAGATATCATTTGATAGATCCCAATTTTTTAGTTCAAATAAATAAATTTTATTTAAAACGAATTTATGATTTACAAGTTAGAGAAATTTGAAATTATATATATATATATATATATATATATATATTAAATAAATCTTGTGATTCACATAAGCAGTTAAGAGGAAGCCTCTTTTAAATGTAAATGGGAGGGTATTTTAATCACAAAGTAGTTGAGGTACTTCTAAACATAATATACTTTTAACCAAGCCTAATTAACATTATTTTTTATGACCTTTGGACGAAGAGCCCTTCGTTTTTCTATTTTGTCTTAAAAAGAGAGAATTTTATATTTTTCAATCCTAAATTAACATCTGGGCAGCTAAAAATCAATCTAATTCAATAATATTTCCTCTCATTAAATTTGATGGTTCTGTAAATTCTATTTTTATATCTTGAAAAGGTTTCTCCTCGATTAATTCAGAGTGATTCTTTGATTTTATTGTAATTAACCAATTTCCTATGAGATGTTACCATCACAAGGCACCAAAAGAGAAAACATAATTGCGGGGAGAGAGAGAGAGAGAGAGAGAGAGAGGAGGAATTAACTATATTATAAATCATGAGGAATGTAGTTTTTCATCAACTTGTGAACAAGTCTGGATACGCAAACCCACAAAGTCTCTGGAATTTTATGGCTAGAATGTTCAAGTAGGGCTGAAATAATATCAAAAGTGAATTTATGAACCTCGGGTCTTAATGCCATACGGATTAGCATAGCTGTCCACACCTCTGGAGCCATCTTTGTTGCATGCTGGAGAGACCGAACCCCATTGACCACTCTTGTGAGCATTTCATGTCCCTGCAAAATATGAATAATGATGATGATGATCAATGGTGATTGTAATGATGACAACCATGATGAATGATAATATTAATAGTATTTGAAATATCAAATTTACAAGATCATATTACATTCCTCCCTTTTTGTATCAATTATATTATATCCCTTCCTTTTCATATCTTTAGAATGAAGGAGCTCAATCCAAATTATTAAGCAGAAACAATATTTCCGAAGAAAAAAACACCAGACCCAACAAAATTAACTCTTTATCTCCGATTTTTTTTTTTTTGCAGTAAAGTCAGGACCAACTCTATAAATGTCTGCCAAGATACAATAGGAACTTTTACAAGGCAAAATAGCCCAACATTCAACAGAACCAAGAATATATTGCTGACTCCAACCACACACATATGGAAGGCCAATGAAGCAGGAAGGTACAAATTAATATGCCACAAATAACCAATCAACAAACACCCAACATAGGTATGAGATTCCTGCTGACAGCACATATGCTTAAGATAAAATTATATCCCATATTACAAAATTATTATAAAAGATGATTACCTCGCATTTAATTGTGAGATGATGTGCTATGGTTGAAATGTTTCTTAGAATTAATTAGAAGCGAAGTCAGGCTACATATGTTTAATGAATACATACAGTATGAAGCAGGATAACAACTTCGAGAATGTTTGCTGCATTTTTACTACCTGTTTGTTTTGAGAAATTAATTGAGTAAATTGCTTTCAAGTAATTTTAGCCATTTCAAGCGTGAATTGAGTTATTGGTGATCAGCTGTACAATTTAAATATTTTTAGCCATTTCAATAGTAAGTTAGTCATTGGAGATCAACTGGGAGTCTGGGAGATTCCAGAATTTAAACAAACCTCAGATTTCAATGTTCCTCTAACTTGAAGATTCTCATAAAAAATGCAGCCAACGACTTCATCCTTTAGAAAAATATCAGCTACTTCGATTATGTCCCGGACAAGGAAAACACGCACCCTCAAACCCTTATCAGATAGGATAAATTGTAAAAGATCTTCTGTGGCAGCAACAACAGCACGCATGTCAAAGAACTTCCATCCCAAAGGATTTGAAGAATTTTTTTGAGGATGAAGGGGTTCCCCTGCAGACTCCGAAGCCTGTTGAGATATTGCTGCTATCTGAAACAAAATAGAGAAAAATTTGCACATTATTAAAAGGGGCCCTGACACTTTTTTTCTAAATAGATATGGAGATGATTACAAGTTGCTACAAAGTAAAGCCAAAAAAACCTATGATGAAGCTAAAGATCCAAAGATATTTTTGAAAAAATTATAAGATTTGGAGAATGTGTGAAACCAAACACAGTAGTGCTGTTGCAGGATTTCTCAAAATGTGAGTACAAAACTCACTCAATAAAACCTTTTCCCAATCATCTGCTATTGGCGACATGTATCACCATTCCGCTTTGTCCGTCATAATTTCAGTCAAACCACATGTTGTCATGTTTTTTTTAGTATCTCAACTCCCTTCCATTAGCATCACGCTCAATGTGAATCATGTCACGGTTATCACTGTTAAATCACCAGTTGCACTAAAAGCTTAGGCTTTTAAATGAGTTAGTAGGTTTAACATGGTATCAGAGTCCTGGTTATGTGAGGTATTGGGTTCAAGTCTCTCTATTTGCATTTATTTCCCATTTCCACTTGCATTTACATTCTTTTCTATTTTGCATTTGTCTTAGATTTATTTATCTCTCCACGTGTGATTCCAGGATCACACGCAAGGAGAGTGTTGTGAGCTTGATATACATTGTTGGCCCATTCTCTAATAGTTTAAGCTTTTAGAGCAACCGTTGATTTAACATGGTACCAAAGCCTTAGTTGCGAGAGGTCTTAGGTTCAAGACTTTTGAAGCAACTGGTGATTTAACATGGTAGTCAAAATATTGGTTGTGAGAGGTCCTTAAGTTCAAGTCTCTCTATTTGCATTTATTCTCCATTTGCATTTGCATTTGCATTCTCTTCTACTTTGCATTTGTCTTTGATTTCTTTGCCTCTCCACATGCAAGTCTGGAGTCGCACGTGAGAGGAAGTGTTGAGAGCCTAATATACATTGTTGACTCATTCTCTAACAGCTTAAGCTTTTGGAGTTATTGGTGACTTAACCTTTACTAATGCTGTTATTAGTTTTTGTTGTACCCATGTTACTTGCAAGAGATGAAGATCTCAAGATTTAAATGCAAAATCCAAATCCCAGAAGTCAACAACTTTTAACTCTGTTAAATACCTTAAGCCATTATGGTCTTCATCAGTGATTCGGGCCTCTATATGCACCAAAATTCCAGGATAAACACCCACACTGACAAGCAAACCCAACAGTTAATCTGTCTGTCAAATAAATGCACATAAAGACAACTAGGATGATCACATAAATTTCCAACGGCAGAATCTATCACTGCCCCTTAAGGATTCAAATCATTCATACTTTCCACAGACAACAGAGGTACCATATGAGATTTCACTTGCCAAATTCTTTTAGATTCTTGTTTAGTGGCTTTAGCCTTGATAAGAAAGGATTTAAATGAAGATGTGGTCAAAAGGCACAGTGCCTTCTATGGAGAAAAGAAATAAGATCAACAATTTATGGCAAAATAAGTTAAAAGGATAACATGATCTATTAGCAGATAAGGCAAGTCCCAATGCAATAACAATGACAAGACAATAACCATAAAGGAAGAACTTCATGGCTTGTAATATATCTTGTGAAATATAGTTCTTGGACAGCCAGGCAAGATTTCACCATGAAATTTAGAGCCAAGGTGACTTGCAAGAAGTTGAAGATGTATCATTACCCCTCATGGCTGCAAGGCTCAAGAATGAAGGGAATTTGAAGGACTGTTGACCAAATCCAAGCTAACCCATGGCACTGAAAATGAAATAGATAGTTGATCACAATGGCATTAATTCGTGGGATTCAAACACATTTTGCTTCATTGAGTAGAATTCCATACATAGATATGTCACAGGAGTGGTGAATCAATTAGGTCTCCGTGACAGATAATTGGAGGGAAACATGATTGCAAGTTAGAAAGTTGAGACAGTTTACACCGCTAGTACTGTGGAAATGCAAGACACAGACAATATATACTCTGTTCAAATTAAGAAGCGCCCCAAGGGTAGATAATACCAGAAAAATACTGTAGTAAGAAATTCTTGATATATTGCAAGAATGGAGCATAGCTCAGATGAAGGGTGGGAATTATAAGGTGTACCCTAGCATGAGTCATAGTATATTAGAAAATTGAAACTAAAGAATAGAAGGTCAACATGGTACTGTCCTATCCAGGCAAGGAAGATAGTGAGGCATGATCGACATAGACTGTGAGACGACATTGGAGGACTCTGCAACACTTAATGAAGATGATTGCAACTGTAGAGATGATGAGCAGGCTGCTGCGACTGTGGTGGTAGTGTCCGGTGGCCGAAGACTCGCGGTGATGGTGGAGGTTGGGCTCCATGACGACGTTGGACGACTAGTATGTGTCTAGTAAGGAACTCTGTGATGGTTGTTTGGGGTGGCACAATATAGTGCTTTCCCAAAGGGCAAAAGTGATGGTGAGGAGGGGTTTGATTGTAATTGTGATCCAAAAGAATGTAGGGTTTGATACCAAAATTGGTACAACACAAGAAAGAACACAAAACTCGAAGAGTCAATTTCTCAAGCAATCTCAATATTTGTACTTTCAATATCAAAAACTACCTCAAAAGAAATCAACACCCAATATTAATAGGGTGTTCCAAAACATATAAGGAAAGTCCATAAAATCCCTATAATTACGGCAATTCCCAATATTTTGAAAAAATAAAATTCCTAACTAATTAATTCCTCGTCCCAATCTTCTTGAGCCTATGTCTATAGTAGGTGGAAAACTCCACTCCTGCCCTATCATGTTCCAAGCAATATCTCTTTTCAATGATGACATATTAGCCCGAAGGGTCGGATACCGAGTTATCAAAAAAAAGAAAGTAAATGCATGTTTCCATCTATAGCAAGGTCATAATGGACATTTCATAACAGCTTAATCAGACATCAACAATGACAGTTTGTGCCTGGTGCAGGACCAGAGGAGAACAAACAACAATAAAAACACTCAAACCATCACTTAATAATCTTTATTTGATATTCAATGGCAAAAACTGGTTCCAACAGCAATAACATCTAAGTATTTTTAGGACGTCCCAAAAATAAATAAGGAAAGTAAATAAAGTTCCAATAATTAGACCAGTCGGTCTTCTTGCGCCTACACTTCTAGTAGGTGGAACTCAAACCGGGTCTATCACAATCCCCATCAATTCTCCCCAGTGGAAAGAACTCAACCCCAGTGAGTTATGACGGTGGTAGCTCTCCAAAAGATCTAGGTCAAAGTGGCAAAACTCATCCTCGATAATCCAAGAGGCATCATAAACAAAAGATCTCTCCACTTGACTAAATAATTTTCGTATCCACTATACTGATTCTCAAGAACATCCTCAATTTGATCCAAGTCCATCTGAACTGTATGGAACATAGGCATAGGTGTTAAAGAAGAAGCACTGCAACTTGCAGAAACATATGAGGGCAATAGAGGAGGCTCAAGAGTGCCTCAGCACATTGAGAACTGGACTGAAATTCATCACTCTTGGTAAGTCATGTAAAAAGCATTAGGTCCAAGCTTACAAATGATACAAAAAGGGCCATTGGTTCAAGCATGCAATTTCCTAAAAGAATTATTAGCGTGATGTTCACGACAGATGCGAACCATGACAGTCACCCTCATTAAATTTTGGATTCCTGCAATGCACATCATGAGCAAGTTTATAATTTTTGTTGCTTAGAGCAATCTTACATCTAATATTGGCATGCAAATCACAAATATATTGCACAAAGAACTTGGCATGCTTAGAAGGGCAGGGATTAGGTTGCAAAGGGATAAGGTAAACAGGCTAACAAGGCAAAAGCTCATGACAAATCTCAAAAAGCTTTACCAATGGACTGATTACTAAGTGGTTATAAGCAACTCTACAGTAGGCAACAATAAACCCCAATTTCCCGACTTCTCACCCACAAGAGAGCTAAAAAATCTCACCAAACAACGATTAAAAAACTCAGTTTGACATTCAATTTGGGGATGAAAAAGCTGATGAAAATGTCATGTGTACCAAAGAGTCTCAAAGTGTCTTCCAAAAATAACTAACAAACTTAACATGCCTACAAACAGAATAAAAGAAGGCAACCCACAAAGTCTAACCACCTCTTGAAGAACAATTTAGTCCCATGAGAAGCAACGAAGGTTTTGCTAAATGGGATGAGGTGAGCCATCTTAGCTAGCTAACAAGTGTGACACTCGTACACAATCCTAGCAATATCTCTTTTCAATGATGACAATAAAACCTAACCTCACCTCAACTAGAGTGATGGTCTTATTGCAACCAACGTGTCTTGCTAAACCTCTAGCATGCAATTCCTAAACTAAGAAATCTTGAATGTGAAGTATGAAGAATGCATAATTTAGAACCCCTAAACATGTAACCATCTCTAATCACAAAATCAATAAATTCCTAACGGGTACACCTTTATAAATGATATTAAACTTAGACAAGTAGGATTTTCATTGTGTAACTTGTCAAAACTAATGACACAAACACTCATGGTCTACAAGATAGTCTTGCCCCACTTAGCATGCCAAGGAACTAATTTCCTCTAGGACTAGAGGTATCTAAGTTCCTAGTGATTAGAACACAAAACAACAAACTCTTATCGAAGGAAATAATACTGCCAATAATGAAGGGTCTGCACTACAGCGTAAAACTCCTTATCATAAGTGAAATACCTCTGTTTAGCCTCATTGGGCTATCTCTAAAGGACGCAACTGAATGACCTTCTTGACCTAAAACACCCCAATCCCAACACTTGAAGCATCACAAGAGACCTCAAACACTTTTGGAAAATCAGGGTAAGCTGTTGCAATCATCCTGTGCTTAATGTCCTGCTAAGTACTAGATGCAGTTGGACTCTGTTGAAACACCCTTTTTTATGTAATTAGTAACAGAAACCATAAGGGAACTAAACACCCTAATAAATCCTCTATAAAAGGGGGGCTAACCCAAGAAAACTATGAACTCGTAGATGGTCTTATGTTAAAGTCACTACAATCTTCTTCACTTTATCAGGGTTGGTCTATGATGATATCCATTGCAAGTCAATCTTGGATAACCATTTAGCACTAGCCAAAAGATCTAACATGTCCTCTAGCCTGTCTGATTGTGATCTTGCTTATGGCTCGATTACCCACAAAAATTTGCCAAGGGTCATCATTTTAGGGGTCAACAATGCAGGAACAACGCATGGGCTAGAGGTAGGCTAAGTGTGACCTTCTACAACAATTTATCTACTTGCCAATTCAATTTAGCACTCACCATAGGATTCATACAATAATGGAGAAGATTAGGCAACTAGGATTCTGGGACTAAATCAATGACATGCTAAAGATTTCTAATGGGAGGCAACTCATCAGGTGTGACATCCAAATATTCTTGTAACTACTTACTGACCTAGGAAGGTGGCCAACAGTAGACTCAAAGCAATCCCTAGACACCAAAGCTAACACAAAATCAGACTTCTTACTTTCCATTTCAAACTGCCTTCAGGTTAAGACATGGAGTGCCTGCTTAGGATGTGTGCGGGAAGAAGACTTATGCCTAGTTTTTTTGTTTTACTCCTGGGGTTTAATTGGCTTTAACATGATAGTTCTACTTCCACCCCAAAATTCTAAAATACAGGTATTCTCCCTCCCATGATTAGTGGCATCCAAATCACAGATCCAAGGGCAAACAAGGAGTATATGAGCAACATTGATAGTTAGGACATCATAGTTAAGGGAAAATGAGTAAAAGAATTACCACAGTTTATGCTAATCATCTTAATTGACGGACAAGGGAATCAAGTGTAATTTCATCATTTGAAGGGGTAACATGTGTAATTTTGCAATCCATATGGTGGTGAGGAATTAACCCTTTTAAAAAAAAAAAAAAAAATTTCAGTTCATGAAGCATATATCCAGAAAATGTGAACTCAAAATTACAACTGATTTAATATATTATGTCATATCTACGCTGATTGGGTTTGGTAAAAATTTCAAAATTTCTTTTTTCTTTTTCTTTTCCTTTTCTTTTTGTTTTGTTTTTTTGTTTTTTGTTTTTGTTTTTGTTTTTTTTTTTTTTTGTTTTGGTTGGGGGGGGGGGGGGGGGGGGGGGGTGAGGTAGAGAGAGAGAGATTGGCATATGCATGTAAATTAGACTGCATGATAAGTAAATAAAAGAGAACAACTCACCAGCCGCTCTAGCCGATTCCATCTTATGGAGCCATCGTTACAGATAAGAAGTTCCCTTAATATTCTCCTCATATCAGGATGTGGATCCACCAAAAGCCTCCCAATGATGAAAGGATATGCACTCTCAACAACTTTGAAATCAGGATCCAAAACTTTTGCAGTCCCTTCAAGTGATCCAAGTGCTCTTATCACCAGAGCATAGTCGGGGGGGAGAGAAAAGTTAAATTCGTACATAACATCATACAGTTGGCTCATAATGGCCTGAAATCAAATGCAAACTACAAATTAAATCTCATTCAATTCCTCCAACAATTAACAAAATGAAAATAAAAGCTAATGCTCAGCCAGTGAGCCCCCCCCTTTTTTTTTATAAGTGGCCTTTGGGGTGTGAAGCTAAGCCAGTGAGCTTTTTTGAGAAATTTAATACAAAAGACCAAGTTTAGGAAGATCAAAACACGTAATGACAGGAAATCCATATTAAAGTCTGTACTACTCTTACAGATAGTTACTGGAAGTCAGTAAACTCAATGAAATTAAACATCAAAACCAGTATGGTAACTAAAATTTTAGGAGGATAGTTTATATCTGTTAGATCACCAGTTGTTCTAGAAGCTTAAACTGTTTGAGAATGGGCCGACTATGTATATCAAGCACTAACACACTCCCTATCGTGCAACCCCCCTATTTTGCACAAGAAGAGTTGGTACATAACAAAGTGCGAGGTGTTGCGAGTGCGAGAGTGAGTGCAAACATGCACCGAGGGGGTAGAGATTTGAACCCAAGACCTCTCGGAAGCAAAGCTTTGATACCATGTTAGATCATCAGTTGCTCTAAAAGCTTAACCTGTTAGAGAATGGGCTAACGATGCATATCAAACACTAACCATATCCATCTTCTTGCCCCACGATACATTTGCTAGAACAACTTGGTTACAAAACTAATGCCTTGAACCAAAAGGCCAGTACTGCCAGTCCCATCCCTCGCTCTCCCATGAAAATTTCCAGAACGTTTACCGAGACTGAACTCATGCAATTTTTGAGTGCCAATCCATTGGCAAGCAACAATTTTACAGCATTTCAATTTACTTATTTCAAACAACAGAGAACAGACACCTAAACATAGATTAGAGAGCATGCTGATAACAATGCACTTATTGTTTTTTTGTACATGGGTTGGTCCTCCATTACAATTCAGCTCATCCAAAAAATTAAAAAATGACACCAGAGTAAAAAATTTCCCTCAGGTCCAAAAATGATCAGTATCTAAATTTTGACAGATACATGAGTATCCTTCCCCTCAAAAGTTTGTCGATTATGTTCCTGCCAGGTATACCACATCAGATGAAAGGAACCGCTTTCCAAGATCCTAACCCTTTTAGAAGGGTGCGCTGCCTAGCCACTAGCCAAAAGATCCTTTGCCAAGCTTGGCATGACCCAAAAAAATCCCAAAAATAGCAAAAGCCAAAAACCATAGACTAAATATCCCTCACCACCATACAATGAAGAAGAAGATGCTCAGATGACTCTGGTCTCTTACACATGCAACACCAATTAGGGAAGAGCTGACCCCGATTCCATAGATTTTCAACATAAGAATCACTTCCAATGCTGCAGTACAACAAAAAAGGAGACCTTCGAGGGGACTGGAACCTTCCAAATACCCTTCCACGGAAATTCCACTACAACATAGTTATAAGGTCTTGTTGTTAAGAAGAGAGTTCTGTATTGAACTGAAAACCACTAAAGCATGAATGAGCTGCCCAGAAGCAACTGCCATAACTTGTTCTTTTTTAAATCATTGCAAATGCAAACAAATATATACATGTCCAGAAACTTGTTTGGTGACAAATTGTTAAATTGTTCCACAATTTAGATCATTTTGCATGAGCTTTTGGGTGTTACATAAGGCATGACTGGAAACCATTGCATCCAAACTGACTAGCTTTAGAGTTATGTGAAGCATCACTGAGGCATTTACATTCAAACTGGCTAACTTTAGAGACATTATGTATCAAGAGCGGCACATTGAAAGCGGCCCTCCAGTTATCACCCTTCACAAGTTGTACATGAATCAACAGTAATGTCTACCCTTCTGATATTCCTACTGTATAGAAAATGGAACTAAATGTTGAGATGATTACATAATTGTACTCATCCAATTCATCAAAATTTAATTTAAATCACCAAATCTTTCTTTCAGCAATTAAACAATTCAGGGATTGAATGGCTAAGTACACTGGTCAGGGTGCTCCATCAGATAGGACAACACTGTCTTAGACTCTTGGCCCAAAATTCTAATAACCTTTTATTTTTAGAAAGTTGATTGAAAATTGTTAATTTTCACTAGGTTAGCTATTATTTTACGGTTCTTTTTGAATAACATAAGTAGAGATTGAGTGTGGTGACTTCTAGTTGGCCTAAGAAAGTGCTCTGTTCTTAAACTTGTAAACCGCCCCCTTAAGGGAAATATTCAATTTCAAATTGATGGTTGTTTCCTTCATATCTGGTCCACTTAGAAAGTATCCTTAGAGATGCTGAAGGAAATAAGACAGGTTATTTTCTAAGCCGGTGGGAACTATTAAAGCTGAATTTTTGGTTTTCATGGTAGGTTGAAAAATAAAATTCCTGGTCTTCAGGGACATAATGGAGTTTTTCACTCTCTTTAGGAGGATATTTGTTAAACTTCTAAGTTGACAGATGAAGATGCTGATGGATTGACACTGAGAGAGGAAGTCACTCTCCGGTCTTATAGGACTCAATTGCTACCCCCTCCCAACAAAAAAAAAAAAAAAACTCTTGAAGTTTCTTGGGTCCTTCTTCAGCTTTCCTTTTTCGTTCTTCCATTGTTGAAGAGTTTCACACCCTTCTATTCGCTGTACTATCTTTTTCCTCTGTCTAACAATCTTCTGGTTTCTGATATAAAAGATGTTAGTTTTCATTAACAAGTTTGAAGTAGATAAGAAGATTTTATAGTTAATTGCACAAGAAATTCAATGACAACATCACCACTATCACTTGTGCAGACCCAGCCCATGTAATTGTACTTAACTAACTAGGACAGCAAACTTTGTGCAGCCAAACCTTCAAAATGGTATCCAGTACCTCAACATCAGACCATTTAAGTCTTTTCATTCTTACAGGTAAAAGAAAAAAGTCCTCGTTTGAATCATTAGGAGATTCTGTTTTATGTAACATAAATCATGTAAACAAATTTCTAACAGTATTGAGAAATTAAAAATAAAAATAAAAAAACAAATTACAGACAATAAATCAATCGGTGGCTTTCGAATTAAAATTAAGCCAACACAAAGATGCATCAAGGGATTCAAAGTTTCAAGTTATTGGGCAGCAGGTTGTTCCTTCTCGGCTGAAGATGAGGCGATATCAGCGAGGGACATGAGGTCTCAGGCAAACGAACAGGGGAGGGCAGTAGGCTGGGACATGCAGCCCCTGGCTATCGCTCATGGGGGCACAGAAATGCTGCGAGGTCAGGATTTCTCCGAGAACCCAGAGGATTATAATCCTCTTGCAGTTGTCTTGCCGGATGAATTTTCCAACAATTCAATTCAGACTCCAGAGACGCAAACAGCAGAACTTTTATGCCATCAACAGACATTCTGAGACGGCTGGGTGCTTCGGAAAATGGGAAAAGTGAGTAAAATTCAGGGAGTTACTTGCGCAGGTTTTGAGGATCGATTGATGGAATTATTTAGAGAAATTATAATGCGTAACTCTCTGTCAAAACCTTGTTGCATCAATGCCTCTGAGAAAAACAAGGAGGACAAATCAGCCAAACGTCTGAAAAGGGTGATGAAGGAGCTTTCCTGCACGATTAATTATGGGGGCAGCAGAGAGCTAGTGGCTGCTGGGGAAGGCCAGGAGAGGGTTTAATTGGTGGTTTTATGCATTTAAAAATTTTATCATGGAACGTGAGGGGATTGAACGATCCAAACAAACATTCAGTAATCAAAGGTTTAATTCAAGAATGGAAGCCCACAGTTTTATGTTTTCAGGAAACCAAGATGGAGAACATTTCAAGGAGCATTGTCCGTTCCATATGGGGATCCAGATGGATCAAATGGGTCGCTTTGAACGCCCACGGTGCCGCAGGAGGTCTCTTGGTGGCATGGGACTCCCGCTTGGTCAATGTCATTGAGCACAAAGTGGGTGATTTCTCCATCGCATGCAGGTTTAGCTTGGTTTCCCATTCTCTCGAGTGGGGTTTTTGTGGAGTCTACGGGCCCGTGGCTGAAGGTGTCCGGGGTCTGTTATGGGCTGAGTTGCAGGAGATGCTATCCTCTTGGCAGGTTCCTTGACGTATTGGGGGGGACTTCAACGCAGTTCGGTGCCCGGATGAAAGGTTTGGAGGAGGAAGGCTGACGTCGACAATGAGGGGCTTCAACGATTTTATCAATTCTCAAAGCCTGGTGGATTTACCTCTGGAGGGTGGGAGGTTCACTTGGTCCAGAGGAGGTCACCAGACGGCCATGTCTCGTTTGGATAGATTTTTGGTCTCAAACAATTGGGAGGACGTCTTCTCAGGCATCTCCCAACAGTGCCTTCCCCGCCCTTGTTCATATCATCATCCCATTATGTTGTACTGTGGGGGTTTTAGTGCAGGAAAAAGCCCCTTCAGATTTGAAAACATGTGGCTGGAATCAGAAGGTTTTGTGGACTTGGTGAGAAATTGGTGGACGTCTTACAACATGTTTGGGTCTCCAAGCTTCTGTATTGCCAGAAAGTTGAAGCTTCTCAAAGAAGATCTGAGAAAGTGGAACCGTGACGTCTTTGGTTCCATTCAGGTCAGAAAGCAGTCTTTGTTGAACAATTTGATGGAGCTGGACAGAGAGGATCAGATGGGCTCCCTCTCTGCTGACAAAAGGAGTGAAAGAGAAGGTTTAAAAGGCCAAATTGGACAGATTCTCAAGTTGGAGGAAATCTGCTGGAGGCAGAAATCACGGGCCACTTGGCTTAGAGAGGGAGATCGCAACACAAAATTCTTCCACAGAACGGTTTCTTCTCACTTCAGGAAGAATAAGATTTCCTCTATTGTTATTGATGATCACATTCTTACCGAAGAGGAGGCCATTAGAAGCGGTATTGTTGATTTCTTTTCTAATCTTTATTCTGAACCGCATAGTTGGAGACCGGGTGTGGAGGATATTTGCTTGAACAGGCTGAATGGTGATGAAATCTCTCATTTGGAGATTCCTTTTTTGGAAGAGGAGGTGGTGGAAGCCTTGGAAGCTTGTAATGGGGATAAAGCCCCAGGTCCTGACGGTTTCACTATGGCTTTTTTTAAAAGGTGCTGGGATGTTTTAAGAGCGGATATTATGGCAGTCTTTGGGGCCTTCTATAGAGATGGGGGCTTTGAGCGAAGCCTCAATGCCTCTTTCATTGCCCTCATTCCTAAAAAGGGTGGTGCCAATTGCATTAAGGACTTCTGCCCTATAAGTCTTGTAAGCAGCATCTACAAGCTCATCGCCAAGGTTCTTTCTTTAAGGTTAAAAAAGGTTATGGGTAGTCTCATCTCTTCCAGTCAAAATGCTTTTGTGGAGGGTCGGCAAATCCTGGACGCAGCTCTCATTGCCAATGAATGCATTGACTCTAGGAGAAATCAGAAGAGGAATGGGCTTGTGTGCAAGCTGGATATTGAGAAGGCCTTCGATCATGTTAATTGGAGCTTTTTGATGGGCATGATGTCTAAGATAGGTTTTGGTAGCAAATGGAGAAAGTAGATTCAGTCGTGTATATCTACAGTATCCTTTTCGATCCTAGTTAATGGCTCCCCAGCGGGCTTCTTTCGTTCTTCTAGAGGCTTGAGACAGGGGGACCCGTTATCCCCTTTTCTCTTTGTGATTGCTATGGAGGCTTTGAGCCGTTTCTTGATCAAGGCTGAGGAGGTAGGCCTCACCAAAGGCTTTCAGGTGGGGGACAGAAGGGGTGGAGAGGTTGCCATTTCCCACCTCTTGTTTGCAGACGACACCATCATTTTCTGCGATCCTACAGTGCGCCAGCTCCGTTTTGTGCGATGCATCTTAGTGTGTTTTGAAGCTGTTTCAGGGCTGAGGATCAACCTTACTAAAAGTAGTATTACTCCAGTTGGTCCAATCCGAGAGATGGACATGTTAGCCAGCACGTTACGCTGCAGAGTGGAGAGCCTCCCCTTGGTTTATTTGGGACTTCCTTTGGGCGCTTCTTCGCGCTCCATTGGGGTTTGGGATCCGGTGGTGGAAAGGTTCTTTAGCAAGCTGTCAGGTTGGAAGGGCCAGTTACTTTCTAAGGGAGGCAGGCTCACCCTTCTCAAAAGCACATTAGCCAACCTCCCCACGTATTTCATGTCACTCTTTCCCATTCCGAAGTCAGTGAGTAGAAGGTTAGAGAAGCTTCAAAGGGATTTTTTATGGGGTCACGCAGGGGAGCGGAGGAAGTTTCATTTAGTAGCTTGGGATACTATCAAGAAGCCAGTGTCTCTAGGAGGTCTAGGGGTGAAAGACTTGGACACTTTCAACAAAGCACTCTTAGGTAAATGGTTATGGAGGTTTGGAGAGAGCAATGGCGAGCTGTGGAGGGAGATCATTATTGCTAAGTACGGTTGCGTCAACGGAGGGTGGTGTTCGGGCAATGTGGAGGGGCCTCGGGGTTGTGGTCTGTGGGGTCCCATCAGAAAGGAATGGAGGAGCTTCAATGAAAAGTGTAGATTCGTCATTGGGAATGGAGGCCGTGTTAAGTTTTGGGATGATGTTTGGAATGGAGATGAGCCGCTCAGGACAAAATTTCCTTCTTTATATAGGCTGGCTATCAACAAGGAGGCTTGGGTCTGTGAGTACTTGGAGAGAGCGGGAAACCAGCTAGTCTGGGCTCCTCGTTTTAGGATAAACTTTTTGGATTGGGAGTTAGAGGAGGTGGGCTCCTTCCTTGGCCACATTTGCAATTTCCGAGCTATGGAAGGAAGGGAGGATAAAAGGGTGTGGTTGCCAAATAAGAAAGATTTTTTTGTCAACTCCTTTTATAAGAGCTTGGTCTATTTTGAAAGCTCTCCTTTCCCTTGGAAGCTCATTTGGAGATCAAAAGCTCCCCCTAAGGCTTCCTTCTTCGTATGGGAAGCCTCTTGGAAGGCTATTTTAACTTCGGATAATTTGAAGAAGCGAGGTCTCCCCTTGGCTAGTAGGTGTTATTTGTGCCAGAAGGAAGAGGAAACGGTGCATCATCTTCTCATCCACTACCATGTTTCTTGGAGTTGTTGGAACATTGTTTTTGCTCTCTTTGGCGTCTCCTGGGTTATGTCTGGCTCTGTCAAGGACCTTCTTTTGGCTTGGGCAGGATACAACCCTTCAGGAGAGATCAAGAGAATTTGGAGACTGACTCCTCTTTGTTTGTTGTGGTGTATCTGGAGGGAAAGGAACAACCGTGTCTTTGAAGATGAACATCTCTCCACTCCCTTCTTTATTGATGCGTTTTTGCGCCTTTTATTTTTTTGGGCTAAAGAGGCCTTTCCTGTCAATGTCTTTTCCTTTGTTGACTTTTTGAGATCATTAAGACCTATGTAAATCTTTTTGGGGTTTTTGCCCTTGCTGCCCATCTTGGGCACTTTTTTAATATACTTCTTACCTTTACTTATCAAAAAACATAGTAGGAGTGGCACATAGGAAGAACTTTCTCTAATTTACATGCCAATTTCTCATTCATTGAAGCATGAAGGAAAGAGGGAGCATATTTCTACTCTCAAAGCCTGAGAGGTGTTAACATTTATACATGCATATTGAGTAAATTGATTATATTCAGATATCAAAAACTTTGATAAATTCATGTTATTTTCCTTCTCCAGCATGTTTCAAGAAAAGCAATGGGATAAACATTTGAAACACCATTGGGGCATTCACACTATATCTATATCTCAACAGAAGAAAAAACAATGTGCAAGTACAATGGCAGCAACACAAATTCAAGAGGAAAGCAGAACAAACTACCAATGCAAACCTGGAAATCTTGGGATTGTCTAGTCCCATCACCAAAGGATGCTTGCAGGGCATCTGAAACTGACAGTATATCTGCCCCTTCAGGGATAAACCCCAGCGAGAGAAAGTCATTTGCCAAACCTAGAGAGTCACGATTGACAAAGTGCACAAGCTGAAACAAAAAAGCTTTATCAACAAATACAGTCATGCAAAAGCACATATCAATTGCAGCATTAACATACATAGGAGAATAAAAAGAGGGAAAAGAAAGAGAACATGAATAAAGCCTCAAATGACAAGACGTAACAAGAGCCTAACTGATCCTGTGGCAAAGTTTACAATTTCAATGTGAAATTGTTAGCTAAAAAAAAGAACAAAAAAAATTTTATATATATATATATATATATATATATCATGCACAAGTATTTTACAGGTAAGATTGACATCACTCGAAGATATCAAAACAGAAAAATATTCAGAAAAACAGAATGCAAAAGTTATTTTCTAAAACAACACAATTGATGCATTATTGAATGCATACAGATTGTCGAAGAAAGCTAAGAGACACTAAGATACATGCTTATCTCCACAGTAGTGATTAAGTGACCAAATCTTTTCCCTAGTCTCGTCATGCCTGTTTGATTGTCATCTTCTCAAAACAAACTTTAGTAGAAGGAAGAAATAAAAAATATAGAAAAAAGAAAAGAAAGGTTCCAAACCAGTTATAGGTTGTATTCAATCCCGAAGCCTCTTTTAAGTGCTGAAGGCTGTAACTTTGGCAGATTCAACTAGCATATGGATCGATCTAAGACCAAGTCTGGGAGTCGAATATCTAACTTATAATAGTATCCATTTTAGGAATTATCCAGAAATTCCAAACCCAAGGATGCTTATGTTTTAGGCTTTAAGGCCAACCTGGGTTGATAAGGCATGGATGAGTTATCACACTTCTTTTAAGACTGAAACTGATCCAGGGGGACCAGGAGACCTGTTTTCCTATCTTTCCACTAACAGAGCAATTAACTTTGGCATCAGAACAAAGAAATTTAACTACAAAGCTCCAGGAAACAAAAATGCACACAAATGTATAACTAATTATGATAAAATATACATTTCATAAATATTATTCTCATTTTCAAGCATGTGTTGTGTAAGGTTGCCCAGTTGCTTTATAATCCAACATTCAAATTCATTTTGGGAGGAGATTCAGTTTGGCAATAATATGCGGGATACCTCATTTGAACAACTGGCAGATTGAACTCTCAAAAGACATGACACCTATGTCCACCATGCTACCACCAGAAAAGAGCAAGAAGAGAATTGCGTCCATGCCAAATGCACACTTCCAAAGAATCCTCCAAACACCATAATGTGTATGTAAGTGAAAATGTGGGTGACGTAATAGAAGGAAACACAAGGTCGGTGGAGAAAAGGATGGGTAAGAGGTCAAGACAATGAAAACCAGGATGGTGGTCTTCAATGGAGACGAGGAAATTCCCAGGGAACCTTTCCGAGGGTGATTCTTAGTCCCTTTCCCTTTTGGGAAAGGATGCTATTTATAGGCGTTCTAATCGTACGGTAGTAGGGTTCCCGCATTTCGCGCCTACCATGACATTTGTCCATATTTCATTGGTCTAGGTACTTGAGGGAAATATTCCCGCTCAATCAATATCGAGCCCCTCTCACCAATCTCCAATCCAATAGAATCCTTGTTCCCGAGATAGGGGTATAGCCTAGTGTATCATAGTTTGCACCAAACTACACCCACAAGCCATGACCAGGCCGCACATGAGAGCAAAACCATGACTGCGGAACAGGGTGTGGCTTACAAATACCGCGTCACAGAGTTGTGACATATCTCGGCTTAGAGGATCACCATAACCGCGGGGTTAAAGGACATTGCAGCCATGGAGTGTACCATAACCAATGGTTCGAAGACATCACTTCAAATGGATACCTCACAACCGTCGCCTAGTCACCGCTTCGAACTAGCACCGACAAATTTTTAGGGGCTATTTTGTCTTCCCCGGCGTTACTCTTTTGGAGATTTAAGAGTTAATTTCCTCGGAGGAACTCAAGGCAACTCACTTCCTTGGTACGGTAGTTGGTGAGCCGGGCCCCCCATCCCAAATCCGAGGCCCAAGCACGACCTGTTAGGTCCAATTTCTTTTTTATTTTATTGTCATTTATTATTATTATTATTATGTGAAAATATTCAAGTAATAAATTATAACAATTTTGAAAAAAAAAATACAAATTTAAATAAAATATTATAACAACAAATAAAAAAGTAAATAATAATAATATTAGACTAACAAATAACAAAGTAAAAAATACAAAAGTTAAATAAAATATTATAATCACAAATAACAAAAGAAAAAATAATAATATTATATGATTAGACCAACAAAAAATATAACAATTAAAAACATCACAGTTCATAAGTCATTAAAAACAAAACAAAACAAAAAAAAGAGTGAAAAAAAAAATGGTTGGCCCGTGGATCGGCATGGCATGGCATGGGCACAGCACGACAAGGGTCATGTTGGGCCTATGGTTTTCTCAATGGGCACAGCACGACACGTGGGCACAAATAGGCCAGTTGAAACGGGCCAAGTTGGGCCGGCCCATTTTATACCTACATTTTGAGTTAGGAGGTCTTCACCTACTCGAGGGCATTTGTTGATGATTTGCAATGTCTTGGCGCAACTTTCGTGTATCATGGGTGCCTCGGTTTGCAAGGGTCATAATCACATTTCCAAGCATGTTCCCACATCACCTTACTATCTTGTCAATATTCTTAACCTCGGTCTTTGGGTATGTCCCCATTTTATGTTAGTCACATTCTTGCTCTCACATTTTGCCCTACGTGCTCAGTTTGCCTAGTTTTCTTTTGCCTTTGTTCTTATTTTTTTTACGACTACTTCCGATGATATTCTTACATTTATTTCAGTCTAAAATGGTGAAAAGAGTACTTTCTAACAAGATTGGTTCCATTCTGACGGTGCCTCTGCCGTTGAAATGGCATCAAGGGCCTTTCCTTACTTCCGGCGATGAGTTTTGGGGTAGAATCGAGTCATTTTCACTTTTTGACCAATTTTCTAAGTCTCCATTCTTGGTTTAACCAGAGCTGTCACTTGCCAATTCTTTCTCGGTGACTCCTAAATCTGTCCCGAGGTTGGCGATCAAGAATGGTGATTTCCCCTTTTCCTTTACGGAGTTTGAATCCCACTCATTCACTGTGGCGGACCGGGAAGAGTGGTGCAACAACGTTCTTAACCATAAGGTTTATGCCGCTAAGTTACGGGAGGCAAGAATTTTTACCTTGATCTAGATTTTATGCCACCTAGCCATCTGTCGTGATAATACAGCCCTCGTCGTTCTTCTTTCAAGGTGGAGCAAGGATACCCACACTTTTATCACTTCATGGGATGAGTTCACTCCTACCCCCGAGGACGTCTTGAAACTTCTTCGGCTAGAGATTTTCGAAGACGTGGCTCCATTTTCTAAAATCCTTACTTTAGAGGAGCAAAAGATCGTCACATTTCTTCACTCATCTCTGACTTTCTCGGGCCACCTCGGCAGTCTTTTTGGGAAGAAGGGAAAAGTTTTTTAGGGAGCCCCTTGTTTCTAATGCGAAGAAGTGTATGTATTGTCACTGGCTTCGCTATTTCTACTAAGATTTTGAGGCAAAAACTGTCGAGACAAAGAGAGGCACAGCTTCCTGAGGTAGTTTTGATGAAAAGTTGAATTCTTCTTTACATCTTGCGGCCTTCCTTTCATTTTGGTTGGATCGTGTTTTTGAAGGCGATCCTGAAGACTGCATTAGTCCTCGTGTATTCTCCATGGTCCCGCACCTTCCCCTCAGAAAATGTCTTCCCTTCGGTCCTCTTTTCCTTGGCACCCCCTACCATCTTCTCGACATAATCCGTGAAGATACAGTGCGATAGGTGGACAAGTATGACATTCACAACTACCTGGGCTGTTATTTTTTGTTGCTTTTCGTTTATGAGAGGTTTCCTTCCTTTGCTCCTACTCTCGTTGATTTCGGAACCTTGGACACGCGAAAGTATCACCATGTAGATCATTGGGACATGGTAATATGTTCCAGGAATCTCTCCAAATTCATTGATAACTTTGATTCTTTCGTCCCTCGTCCCTATCCCTCTAGCTTACCTTCTATTCCTCGCTCTTGACAAGAAGATCCTTCGTAGTGCCGAGTCTGCCTCCCTTGATTGGCTAACAGCCTCTTTTATGTTTAGCACTTTCTTGCCCTGTTTGGTAGACCCTGTCCTCAACATTTCTTGCTACCTCCCTCATCATGTTATCAGGCAATTTGGCTTCAATCAAGGATGCCTTCCCAACCCCTATTCCTATTACCTTTAGTCAATCGACGAATCAATTTTCCTTCTTCCTCTCGTTTTGAGGCCTTCACAAAAGCTCAAAGGGCTTTTCTCCTACTGCCTTGACACCCCTTCTCCCCCAATAGTCCGTCCAATTTGGAGTGAAAATCTAACCCTTCGTTTCCCTGCCATGAGGTCAAAACCTAATTGGAGTTTGGTGAGCAAGTTTGCTAAGGATTATAATGGGGAGGTACCTGTCGAGGTTAATGCAGATGAGGAAGATAGGCCAATTCCTCAACCTCGGGTTACTAGGTCGAAGCGTGTTTGATCCGATGTTGCGGTTGTCCCCTTACTAAGTCCTCGAAGCACCTTAAGGAGGTAATCAATCAAGATTAAAAAAAAAAAAATCATAATCCAAGTTTTTCCCTCTTGTTATATTTACTAACGTCATTTCGTCATTACGTTGTGCTTTCTTTTTCTCTCTTTTTTTCTTTTTAGTCCATTAGATTGCCTCGTGAGGAAGACATTGTTCCTTCTAATTTAAATGAGCCTTTGGCATTCAGACTGCGTGTCCAACTAAATGTTGTTCCCGACCTTGTAGATGCCGGTATCTTTTCAAATGAATTCTCTAATGGTTACGTGAAAAGGTTTCCCGTGTTATTGGCAGGGACCCATCCGTTAGTGATGCCTTGGGATTGGCCCCAACTTCCTCAACATGTGGGGATGAAGGGACCACGCGGTCCTTCAGAGGGTTGCCTCTAAAGTTGGTACATGACTACCACGGACTTTGCCCAGCGGGTTATCAAACCCTTCGAGAAATGCTGCACGTACTACAACTAAGCCTTCGAAATTACTTCTAGGCAAACCAAAGCAACTTCGCCATGCTAAGGGGAAGGAGTTGAGGACCCTAGTCGAACAACTTTCAAGTTCTAAGGGGGATTTTGGTTTTGACCATAAACCATATAAGGACGACGTATACATCTCTCGCCTTGTTCGAAGAGGACAATTAACAACGGTTCCCAGGATTTTCCAAGACTTCGAGTAGAGTCAGGTGAGTTCCTCTTATTATAGATTTATATTATACACACACACACACACACACATATACATTTTTCTCTTCTTTTCTTTTTAGTTTGCACGACCTCGGTTTGGACGAGGTGAGTTCACCTCGCTCCCCCACTGATAGTGGGGTTAATGCAGAAGCTTTGACGAGGCCTTCGCCTGTTAAAGGTAGTTTTCTAATTAATTTAATCACTCCCAATACTATTAATAACGGGCCCAAATTCCCCTTTTCAGATCAAAATGAAGATGTTAATGCTTCTCTCAATCAAGAGGTTCGACCTCCCATTTCAAAGGGCCTCCAATTAATCTTTTATGGCTATGAGTCCTTGTCCGAGGGCGAGAATCTCCCTGAGGATGCCGGAGTTGCCAATCCTAGGGCAGATCCAGGCAAGGGACGACAAGAAAAGGCAAATGGGCTTGAACACTCTCCCAGGGGTGAAGTGGAGGCTCACACAGGAAGAATGGTGCCTAAGGGAAGTAGGAGCGTGGACAAAGGGAAGTGCTTAAAGAAAGGTGGTGATGAAGAGAATTTCGAGGATGAGAGTGCCTACGAGGTTTTTAGGATGTCAGTACTGTTTTCCTTCGAGGTCGGTGGTACAAGTAACCCATCACCGCCTACAAGGGACTCAGACAATTGCTTGATAATTGGCTACAAGGCCGCTAAGGAGCCCATTCCTACTCATGACTCTGAATTACAACCCCCTGGTCTTCCTCTAAGTAGTGAGTCGACCTCTGTCTGGAAAGGTCATCTCGTTTGTAGCAAGAACGTCCCTATTTTGGAGGCAATAGACAAGACTCATCCCAAGATGTTTGAACATTTTGATGTGGACACTCCAACTCTGCAACTATTATACCTTCATACAATTTGTGGTTAGGAAGCGAGTTATAAGGATATACGAGTGTCCAAGCTTGACCTGGTGGCCATCAATGAGTTTAAGAAGGTTTGCAAAGATTTTCGAAAAATAGGACTCAACATAGATTGGTTGGAGAGGCAATTTCAAGCCTATGCCGTGAAGTACTTTATAACTATTGTGGATGTGATTGCCTTAAGACAGGTGCCTCAGTTTGCGAGTCATAATCACATTTCCAAAACATATTCCCTCATCACCCAACTATCTCATCGATATTCTCAACCTCGGTCTTTGGGTATGTCCTCGTTTTATGTTAGTCACATCCTTGCTCTTACTATGTACAAGGGGTATAGACGTATAAAAATTTCACACATACACACACAACACAAATATCCAACACATCAGTATCTTGTATCCATGTCCATGCAACACACTAATATTTTATCCAATGATTAACTAATCAAAAAGACATTGGGAGCTTCTCTATGCCTATGAATATACAAGATCTATATGGTCTTTTGGAAAGGTTAGACACGCTCCTAGATGGTGGGTGATCCAGACCACATCTTGGGGGGGGATGTAAGAATTAAAATCTAGAACACCTGTAAAAATATCTTTATCATATGCATCCTTATTGTGCAGGTCTGTCATAGCATATGCATTCTTTATATTCATTTACTGAAGGAAATGTCTTTATTATAACTAGGTTCAAAACCAAGGTAATGATCAAACCCTCTCGACAAACTTCAATAATAACTCATTCTCCGTAGTTTGCTAATTTATTTTTCATTTTTCATTATGTTTTCCCTATCCGTGTACACGTGTGGTGGGACTGTGGGAGAGGGAGGGAGTAGTTAGTTTTCAACCTGCGAGATATAATACTTTTACTTATATAGATCAGTAGTTTGCTAATTTATGGTTCATTTTATATTTTGTTTTCCTGTCCATGTCCACGTGTGGTGGGACTGTGGGACTGTGGGAGAGAGGGAGAGAGGAATTAGGTTTCAATCTGGGAGATATCTTATTTCTACTTATGTAGTGGATAAGAGATACCTACCTATGGATTCATTTGAGAAATTGCAACCAAGATTATAAGCACATCTCTTACGAAACTGTGATCTAAGTAACCAACATAACCATTATATTTTCAGAATTTGTTAATTACATATGACAGGCTTGGCTAATCTGAAGACTGGGTTCTTGCCCTGATATATCCAACATCTTCATCCCAACACAAATGTACAAGCACAACGATCACATTCAAAATACTCGGCTCCATCCAACATCAACAATGTAATTTGCATATCAGAATTTAACCTTCCCAGACTCAGAGTGACAACGCTTGCATGTCAAGTAACCTGCTTCAGATACTAACACTTGGAGTAACACAAAAAATTAACTCATTGAAGGACCTCATCAATGCATTACCTCCTTCATACACCAAGACAGCTATGAAGCACGGCAATTCAAATTAGATTGAACCACTGATGAAGATTGATAAAATGGAGAGAAATAAGATGTTTAAGTACACGACACCCACCCATAGCAAATACAAATGAGTGATCCAAAATTACACAAAGCATTGACAAAGGCTCAAGTTAAATCTTAACACTAGGACATTAGAAATGAAGGCTAAGAAGTCCCATAAATGTAAGAAATAACAACAATCATCAAAGTTATTTGTTGTTGTTTACTATGCAAATAATCAATTTTAAAATAGTTCTTACCACTTGGATAAGTCCAACACGGTAGTGGTGTGGAATATCGCCCATCATTCCAAAATCAAAATAAGCAAGAGAACCTTCCTTAGTAGCAACAAGGTTTCCTGGATGAGGGTCAGCATGGAAAAACCCCACCTCAAGCAATTGCCTCAAAGAGCAGTATAATCCCTGTGAAGCCAAATAAAAGAGGATATTGAACTTGAGATACAGAGAATACAATAGGAACAAACCTATGTAAGACCTAACAACCAAAAGCAAGACTGAAAATTATAAATATAAAGCAAAAATGAATAAGGTAAGAAACTATGAACTGCTTATGCAGAAATCCTTGCATTGATTACTATTACCTGGTCAATAAGTTCCTTATGATTTAAAAAGGCCTGCTCCAGGCCTATTTCATCTGTAAGCTTAATCCCATCAATCCATTCCATAGTAAGCACAGCTTTACGAGTAAGATTCCAATATATTTTTGGAACTTTAATACGGTTTGTTTTCTCGTATTCAACAGCATTACCACCTACTTTTGAACTGTTTTGATCATTATCTGTCAATCAAAATTTAATAAAAATATCTATCAGAATTTTTATACTAACAAAAAAAAAAAAAAAAACTAAGTAGGCAATTAAAATTAATAGCAAGAAAAGTGTAACTTCATGGACACAAGGGCATACATAGCCCACCCCTACCCTTGAAATATAACACACACACACACACAGGGTGGTACAAAAAAATGTCATTACAGATGAAAACAGCTCTTCCGCCAAGCATGTTGTATTTCAAAGCAAGGATTGTAAGGGAATCACTAAAACAGAACATGAATAAAGAAACTCTCCTCGATTCCAAACACAATGAAAAGCCTTAACCTTTTTGTTCTTTTTTATTTAACTAAATATTTAGAGTTATCTGTTTGCTTCAGATGAAAACAGCTATTCTGCCAAGAATGTTGTATTTCAAAGCAAGGACTGTAAGGGAATCACAAAAATAGAACATGTTACACCACCGACTCATCTAAAAGCTTAAGCTATTAGAGAGGGTGTAACTTTATTATTATATTCTCTAACACACCCCCTCAAGTGTGGACAGTCTGAGCCTACACGTGTCAATTCATATTTTCAGAGTGACGGTGAGATTTGAACTCAGGACCTTTTGCCTGCTCTGATACCATGTTAAACCACCAACTCATCTAAAAGCTTAAGCTATTAGAAAGGGTGTAACTTTATTATTATATTCTCTAACAGAACATGAATAAAGAAACTCTCCTCCATCACAGACACAATGAAAAGCCTTTACCTTTTTGTTCTTTTTTATTTAACTAAATATTTAGAGTTATCTGTTTGCTTCAGTGTATTTCAAGGGATGAGGCAAGGAAACTTCAAGCAGCAACATATTTTGGTACATGCAGGGTATGGATGTGTGGCAATCTAAGAAGCACCAACATGTCTTGGAGGGAAAAGTGTCGGTGTCCGACACATCTGGTACACAGACACTCACACGCGTTAAAATTGAGTATCCGGATTTTTTATTTTTAAAAATTTTGGACACACGCCTGACACTGCTTGACACGATGCAACAAAAGGAGGTGGGGATTCAAAAGAAATTTGATTAAGATGTGTAAAATCATCATATCCCAATTAAGAAAGTAAAGAACGAGAAGAGAACATGGAGATCGCAACACCGACACCAACAGATACCTCTACCCACAGATTTAAATTGCGAATTTTTTATTAAACTCTGGTGAGTTTTTTTTTTTTTTTTTATTTAACCCAACACACATTGGTTTTTCACTTATTTACCAAACTCATGTTGTTTTTAAAATCATATCTTCATGATGCGATTTCAAAACCAAATTTTTAACGAAATCGCTTCTTCAATATGCGAGTTTGAAATTGCATCTTAAAAATGCGATTTTAAACCAATAACGATTTGGATGACTTGTGCAAACCAATAAGGATTTAGGATATTTCCCAAATCTTTGTTGGTTTGAAATCGCATCTTCAAGATGCGATTTCAAAAACTACATGGGTTTAGTAAATAAGTAAAAATCAGCGTGGGATCAAATTGAGTCAAACCCAAACCACATGGATTTGGTAAAAAAAATATTTAAATTGCGGTCATGGTGTAACAGTATCGGGAATATCGAGTTATTCGTAACGAGAATCGGAAACCACAACCGTGAATTTTTTTCAAACACAACAAATCTCTTAAAACTCACTTATACGCATATTTTGAATATAATTATCACATTTCAATATATTTTACTGTTATCTTTCAATTTTCTAACACCTAAAAAAAATTCTTATAAATAACACTTTAAGATATTTTATTATTTTATATGAATTTTTTAAAGTAGAACTAATAAGAAATATCATTTAATTTGAATAAAATTACAACAAGTAATATAAATAATAACAAACAATGATTATAAGTAGTGTGATTAGTTATGAAATAAAAAATTTCTAAATTTGAGGCTAAAAGACCTTTTCGTGTTCATATTAACCCGAATGTTTTGGTAACTCATTTCAATTTTTTAAATTATTTTGTTAAGTATCTATCTTGTATAGAAATCTTATAAAAATAGAAATCACAATAATTATTGGAAAAAAAATGAAAATTAAAATTAATAGAAAATTAAAAATCTAAAGGAAAAAAAAAAAAAAAACTTAAAACAACCGCAACAATCCTGTAATGGCCGATACGGCTATGAATTTTAGTCACATAGATATATCGGCCAGTATCGGTATCGAATGGTCAAAAAATTGATACGTAACGGCCGTTATTTAAAAACATGCCTCTACCTCTTTCTTTGTCTTCTTCTTCCATCTCTCCCCTCCCTCCCTCCCTGTTTGACCAGTCTCTATCTTCTCTATCTGCGCCTTCCCGATTCTTCTTCCCCTTTTTCTTTGACAATATAGCGCTGCCCCTCCTCTTTAGTTTTTATTTTTAGGGCATTCAGTAATAAGTCATTCACAAAGTACTTAATTAAGTTAAGGTCCAACAAACACACATTTTGTGGCTCAGGGCTCAAGTTTTCCGAGATTATGACTATGAATATGAACAAAAGCAATACAACCAAATATCTTCAGTGGTAAAGAAGAAAAAAGCTGATTTATTGGATATGTAGCAGTAAGAACGGTTTCACCCCAAAGATATTTAGGTACCTAATTGGTAAAAAGCAATGCCCAAGCTACTTCCAATAAGTGTTTGTTTTTTCTTTCAGCCAAACCATTTTGTTGCGGAGTGTCGACACAAGAGTTTTGATGAACAATACCTTTTTCAAGAAAAAATTGGCCCAAAAAGTTTTTGAAATATTCTCGACCATTATCACTCCGCAATATTTGAATATTTTTTTGAAATTGTGTTTGTACCATGGTGTAAAAATTTTTTAAAATTGTTTCTACTTCAGATTTTTCCTTCATCAAATAAACCCAACTTAATCTCATGCGATCATTAATAAAGGTCACAAACCATTTTTTGCCAGAATACGTAGATGTTCTACATGGGCCCCAAATATCACTATAAATCACAGTAAATGGTGTAGTTGGTTTGTAAAGTTGTTTGGGAAAGGATGTATGATGATGTTTAGCAAACTGACAAACTTCACATTGAAAAGAAGATGGACTTTTATTCCAAAATAAATTAGGAAACAAGTATTTTAAATACTGAAAACTAGGATGGCCTAACCTATAATGACATAACATAATATCATTATCTTTGGAAACAAAAACAGAATTTAAGTACTTTGACATTGTCTACTAGAGTTAGGTCCATCGTCAAAATAATAGAGCTCATCTTTTGCCTTAGCACTGCCAATCATCCTCCCCATGGTCAATTCCTGAAACTCACAATAAGAAGAGTAGAAATTAGCTTGACATTGATGATCAGAGGTAATTTTACTGATGGACAACAAATTGCAAGACAAATTGGGAACATGGAGCACATCATGGAGGGTTAACAATGAAGTGAGTTTGATAGCTCTTATCCCGGCAATTACCGAGAGTGAACCATCTGCAATTTTGACCTTTTTATTGGTTGCACACGGACTATAGGATGAGAACAATTTGGAACAGCCAGTCATATGATCAGTTGCGCCAAAATCAATTATCCAAGATTGAACAGAGTTAGGAATAACACCTAAAAGTGCAGTAGCAAGAGAGTTACCCTTCTATACCAAAGAACAAGACGGAGTTAAGGACAGTTTTGGAGATTGAAACAATTTATACAGGTGCTCTAATTGCTCTTTGGTAAAAGGGACTGCATCCGAGTGGGTAGAAGGCTCCTAAGTCTGTTCAGCAATGGCTTGGTAGGCGCGACCGTCACGTTTGAATTTTGGCTTCCAATTTGCTGGTTTACCATGAAACTTCCAGCACGTCTCCTTCGTATGCCACAATTTTTTGCAATGCTCGCACCACGGTTTCTTACGCCCGTCGTTGTCAGAATCAACACCTCTTGACACGAGCAAGCTCTCAGGTTCCAGGTTCAGTGTTGCGCAACATGATTTTTCTCCTTGACTCCTCACGTCTAACTTCAAAAAAAACTTCCCAAATAGAGAGCAATGGCTTCCTGCTGAGAATGCGGCCTTGAACCTCGTCCAAAACCCGATTAAGGCCGACTAAAAACATGTAAACCCTATCGTTTTCCTCTCCCTTCTTGTGGCGAGCATGGTCGTTCGAATTCTCCCAAAAATCATCATTACACTGATCAAGTTCCTGCCATAACATTACCAATTCGTTGTAATAAGTAGTAACATCATGATCATTCTGCTTGGATTTCCAGAGTCGAGTTTTCAACTCAAAAATTTGAGAAGAATTCTCCATGTCTGAATAAAGATCTCGAACGGCCTCCCAGACATCTTTAGCAGTGGGAAGAAATAGGTGAGGTTTTCCAATGGCAAGTTCCATGGAATTGACGAGCCAAGCAATAACAAGAGAATTTTCGAACTGCCATTTTTTTAGATTAGGGTCACCAGCAGCAGGTTTCGATATTTCGCCAGTCAAATGTCCCATTTTGCTTCTACCATCGATCGCCAATTTTACGGACTAAGCCCACTCAAGATAGTTGTGCCCATTGAGTTTTGTAACCGTGAGATAAAGGGCTGAATTCTTAGAATAGTAATCGGCAGATACAGGCGTAGGAGGAATAATGGGATTGGACAGAATGGTTTCGGAAGGTGCTAGAAGAGACTGGTAGGATTTCCTTGGGTGTTGGTCATCGCCCACTTATACAACATCATCAGAAGAAAGAACAAAATAGAAAAAGAGCACAGAGGCTCTGATACCATGAAGGTTTTTTTGAGAAGAAGAATAATCATTCTTATTGAATTTCAAGAGAAACGAATACAAGATAAATAGGAGAGGAAGGTCACCAAACCAACAAATCAAATCAGATTAAATCAAATCAAATCAAATCAGATCAGCAGATCTCTAGGCTAGAAAATAGAAACTACTAAAATCTGAAATAGTAATTTCAGATTTTATTTACAAAAAATAGACTTTCCTAATTTATTCCCTAGAAATCCGACAGATACCAATGGCATTGCCAGACAATCTTTTTTTTTTTTTTTTTGAGATGGTTCATGTTGAGGATCATGCTAGGGGTTGGGAGCAACCAAAATTAATTTTAGTAGAGGTAGTTAAAAAAATATGATAATGTGTGGTCTAACTGAGGAAATGGTCTTAAATAAAAATGAATGGCGAGATAAGATTCATGTAGCTGGTTCCAAATAATTGGGATATAAGGCTTTGTTGAGTTGAGTAGTGGTGGGCTATCATTTTCTTATCAATAGAGCGTGAAAGAAATAGGAGGGTTTTTGAATGTCAAAAACTGTCTACCTATACTTTTGGTTAATAGAACCTTACCCTTCTTTGTTCATTCTATTATAGAGTTTTTGGGAGATATAAGGATTTTCTGTTTTGGTAAGTGATATAAGGCATTAATTATTGCCTTCTCCTTTCTTTTGAATATGGGTTTGCCCTGAACAGGAGCTTTTTCAATATAGTATCGTTACTTATCAAAAAGAAACTGACCACATTTTCATATAGTCTAAATTAACACACTTTCATAGTACAGCTCACTATCTTACCCTCTGAACCACTCTCGAAATCACATTCGTGGAAAAATTGAAAACCAATAATATTAACATGAAAAAAAATTTTTAGAAAGATATGGAAACTATGGGGTGCATTTTGGAGGATGAATAGCTTCTATATGCCACTACAACAAGTGGCTAAAACATCAGTGCTCCAAAAATCAGGAGCACTGGCTTTTGCAAAGTGCTAAAAATCTCTATCCCAGATTTTGCAAGAGAAGTTTTCCCTCAGAAACTTCAGCCCCGAGCACCGAAATAAAATCCAAAAAATATATATATGTAATTTGTTGGACAAATTTTGTCTTACAATGTAGAAAATTAGTCTCGCATTATATGACAAACCATGTTGTAATAACAACAAATGTTAGCGAGAGATTCTTAAATGATATAGACTCCAAACACTCAATTTGAACCAATCTATTGACTATAAAAATTACTTTGTGACCAATTGTTCCTCAAAAGATTGATTCAAAAAAGAAAAAAGACGAGGAAAAAAAAAAGGAAGAAGAAGAAGGAGAAGAAAAACACACAAATAAAATAGAAGACGAAAAAAGAGATGAAAACTAAAAATTAAAACCTTCATAAATTTTAGTGTTCCTCTTTATCTTCCAATTATTTTGTTAGCACGGAACACTCCCAATGCTTCTACTCATTAGGTAGTTGATTTGTGACATTGCCATTCATACACCTAGTATGGTCAAAGTTTAAGTGAGAAGATAGTGATTCATGATTGATCTAGGTCTACAATCCCCAAATATGAGTATTTCAGTAACCGACCATGTCACCACAGGAATCAACTTATTCAATTTCAACCATGATATGCCACACTTCATAGACCGACACATGAATATTCCAAATCAACCACATCCAAAATCATCTCTTTACATTATTATAGGATCCCGAGGAGCGGGACATCCAGTTACAATTCTAAATTTTTTAGTCCAATTAACCAAGACAACTGCAGGGAAAGAGCTTTCAGGAAATGAACTAATGAATGCTGGAAAGCAACATCAAAGGAAATTTGAAAAGAAAAAAAAAAATCAGGCATGATAGTTAAAAATGGTGTTTGAATGTTTTCAAGCCAGCCAACCAACCACTACTATGTATTTGCTTTGGAGTACATAAATATATGAAATCGATAAACATCAGCTGCGATAAATTTAAATTAATTTCACGTAACATTGTACTTAATGCCAAAAAATGACAACCTAATAGGATATAATTTATATGATACTCGTAACAGCATTGCCCTGATGAATCTTAGCCCAGATCATAAACATGATCTAACAACTGATCCTGTCCGTCAACTGTTGGAAGTAAACTAACCAAAGGTCCACCATACAATCCTAATGTACCACCCCAAAGAAAAATATTAAGCAGTAAAACAAAGTGATGAAAAGTAGATGTCCACACACATGCTGCTCAAACAACCCTAATCTTCTGAATCTAGTGCAACGTTTTTTGCAGAAAATATGCTTTCGAAATTGGAGAATCTATACAAACGGGTAGAGCAAGTATATTGTATGATTGTGGGATTAACAAATGGATCTGAATTTCAAATACATTAACCGACAAGTATGACACATTTTACAAATGGGAAAGAACTTACAAGGGTGGCAAGCATATAGGGAAGCAAAGCGCTCAGCATTTTGTCCCTCTAGGATGTAATCAATTTCTTCAAACATGTGTCTCACCTATCCATTTAAGTAAAATCTAGTGAATCGATAAGGATGCTCAGAAACAATCTAACTATAGGTAAAGGCAACACAAAAGGAAAGAAAATAAGAGCAACATTACTAAGAAACAATAATTTGAATGTATATGCTATAATTTTTCAACACGCGCATCAAGCATTTAATATATATAGATATGACCATAAGGATGCATCTTGTCCTTTCTTAAGAAATTTACAGAGTCAGAACACCATCTTTCTGTCAGGGGGTCAATGCCATTTTGCAATGCAAGTTCAAATGTTGTCTCATACTCATAGGCAGATAAACTGGAAACTGCTATATGCAACATTAATGGAGTAAAATACAGGTACAGCAACAATCATGAGATAGAATGGAGCTTAAAGTTCTTTTGATGCTTCTTTTTCTGTTCTGTAAAAGTTGTGTAACAAGAAATTTGAAGTTAAACACCACCATGGAACTTTAGTTTGTGACTGGGAGTGCAGGGCCTCAGAGAATCCTGCAGTGGTCAAAGATGGTTTTAAACAGAATATTCATGGAGCCCCTACTTGACTTTGGAAGCCACCGACAAGGGGGATGGATTTAAGGTTAATTATTATTGTGCTAAATAAGACTAACCTAAATCCACAACCTGTGAACTCAGCAAAACTGAAGATAAAAACATAAAAAAGGGAAGATCCTCCATGAAAACTTGCTAAGGGGAAGTATACTCTACCCCCTTTCCACCTCTACCCTCAGAATTATAAGACCTATACAACTTCAATTAATAGAGCTATACAATTAATATGTGCCGTATTGAAGGTTTTCTTGTAATCAAAGGCAGAGACAGGTGCAATTAAGAGCATGGCACTCTGATTGAAGACATTATTTCTTTAGCCAGAGAAGTTCAATGCCATCTTTTCCCCATAAGCTTGGCAGGAATTTAGTAAGAATGCTAAAAAAACCAGTGCATGGGTGCACATTCTTTCTCAGGTGCTTTTTACTAATATTTTACTTATTAGGAAAAAAATGCTAGCAAAGCAGCTCATTTGTTAGCCAAACATGCAGTGGGTGTTGACAGCCTTGATTTTTGGGTTAAGGACCCCTATAAGGCTAGTACAGACCACAGTTGTCCAACCGTAACCTTTGGCCCTTTTTTCTTTTCTTTTTTCTTTTCAAGAATTTATTATATTATGTTTTGGCGCAAAATAATAGGGATAATGACGAGTAGACACAAGTAATAAATAAGAGAAGAGAATACTGAAGATCCGAGTCATCTCAAGTCTTACACGAGGTACTTATAGATCAAAAAATTGCATTTGATCTAAGAGAATGATTTTTCCATATCCACGCTAATACCAATCCAACCCATTTCAGAAGTTCAATTAAGGAAGAGGGTTCCTTAATCTTTGTGTTAACAATATTTTGCAAGGTCATGTACATGCTACTGTCATCTAGCCCTTTTTGAAAATGGACACTTACATCCACTTCAATGAAAATGAGCACACACACACACCACACAGGCATAAAAGCACAGAGTCACCCAAACATAAACGATGCCAAGCATGATTTTAAGCTTCAGTGAAATTCACAATAAAGTACTACCAAAATAGCCTAATAAAACCATCCTTCTAAAATAATGGGTGAAACAAAGAATTATTGTAGCATACTATAAGGGATGCAAACCCAAATCCCCTTATCAATGAAGTTTTCAAGAATATCTCACAAGTCCCATAATATAATGCCTCCATCACTTCATTCAAACAGCATTTGCAGTAAAACATTTGATGGTAGGTAATAGCCAATCTCTCACTATGGGATAGTTCATAAAGAATGCACCAAATATATCTTCGGGACAGAATACTTTGACAATTCCTCTATGTAAAGCTGCTAAACCATGCAAACTTCTAACAAATATTCGAAAAACCTATAAATTAGGAGGATAAAATTGACCATAGTCACCATATATTAAAACTGCCACCTACTTCCCTGCAGTTCAAATTCAAGCTACACTGTCTAGCCCCCCTCCTCCACTAAAGCCTGCCAAAATCCGTATCTTCAGTTGTTTTGCAAGCTTCCAAATCTCTTCACATATTTATATTTCTAAGTACACGGCACTGTCTAAGAACTACAAAAATGGCACTCACTATGTGAATGCATGCATGGGACAAGAGAGAAAAGGGAGGAGAGAGAGAGAGAGAGAGAGAGATGGGGGGGAGAAGAAAGTAGGGAAGTGTGAGAGAGACATAAGAGGAACACAAATTCAATTACAGCCCACTTTCTCTCCTTTACATGGCAAATTGAAAGTCTATAAGATATTTTAATATTTTATGTTACACCAAAACTGTTCATGCACCAGACTTATCTGTGAGATAAATGGGCTGTTAGTTTAACAGAATACAATAGATAAAAATGAATTATTACACCATACATTTCTTGAATTAGAATTGATAAAAGAACCTAATAGTAACTTCTTATGAATTTCCTAGAGAATATAGGAGAAATTCTTGTAGTTCACAGACAAGACAGAAGTTGCACCAACCTAAAAGGGAAGATTTTATTTCCCCAAGTAACATGCCTTCCAACTTCATAAAAACGAAAGCGATTAAAAGTAAATACACAAAATAAAATAAATGAGCAATTATTATGAGAGTGGAAAGAGACCTTGCGCAGTGGACTTTTTGCTGCTTTTATTAGATAAACTAAAAATAGAAATCTCCTAGTGATAAACTTCACATCTAAACTAACTTCACCTAACAATTGCAGAAGCTTCTAACTCTAAAATATAAGTGAACATTATTTTCCCAAACCAAAGCTTTTCAAAGACTAAATTGCTAGCTGCTTTCATTCATTTAACGTAAAAAATCTAAGAAAATGCTGGAAAAAAAGAAAGGAAAGAAAATTGACATTTTGGCATCATCATCGGGCCGTCGTCATCGTCATAATAATAATAATAACAATAATAATAATAATAATAATAATAATAATTATTATATTATTATAATAATAATAATAATTATTATTATTATTATTATTATGTTAAGTAACTGACATTCTGACATTTAAAGTCAAATCACAAAATTTTGGCCATAACTAATTCAAAATATGCAGAACGGCAAGAAATACAATCTTATTGGCCAGTAAACTAGTATCTTCCTATTGGTATCAAGGAGTTACAATACTTCTACACAGAAAATAAGAAGATCTACATTCAGGAATGATATAACGATCCTATCCATCTTAAACCTTACACCTTCCAAAGTGTGTTTATTCATGTGAGCTTCAAATGCAGCTATCGACACCCATCTATTGTATCAAATTTTCATAGATATAAAACCCTAGCAGGCCACAGGAATGTGAGTGCAAAAGATTGTTGAATCACCAAATTTAGTCAATGCAGGTGTACGTAGAAGCAACATGTCTATTGTACAAATAAAAAAGATATACAACCCTAGCAGACCAAAGAAATGTGACATATGTCTAGACCTATGAATTCTTTTCTTTTCTTTTTTTGATATGTAAGAATTTCATTAGACAATTAATAAGCAACAAAGTTCATGCAACATTGTTTATCAGACATAAGTCCACTGAAGTTATTTGAGTAAATTTCCAAATCGAAATCCACAATTTTACTTTGTTGTCATACGTGGAATATTAGATATATGATCTATTAAGCAGTCGATTCTCCAGCAGTTATTACAAGAAAAGATATCATAAAGGAGATGTGTATGATTGATCAAATTGCCAAAAAATTGTCAAACTGGTAATGTAGAAGGCTCACCATCTCATTCACTGCTACTAAAAGATCTTTCCGAGCTTTGGCAAATCGCTTTAATTGGCCTCCAATCATATGAAATAACAAGGCGTCAAGGGTCAACATAAGTGACATACCGGGCCTCTGTACTTTAACAGCAACTAGCTCTCCAGAATGCAGGTGAGCTGCAAAACTTGAAGCAACAAAATGAAACATTTTGCTTGAGTTCATATCAAACATATTAACCTCTCAGAGACATCTTCACTAGCTTGCAGAATGCAAAAAAAAAAAAAAGCTGTAAATTTTGAAGCAACAATTTAAAATGCTTAATTTGACCATTCATCCAACAAATAGATCCTGCATTAGGTATCCAAGTAGATTCAGTAGAGAAAATTCTGCTACAACTAAAACAAAGGCATTCAATCTTCCATCCATGGGATATATTCTCTAACCTTTATAGACCTGTCCTAAAGATGCTGCAGCAATAGGCTCTGTACTGATGTCAGCAAATATTTGTGAAATGGGAACACCCAACTGTGATTCAATAGATTTAATGGCAATATGAGTCGGAAATGGGGGTATTTGATCCTGGCACACACAATACTTTCAACTGTAAGGATAATAAAACAAAGGATAATAGCATAGACCGCATTTGATGTGAAACTGTTGAATAATTCAATAGTGTGTTCCAATCGTTCAATAAAGTGAACCATCAAACAAGGGAATGCATCATACCTGTAATTTAACAAGTTCTTTGCAATATACAGTTGGCAATATGTCGGGTCTCGTGCTCAGAGCTTGTCCAAGCTATAAATTTAAAGAAAATTAGACTAAACAACAGAACTTCCTCCCAGTGCAACCTAAATGTTATCCAACAGTTAAAATTATTTAAATCACTAATCAATTTTCCTTTCCACTTCATACATAGCATGTTCGATCTTCATCACAATAGATGACCAGACCGTTTTAAAACCAAGCCAAGAAAATTTATATTTCTAAATCTGAAGGTTGGTGCTCCAACAAAAAGAATTACTAAGCTACGGAAGATTTATCAGAGAAGAAGACAATGATCATCAGCAAACCTATCAACATGAACAGCAGCAGACAATTTCTTTCAAGATGATGAAAACATTACCATATCATAAGAAAATATCTAAACATGGCATGGCTAGTAAGTTCCTCTCAATTGATGAGACACAAGATTTGCAGCCGCATGGGAGAAAGGAACCATGAAGAATTACTATTCCAACAAAAGAAAGAACAATGCACTCCACTTCAACAAGGTGGAGATATAATAGATATGTGTTTGAGAATATATATATATGGATCTATGCATGCGCACATGTTCGTGTATGTGTTGCAGCATGTGTGTTTTTCCTTTGTTACCATCAAAATGGCTTATCACTAAAATTAGACCCACAATAAGATAATAACCTATAACAGCATATTTTGATCATTCTGCTTAACAAAAAAAACCCAGATATTGTGGCTGAACTTAAAGTTGAAACTCCTCGAGTATGGCTTGGAGGATCCTGGAGTCCCCTCCCTTTGTTCCTCTGCCGCTTATATCTTTACAATTGTTACAGCAACCCCAAGGTTAACTTCTTTTTTAGAGAAAATTACACCCATCTCGGCATAATGTATCATTTGGCAGAGCTTTTTGGAGGCTCAGAAAAGGATTCCTGGCCCCAAAATTCCTTCCAAAAGAATAAAACTCTCTAATGGGTCCTGACCCTAAAAGTCGTCCTGAAAAAATGAAAATCTCTGATTAGTAAATCTAAATGGACTTCTACAGGAAACCCTTTCCTACCAAAACCCTTAGCCGAGGCCTGAAGGTGGAAAATGGATAGTTTTTCAAAGGATGCCACACAGAGCTGCATGGAAACTTGAGTCATTTATACCAAAATTTTGTATCATCATTTTCAATTAATACATGCTGCCAACCTGATCCCATCTATATCCTCTCTTTTTCTCCACCTTTTCTGTCCTCCACTGCCAGATCTTTTTAGTTTACATCAGAACAATCATTGAGACAAGATAGTGAAGAGTCTGCTAGATAATTCATTGTTTATCATCCATTTGTGCAAGATAAATTGCTTACATCAGCTAGACTAGATTGTGTCGCATTCAGTGTTGCCCTCAGACTGATTGGATTGGGTTGTTCTTACTTTCCCCTATTGCTTTCTCATATAAGAACAAAAGATGTGAAACGTACTTAATGCCAAATGGAGAGAGATCATAATTGCCAAGCATGGATGGGAGCCAGGTGATTGGTTTACCATGGAAGTTGAGGGGTCTCTTATGGGCTGGGGCTGTGGAAATCATTTTGATAGGGGAAGGAGGAGTTTCTTCGATGTTTGCGATTCAAGATTGGGGGCAGCTGAGAGTGAAATTTTGGGTAGACATTCGGAATGGTGATATGGAGTTTAAGGAGAAATTCCCACTGCTATTCTAGATTGCTTCAATCCATGCACTTTGGTGGTGTATTAAATATCTTTCTCAGAGGATGGTGTTGTTTGGGCTTCTTGCTTTAGGAAGAACTACCAAGATTGGGAATTGGAGGAGGGTGTATGCCTTACGGAGTTCTTCCAGCGGTTTAGGCCAGTTGGAGGATTGGAGGATTTTCTTTAGTAGAATGTCGATAGTTCGAAGAAATTCACTGTTTGTTTGTTTTAAAAGGGAATGACTAGTAGGGGGTGTCATTTGAGTTCCCTTGGAGGATGATTTATGATTCAAAAGCCCCAATGAAGTTAGTGTTTTTGGTGTGGTCGCTCGCTCAAAGGGCAGTTTTGACTATGAATAATCTTCAAAGGAGAAGTTATTGACTGGCCAACATTCTATGTATGGAAAAGAGGAAGAGACTATTAATCATTTGTTCCTCCATTGCTCTTTTTCAAGGGAGGTGTGGAGTCTTCTCTTCTCTCTTTTTGGGTGTTCATGGACTATGTAATTGGCAGTTAAAGATATTTTGTATGGGCAGCAAGGGAATCAAGTTAAGAGTGCGAAGTAGGTGTGGAAGCTTTCTCCTTTGTGCCTCTTGTGGCGCTTGTGGAAAAAAAAAAAACAAAACTTTTGAAGGGGAAGAGATGTCCCCAAATAGGTTTAAAGACATTTTTTAAAAAAATTGTTATACTTTTGGGTTGTAGATGTAGTTGGCAGTTAAAGATATTTTGTGTGGACAGCAAGCGAATCGAGTTAGGAAGAATGCGAAGTAGGAGAGGAAGCTTGCTCCTTTGTGCCTCTTGTGGAGCTTGTGGAAAAAAAAAATAGAAGAATTTTTTAAGGGGAAGAGACGTCCCTTAATAGGTTTAAAGACACATTTTAAAAATTGTTATACTTCTGGGTTGTATTTGTAGTAGGCAGTTAAAGACATTTTGTGAGGGCAGCAAGGCAATCGAGTTGCAGAAGCTTGCTTCTTTGTGCTTCTCGTGGAAAAAAAATAAAAGAATTTTGGAGGGGTAGAAACATCCCCTAATAGGTTTAAAGACACTTTTTTTAAAATTGTTATACTTACGATCTTGTGTAGATCCTTATGCATTTTTTTTGTATGGACTGAGACTTTTAAGTACTTTTTAAGTGTTAAGTCTCTCTTTTTTGTAAATGGGTACACCCCTCTAGGGATTTTGTTTATAGCATATATCATTTACTTGTCAAAAAAAATAAAAATTAAAAAGTTTGACACTAATACTTTTTTTTATTTCTTCTGTCATATTCAACACTATAATAATTCCTTTTTATTTCTTCTGTGTATTTTATTTTTGATCAATAAAGAGGGTAATATATATATATATATATATAATTTCTTTTTATTTCTTCTATTTCTCTCCTTCCATAAGCTCCACAACAAGCACATTGGAGTCATTCTGTAATACCCGGTATATATATATATATATATATATATATATATATATATACACATGAGAAATATTATTAATAAATAAAATAATATTATATTTATTGTTATTAAAGATATATATATATATAGATAGATAAGATAGAGAATTATGATAAACACTATCAAAAGTTTGGACTCCTTTTAAATTTAAATATCTACAAACCTAATAGATAAAGGAATTTAAAATTTAAAGAAATCCTACATATAGGAAAAATAGGAAAAAGAAAAAAAAAAAAGCATTCACGCACAACCAGTACAACAAGAGAGGGGAGGCATGGAAGAGAGAGAGAAGAGAAGAATAGGCAATCAAGATTTAATAACTTGAGGTTTAAAGACTTGATTATTGAGCGATCAACCATTAAGGTATGTTTTAGGATTAATTTAATTGTATTACCATGGTGATTACATAAAAAAAAATAATACTAACTTGGTGGTGTTTTGATTCACGTGAATACCATCAAGCATTGATAGATATATATATATATATATATACACAAACATACATATATGAATCAGAATGTATTTTGAAAAAGTTAGAAAGAGTTTTTGAGTTGTCTTGTAGTCTATTTCGTCTTTTGTGAGAATTTTAATGAAAGAGATGAAATTTGTTAATGCGTATACATGAATATCAAAACAATAGTGTTATCAAATTGTATCACTTCTAGTATTTAATTGAAGCTCAAGTAAATATAAAATAAGAAAATTTATTAATACATAAATAAGATAGTTAATTTTAAAATTTCTTAGGTTAATCAAGAAAATAAGTTTTAAAAGAAAGAATAATAATAATAATTAAAGAAATCACTACAAGAGGAGTGAGTGAGTTATTTCATTGGAGAAAATTATTTAAAAAGTTGTGATATAGCTATATGTATAGGCAAAATGATGTATGTATATATGTTGGATGATGTTTTGTCTTTTAGTACAAGTGTAATAAGTTTTAAAAAAAAGGGTAAAAAAATGTGAAAATTGGATGAGTCCACCAAATGGTTAAAGTAAAGGTGTGAGTGTATTGTATTGTCTTTTAGTATATTCTGTCATTTTATGTATGGAAGAGTGTGCATATATGAATAGTTAACCATTTTAATTACTTTTAGTATTAGTTTGCGGTTTAAATAAGAAAATTTTATGCAAAGAGAAATAAGATAATTAATTATAAAATTACTTAAGTTAATTAAGGAAATAATATTTAATGGTTAATAACTTAAGAATATTCTAGGATTCTTGTTGAAATTATATTGATTAGTGATCTTATATTGTGATAGAATTGGATTGATTATTGGAGACTCTTAGAGTATACTTGAGTATATTTGCTACTAATTTTGAGGTAAGAAAACAATACATGTTATACCCAAATTTTAGATAAAAGCAAATTAATATTCTCTTACTTTCATTTTTATGAAAAATTATTTTATGCTTACAATGATTCCAAATGACTTTAGCTCCAAAGTATTTTACAATGAATTATTTGTTTCTTCGAATTTGTCTGGGTCAAGTAAAATTATTTGTATACGCCATGTATTCTCCGATCATTGCTCATTGATAAATCTGTTCATGAAAATTATTTTATCCGATGAAATAAATTATTTTATCCGTATGGTCATTATCAAATATTTGAATCGTTTTAGTGTGGGTGTGATCTCTGGTTAGAGTTTGTTTGTGTTAATAGTGGTTTACTACTATTGGCAGTCTGTTGTGCCGACAGGTTACTGTCGGAGTCTTGCCCACATTAACAGGGGCATAACACTGCTAATTTCCAATACCGGTAACATCTGCAAGTCCCACATTGATGGGCATCATATTATTGTGCTAACCAGAATGAATGCTTATACAAGTTTGAAATTATTATTTGTTGTTACCACACTACTCTGTTAAATTATTTTTGCATCAAAGAAAAATAATTTATTTTATTTGTTATGTCTACTGAATTGTTTTAGTGATGTGAACTTGTTTTATAAAATATTTGTACTATCCGCTTGACCTGTTCTGGTGTGTAATATGTTTTGTTACCTTACGTTTCCCCTACAGAAGACTAGAGATGGACTGGAATAGTACTGGGTACAAATACAATGGAGAGTGCTTGTTGACTATATACTTATTTGCTTCCGCTTATGTTAGGACTTGATTTATTTTATTTGCATTACTTGGAGACTTGTAGAAATTTTTAATTTAAGGGATTGTAAGTTGATTTATTTTGGAGACGAATTATTTATTTATCTTAGATGTGAGAGTTTTTATTATTACTCTTGTGATGGAACTTGAAGAATAAATGAGATATTTTTAGTATAGATGGATTTGGGAGATTGAATTCATTGTAGGTTTAATTATTTGATTGATCCAGCCTATGTCAATGCTTGGATAAGATTGATTTTGTGTTGTTTACACTCTGAATCCCATGTTCGAATTTGGGGTGTGACACAATCTCCACGCTCTTCGAGACATTCCCCCTCTCCTGCTTCGTCTCCACCCCAGCAGCAATTACCTAACTTAGGCTGGAAGCACCAAACCACTCCAAAAAATGTTGAATATCAGCCCCCAGCAGTCCCTGGCCACTGAACAGTGGATAAGCAAATGGTCCACCATCTTTACTTCCCTTTTACACATGTAGCATATACTTGCTATACTAAATCCCTGCACAAGGATCAAAATTTCGTTTCGTAATGTTGTTTCGGTAACCCAAAAAATGGAAACATTTCGGAAACGTTTCGGAAAGATGGTGGAACGCGCATGAAGTTCCGTCAACTTCCTCCCCACTGCTTTATATCTGAACTGACAACGCCAAAGAAACTGCCACACCAATCTCCCACTGCCTTGAAGATCCCAGTACACCACAAATGGAGAGGAAGTCCCATGTATCCTTGCCTAAATGGCTTAAGAACTACTGCCAACTTACAAGAGCATCTCCCCGGGACACACTAATCAAAAACAAGTTCCCCCTCAAAATCCCATTCTCTTCTCGTCGAACCCTTTAGCCATGGAGGGGAATTCAAGAAGGAACAATGCCTCAATCAAATCAATCACTCTAACCCCAGACAAAACCCTGCATTTTCGGTCAATTAAGAAACTTAGTTGTTACGGGCAGGCACCTAGGTAACTGCCGAAACGTCTAGAGCCACCCCAATCGCCTAGGAAAGAATCGACTAAATGAAGGTAGGCCACGCAGTCACCCAGGTATGTACCAGGGCAGTCACTCGAGCGCCTAAAAAATTGATAGCACAGTCGCTCGATCGCCCAGGTAGTCGCCTGAATAGATAATAATTTGCTTATAAATATCTTAGCACAAGACCTAATGTGCACTGAAAATCTAAATTGTAAAATTAACTTATTCCATTTGAAGTAAGAATAAAACTTACGATTGAGTGATCCATCAAATTTAATTGCATTGATGCTCAAAGCAGCTCGTTGGCAGAGGATGAAAGTGAGGAGAGAAATGAAGATGATATGGGAGTACAGCCGCTGCAGCTGTTTGACTGTTAATGAGTTGCGAGACAGAGAAGAGATTGAGTCTGGTTACAGATAGAGTGGGACATGGTTCGTTTGGGAGAACAACCATTGAATTGTGATCCTCTGACACTCATAATGCCGGAGGATGGTCAAAACTAGATAGAGAATGTGAAGGAGCACGGGAGAAGTCAACCAGGGTCCTCAAGCAAATTAGGGGTGTCACTCAACTTCTGGGAACGTCATGCCACGGGTATCAAGGAAAAATAGCTCAGTTATTTGCTGAAATTGAGCTACATAATCGACAGGAAAGGCTGAAAAGGAAAGAGAAAGCAAGGCGATTCAATGGGGGTAAGCTCAGCCAGAAAAGTGAAAAGAGAACTTGAAAGCTGATATGTACAGTGAACTAAGATGGAAGCAAGGGGAATAGAGGGGCAGCAGACGAGTCCAGAGCTTTAATTCCAGGAAGTTCTCCATGTCATTAAAAATTCTAACATGGAATGTTAGGGTTCTCAATGACCCGGAAAAAAAGGGGTGATTTAAGGGGTTGCAGAGGATGTGGAATCCAGTAGTGGTGTGTGTGCAGGAACCAAGATTCAAGACATAGATTACAGAATTGTTAACGGTATGTGGGGTTATCGGTGGGTTAAATGGATGAACTTAGGTGCCAGAGGCACAGCAGGAGGTATTCTGCTTATGTGGGACTCAAGGAAACTGGCCTGCGTTGATCAATGAGTGTGACAGATTTTTGTTATCTTGTAAATTTATTTGGTCTCGGAATTTTCAGTGGGCATTCACTGGGATTTATGGTCCTCACACGGAGATAGAGAGAATACAGATATGGGAGGAGCTAAATGAAGTAGATGGGTGGAGAAACTCCCCATGGGTGCAGGGTGGTGATTTTAACACAGTAAGATTTCCGACAGAGGAGAAAGGGGGATGAAGGCTGTCTAATGGCATGGAGGAGTTTTCAGCATTCATTAATGAGAAGAGGTTGGTTGACTTACCGTTGGAAGGAGGGTTATATACCTGGTCTAGTAGTAGAATATGCCCAGCAATGTCAAGGCTGGACAAATTCTTAGTTTCCAAGTACTGGGAAGATTTTTTTCCAAATACATCTCAATCATGCATGCCAAAACCAATTTCTGACCATTTGCCGTTAATGTTGGATTGTGAAGAAGTAAAATGGGGGAAAAAGCCCATTTCAGTTTGAGAACATGTGGCTGGAAAGTCCAGGCTTCAAGGAGAGAGTAGCTAACTAGCAGGGGGTATTATACTGTAGCAGGCAGTCCCAGCTATATAATGGCCAGGAAGCTAAAGATGTTAAAAGCTGATTTGAGGAGACAGAACCAAGAGGAGTATAGAAATATTATTCTATTCAGCAGCTGGATCTCAAAGAGCAGAGGAATGGTATCACAGAGGAGGAGAAGGATAGAAGAGAAGAGTTGAAAGGGGAGCTAGGCGTGGTTCTAAAGGCGGAGGAGATTTCTTGGTGCCAAAAGTCAAAAGCCCTATGGCTGGAGGAGGGAGATAAAAATACCAAATTATTCCATAGGGTGGACACTTCCCATAAAAGGCGAAACAACGTATGCACCATCAAGTTAAATGGTAGAGTGCTAGACATGGTGGATGATACAAGGGAGGGTGTTATGGAGTTCTATATGAAGCTGTACAAGGAATCACATCAATGGAGACCCGACTTGGAAAATTTAGATTTCAATGCTATCACTGACAAAGAGGCATCCCATTTGGAGAGACAATTTGAGGAAGAGGAAGTTGGGGGGGCATTTAGGAGTCCTTTCCAGGTAAAGTGGTGCATAAAAAGGGCTGGCCCGGGATGGAGATGAAGCTCCAGGCCCCCCTGGCCTGGACAGTTTCACTATGGCATTCTATCGGCATTGTTGGGATATTATTATAAGCGGATGTGATGGTGGTATTTGGGAAATTGCATGAGAATGGAACTTTTGAAAGACGCTTGAATGCCACATTTATAGCTCTCTGCTCTTATATCGAAAAAAGGAAGGGGCAGAGGACATGAGGGACTTTAGGCCTATTACCAAAAGCCAATGCATGCGTGGGTAATCAGAAAATTCTAGATGCAGTGATGATTGCAAATGAGTTTATTGATTAGAGGCAAAAAAGAAAAGAAACCAAGTTGGTATGCAAGTTAGACATTGAGAAAGCATATGACCATGTGAACAGGTTGACCCGTGCTTGGCCCGCCTCAGCTTGACTCATTTACAGCCTTAAAACCCCCAGTAGCACAAAAATCCCTAGCTATATCCACTCAACTCAACCACCCCCTCACACAACTCTAGGATGAAGAAGCAAGTTGATGTTTCTCCTTCCTTTGACTCCAAATAGACAAAACTTCCCTCGTCATTCTAGCTGCTAACCACCTTAAGTCTCCTCCCATCACCATTAAAGTGTCTAATGAAGCCCGCATCATGCACTACCTACAAAGCCCTTTCAAGAATGCCGCATAACCATTGAAGGCTCCTCTAATCAACAATGATACAACACCAACTGAAACAACAGTGAACAGCCACTCTGAATCTTCAACATCGATCAAAGAAAAATAAATTACCCTCATCCCAAACGATCATCACCGGTTCATGTTCACCACCTCATACAAATCTAAATCTAGAATTATAATAATTCACCTTGGAGATTCAAGTTTGTGGTTGGATCCATCTTCTGGCTAAAAACAGAACCAATAAGGGTGTGTGGAAAGCCTTATAAGAAATCTTTTAGGTGAAAATTAGATCTTGGAGTGAACTATGCCTGATCTTTCCAGATGGAATATCTAATAAAAAGCAAGCACATGAAGCAGTAACATCATGCAACTTGATTTTCACCAAAAACAATTTAAAAAAAAAAATTACCTGCACTTTGATTTTCATTGAAAGCAGCAAGATCATGCAGTCAAATCTTCTTTGAAAACAACTAAAGGAACTTATAAACAGGAAAATTAGAATTAAAAATAAACAAATAAAATTACCCCAGAGAGCATGAAACTTTAAATCACTAACAGAATTGACAGTGACCATGAAAAGGATAACATATCGAGAATTTAAAATAGGATAATATATCAAGAGCACACCATAAGTGTATACGTGGTTTGCAGTTTAGGAATGTAACCTTTACAAAAAGATTAATGCATATAGATTCACAATTTAGTAGAAAGATATAAGGCAGTAAAACATGAGAAAACTGTGACTCTAAAAGACATTGAAACAACATTTCAGAGCAAGAAGATTGACTTGCCTTGACATAGAAAGGCCCCAAGCGGATTAGAGTTTCGCGAAACTGCAATGAATAGAATTACTGTAATTTTAATACAATCACATGTTTTTTTCTATTAAAGAAAATAGAATATGGGAATGATTTGCACAGTATATTATAGCTTCAATAATCAAGCAATATTATGTGCCATATAATCTATATATTGCAACAGCACAAAGGCTTTTATAATATCTTTTTTTTCCTAATCCAATGTCAATGTCCAATTCAGAAATGCTTCAATATTACGACTTTTTTATAAGTAAAATGTAAATTTCTTTTATAAATAAAGGTAAATTAATCTCATTTAAAAGTGCCAAAAAAATAGGGGCATGCCCATGTACAGTCTAGGTGAAAGTTGGGGTTTCTAGGAGCCTTCCTCCCAGAATGGAGCCAAGAGAGGATGGTGTAACAGATGAGGACAACGTAGGTGGCAAAAGGGTGAGCAAAATGACAGAACAGTGAGAGTAAGGGTGGCAGTCGTCAATGGAGACAAGGGGAAATGACCAGGGAACCTTTCCAAGGTGATTCTGAATACCTTCCCCTTTTGGCAAGGGTGCTATTTATAGACAACTCAGTTGGATGGTATTAGGGTTCCCTTATTTCGCACTTGTCATGACGTCTATCCTTATCTCATTGATCTAGGTACCTAAAGGAAATATTCCCAACAGTCAATACCTAACCCCTTTTATCAGCCTCCAATCCATTGAAACCCTTATTCCGGAGGAGCTACAACCTAGTGTATCACAGTTCTCACCAAAATGCATCGTGGTCTGGTCGCATATGAGAGCAAAACCATGACCGCAGGACATGAAGCGTGGCATGCGTACACCTCGTCCCAGGGTTATAGCATGTATCGCTAGGGAGGATCACCATAACCACGGGGTTAAAACATGTTGCAACTTAGGAAGCATGCCATAACCGCAAGTTCGAACGTCGCCTAGTTACCGCCTCATACTAGCACTAACAATCTTAGGGCTATTTGACTTCCCTGATGATATCATGGCGATCCTCGGTGACAATCGCTGGTCTTGGGCATCCACTCAGTGGAGTGATTACCTCAGAAGTTCCATGTGCATATTTTCTAACGATTACATTTTTGCCCCATGTACGTATATCTCGGCTTTAGGCAAGTAATTATGTGCACACCTTCCAAAAATGTCTTTTTGCTTGCCAAGCATTGTTTCTGCCACCAAACGTCCCTTCATTTGTCTGACGACCCCTCGGTTATATTATGACCCTTCACCTGCTTCTCCTTTATTACATAAGCAATGCTTTGCCTCACTCACTTTTCCATTTATTTCTATTGCCTAAGCACTCTCCCTTGTATTTCTCTCCAATCATCACCTCTGGAATCTATTCTGACTAAGACGTCCAAAATGGTGAAGAAAGATCTATCTAAAAGAGGTGTCATACCTGAGGCTCCTCCATCACGATGGCACAGAGAACATTCCTCCCTGAGGCTCCTTTGGCACAATAGCACAGAAGGCATTCCTAACTAATTATGACACTTTCTAGGGAAAGAACGAATTGTTTTCGCTCACTAATTACAGCTTTGAGGCCCCATTCCTCGTATCACCAAAGACAGTTGTCTAGTGACGCCAAAATCCAACTTGAGGTTGGCCATTGAACAAGGAGACTTGTCGTTTTCGTTCGTGGAGTTCAAGATACGGTGGTGGCCAGTGCTGGTTTGGGTTCCACAACGGGCTCTAGGACTTCTAGCTGTGTCCTAGACGTTTCTCCCAAGTGACGTCCTCTCATTTCGGGAGCCATTTGTGAGTAATGCAATGCCAAGTGGAGTCGCAAAATTAAAGGTGTCCTCGGACTAAGGAAGTACGTGAAGTCCTTAAGATATGTCTTGGACCCAAGGAAAGGCGCTGAATAAACAACCTTCATACATGGGATGACCTCGTGACTATATCACTTCACCCCACAAACCCATTGGATGTCCAAGGTTGGGGTCAGACCTTAAAAAACTTCCCAAGTCTGGTGCACGGCCATGGTATTCCCCCAGGGGTGTGCTCTAACACTACAAGAGCTTTAGGGACATGTGAATTGGAAGCTAAGGTTGCGAGACCATCTGGGTTTACCTAGCATGTTTGCTCAAAACACCCTCCCCAAATCGAGCTAAGGACGAAAAGATTGACACATGAAGGGACATGTTGGCATTAAACATGGCAGTTGTCCACGTCAAGTCAAGCTTACTTTCCGCCAAAAGGGTCAAGTCTATGCTCTACGAAAATGGTTGTCTTGACCCACGTCTATTGTCCAAGCTAGACCACAACCTAGGCTCACCATAATCATGACTCATCAGACTAATTGAGCGATGGTTTTGCTTACCCACTATAAGAAGTGTCATAATTCCCAACGGACGAGGATGATGGATCTCAAGGGGTCCTCATGTACTCTTTGTTTACTTTCAGTAGTGATTGGCTGCCCCACTATATCTCTTAGACATGCATGCACTTCTCTTTTCCCCGCTTCACCTTGGGATTACCTCACATTAACAATGCTATGAGACACAATGGAGTTGGTTTATCTAACGTCCAATACCAATTCTAGTACTAACATACACCTAGCATTTCCTTCCCACCAACATATATATATATATATATATATGTATATAAACAAATATATACACACACATATAGCAAAACAGTTCCACTATGACATAATGGAAAAATTGTTGCCGTTAAAGCAAATATCAAATTAAGAATGTTGTACATATCCAATCTTCCTTATGATCAAGGCCACAAATGTCCTCTTGAAACTAACTTTTTCATGGGGACTGGAGGTTGAAAAATGAAAGCTAGTACCCATTAGCAACTTCACATTGAGAAACTTCTACAATAAGTCTGTTAAACATGCATCAAGAGAAATTAGTTGAAGATGTTATTGTGCACCATATATATCACACATTATTGACAACTAATCCTTGAAACTCTCATACAGCTAATACTATGTTTTGCATCTGCTAAATTAAAGTTGATAGTTGATAAAGGGAATTTTTAACCTCATGTTTCCCATTTATATTTATTTTTACGCCAAAGCTCCAAAAACCTTGATAACAAAATTTCCTGTCTTCTAGGCTATTTTCACACATTTCAATAATGCATTGGAATCCCAAGACAATTCGCAATAAAATTAGCATCGTTTATGATGCTAGGTGAGCGGATAAAATGTTATATTTCAGGTTATTTTCAAAATGCACAAAAATCTTGGACATCCTAAGAAATTGTATCTAGATTATGTCTAGAACCGACTATCCTTCACTTAAACTAGTAATTCACATTCTAGCACAACAAGCATATTCATCAAAGAACAGGATGAATTAGTGGGCATTGTCCAGATTTGAATGAAGTATCAGGAAAAACCTAAGCAAAAGGGATTGCAATGGGGTGGGCTGCCTACATACACAATCCCACCATTTCTGGACAGGAATGACCTATACCAATCAGAATAGGTTTGGACACATGAATCATACCTCAATCATGACTCCCACCTCAATTTTGCAAACAGGAGGTTTTGGGACGGTATAACTTATGCCCACCCTATGTGACAGAATAGGACCCAAGAGCGAGGGCGCAAAAATGTGAAGTGTAGAATTTTGTTGGAGTGAAAGCACCTCAAGAGCATGTGTGCATATATACATATATCAAGGTCATGAGTTTGAGAAGAAGGAAATAAAGAACGGGACCGAAACGAAATGAGGTGTTTCTAGCTCTAGTTTCGGATGAGCTTATCCCAATTCTGTTTGGTAATAGAATAGCGTGGCCATTCAAAAAATATAGAAGGAAAGAAATTTTATATATATAATTGTAAATAAACTAAAACTCAAAAAATGTCAATCATTCAGCTCATGACTCAATTCAACTAAAATACATAGGTGGGAGAATGACGGGCAATGGAAAGAGAAACGGCACGCTTATGAGGAATTCGAGGATGAGTCCCAATCTATTGTTTAACTCATGGTGGAATTCATAAAAATGACAATTGAACCCTAGCCTTGATAAATGTGGAGGTACTGGTACTCATATATAAATTGTTTGAGTTATGCCCATTGAATTTAATATATAAATTTTATTATGTCAATGAATCATACAAGCTGAAGATCATGGTTTACAAATCCCCATTCTGTCACACAATACTGATTTTGTAATGCTTTAGGCTTGCAAGAGCTGCCCTCTGACCATCAAGTGGAGTCCCATCAAATATGAATTGTCAAATGTCTAACTCATTTTCTTCTTCAAATTAGGAAGTAATAATCTAGCTATCTGATATTCCCTGCTTTGCTATAAATATAACAACAATTGGAGAACTTAGTCATCATTAGGGCTGCAATCGAGCCAAGTCGAGTGAAGTTTTAAGTGTTTGAATTCAGCTCGGGAAAGAACAAGACCTGACTCTGCTCGGCTCGGCTCGGCTCGGCCTTTGATTTCATGTGGATGGAAAAAGACCATGTGCAAGACACATGCCAATTTAAAGGGTATTACAGTAAAACGACAACTCATTCTCACCAAAACCAACTCAGTACAAGATATCATTCTCTCCTCTCTAACTAAGAAGTAAGAACAATGCAATCACCGGACATGGATGTCGGTTCGGAAAAAAGCGAGACGGAGATGGTGATTGAGGTGTGGCCGGAGAAGTTGACAACAATGTCATTGGTGACGGAGCATCCAACGGTGGAGGTGGGGCTGTGGAGGGTCGAAATTAATTATCTTGTTCCTATGTTTCCCCCTTTTCTCTCAATTTTCTCCCTCTTTTTCAATTTCCTCAAAAGGGTACTTTCCTTCAGCTATGTTCCTTGACATCCATGTCTTGTTCTTTGTCATTTGCCTCCCTTTCATCATAAACACTGTCAAATCATCAAGCAGCAGCTTTGCATCAAAATCTGATTCCTTTGAGTTGGCTTATGGTGTTTCGAGTGCTGCCAACGATGCCAATGGCCAGAGTTGGGTTCAAGATTCCGATTTCCTTACATGAACGCCTGAATTTTACCATATGAATCTACATACCAATTCCCAGTTTTCCAAAGAAATGCAACTGTGTTCGACTCCATTTCTACCCATCTTCTTGCAACAATTTCAAATCTTCAAATGCCTTTTTCTCATTAACCGTCAATGGATTCACCCATCTCAAACGTGAGGGGTGCAAATCTTTGTGTTTGTCTTTATACATACAAATATATGTATGTATGTATGTGGGTAGAGAGAGAGAGAGATATACCAAAGCATGACAATGGAGGAAGTAGAGCATTGAGAAACTACCAAAGCCCATAAAATGCTTGCACAGAGAAACCATTCCAAGTTTCAGGACACCCACCCCACAAAGTGTAACCCAGGAGCCCAAAACCAAAACCCACCATGGGATATCAAACACAACAACCACTCTGACTACCCCAAACTGAAATTGATAAACAAAAGCCAACTAAGCAACACATGAATCCCAAAAGCTGCCAGTGAAACCCTAGGCAAGCATGAAAGGAATACCATTGGTGAAGTTATGGGGTTGAAGCAAGAAGGGAAAGGAGAACATGATTCTGTAATTCCATCTTTGTTAGGGACGAATGTGGGTGGGTTTGGGTGAGGATAGTTGTAATTTTACAATAATACATTTTAAATTGACATGTGTCTTGCACGTGGTCTTTTTTCATACACATTAGGCGATCAACTGCGATGGAAGGATGGAATTGAAATGAGACTAAAAATTAGAGGGTGAAATTGACAAAATTGAAAGGATAGGGACTGAAGTGAAGTTCAAGATAAAGTTTAAGGGTGAAAAGTGTAATTTACCCTTTTATTTACTAAATATACAACTCCCAAAGCAACATCCTTAATTTTATTCATATATATTATTAGTGTATCAGATTTTGAACTAATGTTGTCTTGTGTTACGGTTTGAAATGACCATTGTATTATATATATTATTATATTATATTATTGATATATTAATTCGAGTCGAGCTTAACCGAGCCAAGTTCAGTCATTTTCAAGCTCAGCTCGTATTACCTTGTTGAACGAGTTTGAACGAGCTACAACCAAGTCGAACTCGATTTGTTCATGAATGACTTGGTTCGTTAGCAGCCCCAGTCATTATTATCACCCATGTGTCCTTCGTGTTGGCTTTACTCATTAAATAGAATCACACATAGTATGAAAGCACCAAAGAAAATGAAATATAAAAAGACAGGTAGTATCTACATATAAATTACCTTGATGGAACGCTTTTTTATATCGTGAACAAAAAACTGCCAGATGGTTAGCTTCAACACGTGGAATGAAATAATTGCTGCTCTATACAATGCCAAGAATGGGCCAAAGCGGTAGAACATGGAAACACTTTTGGAGCTATAAGTTCCAAGTGCATGTCCAAACTCACTTTCTAGTGATTCCTTTCTCAACTTTGCATACTCAGCAGATGGCCTTTCACCATGCACACTGGTAAAGCTAGTAGAAAAGCTGCACTAGAAGCCGTAAGTTGAAGCAAAAAAAGTATAAAAGGAAAATGAGAAAGGAGTTCACTAAATGAAATGGATTGTCATCGTGCTGCATATGGATGATGAATGTCAAGTACACCACTAATAAACTGCTTCCATGCATAGATATGTCATAAGAAAAGAAAGCAGCAACTTAGATAACCTCACTTACAAATTTTGGTGCAACAAGTATGGTAGAATAGATGTATTTTGTCTTCTTGCAATTCCAATATTTTTCTGGCCTGCCAACATGGTCTCAACTGGACTGACATTATGTAAACCTGCAAGAAAAACACAATTGAAGTCAGAATAGCAATAGCCACATTATAACCCAAGTTGAAATAAATAAAGAATTAAACATCTCAGTTTTCACAATCTCAAATGCATGTATCGGAAATTTCAGACAAGGCTAGTCATTCTAGATCCACCACACTTAATGCCTCAAGACTTATTCAGTTATTTGTTGGCTCGATGAAGATAGGCAGTCCAAGATATAAATCCAATCCCGCCATCAACTCTAAAAAAATAGATAAGAAAGTATCCTACTCATGGCACTAAGGCCAGTCAATCAGACATCCAAGAGAGCATAATTTGTTACATATAAAGCAACTTTGGCAGGATGGATGATAAATATTGACAAACTACTAGCCAAAAAAAACGAGCAATAAATATTGACCAACTTATAATTGAGCTAGACTAATCAAAGTAATATTGATTGGATCTTCTATTTCCAGTTTCCAACATATTTTCTTAACCCCGGGCGCTGGGTGGTGGGGAAAGAAAAAGGAAAAGGAAGATTCAATTTCACGTTAATAAGAGAAGTCATCAGCTAATTATTATATAACCAAAACTCAATTCTTTTTTCCTTTTGGTATTCCCATTACTACTCATCTACTCCCCGTGCTAGATCTTTTGAATCAATAGCAAAATAGTACTCTTCTACAGCTCAAATTTTGTGAACTCATCCACCACCCTCTTTCATAGGAAACTAAATAGAAAAAGATGAAAAGAAAGGGTGATGTAAGCAGCACATGCATAGTGCATGCTATGCCTCTAGTCCGTCAAAGCAAAAAAAAAAAGATGACCAATTGAATGCCCTTTACATCAATGGCTTATGAACCCATCCAGGCTGAGTTCAGGCTGGTCAGAGCTCAAGTTAAGAAGTCAAGCATAATATCATAGCTTCACCATAAATGTTTAGTCTAGTGAATGAGCTTGAGCCAGCTCTAAACAAAACAAGCTCAAACTGTTCATGCAGTTTGCGGTCTGTAGAGCTGTCCTACTTGAACCTTATGTTGAGACCATTGGCAACAAAATCCAATATAACCCCTAAAGACAGGTTGATTAATATAACTCAAGAAATAATTTTCCCAGCCATAAATGCCCAATCCCAAAAAGAATGACGTATAATGTCAAAATGTCATAGAAAAGTCAAAGAAAAAGCAGCTTCATTTGTTTGATAACCCTAACTAGACTAACTGAAGGCTTTTAATATATTCCAATAGAAGCCCCAAAATGCAAGAGCTGAAACTTGACAAAAAAAAAAATTATTCAGATGATGATGCCTCGAGTCTAGGCAGAACAAAATCTATGTAATTTTCTTTTATAAATAAGGAAGGATTCAATATCAAACACCAAACGGAGGTGCAACTATGCATATACGGCGTATACAAAGAGGAGAACTGCCTATAATCTCATATTGTATAAAAACTCTAGAAAAGAATCTATAGACAAAAAAAGACTCCCTTTAATCGAAAGCAAATCATACAGTGTCTCAAGTTCAGAAAGAAAATTGTCCCTAAATCTTCTATTCCTTTTGAGCCAAATGCTCCACCAAAAGGCAAAAAGAGTCGCCAGACTTCCCTCACTCTCCTTCTCATCTTTTTGCCCCTCCAACTAAACAGAACTTCTTCTACAGAATGAAGCACCCATTGAATTCCAAGTAGGGAGAAGAGAAGTCCAAAACTCCCTTGCCACCATTATACCAGACTGAGAAACAAAAGGTGACCAACTAATTCTTCGTCACACTTGCACATGTAGTAACGAACATTATTATTCCCTGCCAATGAAGATTACAAATTGCTGAGAATCTTACCAAGGGTTGTCATCCAACCACAAAAAGGCAACTTTGGGAGGAGACTTTGAAGACCAAATAGACTTCCGTGGAAATGGATGCCTTTAGCCTCCTAGAAGCATATGGTAGTATGAGGTAACCTCAAAAGCTACTCTACTAGACCTCACCCACTTCGACTCATCTTACAAACCATCCTCTAACTCAAAACATACAAACCCCTATAAAAGACCATAATCTCCTCCACCACCCAATTCTAAACCGATCTAATAAAGAGAGTCCCCAAACGACTCCAGTGCCAGACCTCCTCAAATAATATAATCTACTATTGTTGCTTCCTATTAGCTGCAATCCTTGGAGACCTAGAAAAGACTGATTCAAAAGGTATCACCACACCAAACGAAAGTATTTTCTTACCTTTTAATCACTCCAAAATCATCCATGGCCAACATTTATAGGAAAGACATCACACCAAACATTTTTGGAATATAAATCATGCATTTTGATTTGCAACCTTCTTTTTTATTTTTAAATGAGTGTGGAAAACCTAGGTAATAAGAATTAGAAAGCTCAAGGAGAAGCAGAGTATAAAAGTTATGGGCCTCCAACTCTTGGATTTGTTCCTTTAATGTACTCTTTTATGGCTTTTTGGAGGTTCTCAAATGCCTATTCTCTTCAGGAAACTATAATTTTCAAAATCAATTACAATCCTGAAAACTAATTTAAGAGGTGGGGCTACAGGGAGTTCATTAAAAGAGTAATACTAAAATTAATTTGCATTCGAAATCAAAAGACTGAACTCCAATCATTTAATCTTAACATCAATAACTATAACAACCCAAACTTGATGCCAAGAAAGTAACCATTCAGTTAAGTGCAAAGTTGGGCAATTTTTTTTTTAAGACCAGGCTATCCAGCGATTTGATAACCCTATTTGAGGCTAAAACATTAAAAAAAAATTGATATGTGCTATAATAAGTGCATTTGACAACACAAAATTAGTTACTAATTTTATGCAAAAAGGGTCCAAATTTTTAGCCATTGAGACCTAATTTCTCACTCATCACTTTGATTTAGTGAACTGAGCTTAAGTGGATTCAGCATATTATGCAGATTAAGCCATGTAAGACAAGCTAATTGGAAGATAGTTTTTAAAATAACTTCGATATGACAAAATTTACTTTTACTTCAATTGACAAAACCAAATTTACTTTAAATTGACAAATTTATGGTCATGTTACAATTTCACCAACTTAAAGTCTTTAGGGTAATTAATTCAATTCTAAAACTTTCAGTTTTATCCAACAGCCCCTTGATAAGGTTGGATATTTAGAACAGTCTACTTTCAAGTTTCAAGTTACCAATAGGTTGGCCCTCGACCTAGCTGAATGAAACCGTTTTGGGAACAAGTAACAATCTTCTATTACTTTACATGGTTAAAAATTAATATTATTCTAATTAGCACATACAAATGGCCACATTAAGAGATTAAATTCATTAAGGTTACAAGATTTCTGCAAATAACCAGCAAAGGTGACCTCGTTCGTGACCTCTCCTAAAACCAGTCATCTCTGCTTGGTTAGTGAGAAAATGTGGAAGTCTCAATATAAATAAATCACATTCTCTAATACTGTGATTTGGTTTCGATGGCTCCAGTGCTTCCATTTCAAAGAAACAAATACAAAAGAAAGCTTAAGCCTCAGAATCCGGTTTTCTTTTCTTTTTCCACGGTCTATCAGCATATAAACAGAAATTTACTGGGAAAAATGAATTTAAATGAGCATGTTTATTCTTTAAAAAAAATCAGGAAAAAAAATTATATGACAGGTTAAAACGGATAACTAGATCAAAAAAATAATCAAATAAATCAGCCGGATATATTTTAAACTCAAATTAACAAGGGGACAACGACAATTATTCTAACAACATTGATGAATTACGTAGAATATAAATGCAATTTGAAGCAATAGGAAGAGGAAGAGAACTGTACTTCTTCTGGGGATTACCGAACGGTGTCGTTTGAGACTAACGACGACATTCCTCATAGACTGAGATTTCAACAGACGAGGGATCTGGGACTTCATGAACCCTCTGAAGATGGCTTCTGCGACTGCATTGGTATCTAGCGAGCGATGAGTGTTATGCCAGCCAAGTGTTTGATGATATGTGACAGAAGAACACCGCTTTTAGAGAGAGCAGTTTTTAGAGAGAGAGAGGAGGTGGGGGAGGGGGGAGACCGGTAACGGTCTTCAAGGACTGACACGTTTACGTTTACCTGCGGCTTTGGGCAGTAAGTGGACACAATTGGGTCTCTAAATTTGAATTTTTTTATCAAACTTACGTAATTTGTGTTTAATTTAATATAATTCGGGTAATTTTTTATTAATTTATTTAATTTTTAAAATCATATTTTTTTAAATTAATTTTTAAAAAAATTATGTTTTCAAGTGAATATAAAATTTCGTCGCTGGTCAGGGAAAGATTAATGGGCTGAGGGAGGCCTGTAAGTTCACAGCCCAATCGTTTAGGGGGTCTGTAATGAACCAACTTTATTTGTGGGTATGACCAAGCAGCTATTGAAACCCTGGGGAAAATATGAAAAAACAAATAATTGCAAAACAAATGTTATTTCTTCTATTAAAACTATTTTCATGTTACTGGGAGAATTGCGAAAACGATAAAAAGAAGTTGAAAATAACAATTTTCTACTCAAAATTATAGTACAATTAAATCTTAAAAATAATAAAATTATGATCTTATCGTGCTCTATATTTTATGTTCTTTAGATTCTTAAAAAGATTTAGAGATAATTATATTAACCTTTTTTACAATATCTGTTAGAAGTGCACATGGGTCGAGTTATAATAAAATTGGAATTAATCTAATTTTAAATGGTTCTAAAACAAGAAACTGAAATTGAAACCGCTAATAAGTATACCCGACTTGATCCCATCAAAATATTTTTGAATTAGATCGAATTGAACCTTCTTTTTTTTTATTGAAATGTTATTTAATATGATTAAGCAATAAAAAAAATAAAAAAAAATAACATGAACAACGTTAATTATCTTTTATTTTACATAATTTTTCGAATTCATTATATATGTATTAGTGTCTAAAGTCAGTAAGGGGCAATTGGTGGCTCTTTTAAGAGCTGACATGAACCTCTCAAATTTATTTCAGTACTCATGACCCCTGCAAATTTATCAAGTGAAGTGTTTGACGGGAATAATAATGGGGAAATGGAGGAAAATAAAAGGAAGTTAAAAGGCTAGTTTTGATATTGAAGATGCAATGGCCCCTGAATCGCTAATTTGCAAGAGCTAGCTGTCATGACACGATGCAATCATCTATAATATGATTGCAAAATTTAGGAATGCATGGTCTATGATCAGAGATTTATATGGTGTGTGTGTGTGTGTGTGTATATATATATATATATATACACACACATATACTATTTATATATATAATTTTCAAGAACCTGATTTTTTTATAAAAGTTTAATTCTCAGGTTAGGTCGGTTATCCAAATTTTAAATCTGAAACAATCCGAAAAAATCGATTTTAGAACTGACATAATCCAAATCTTCTGTAGAGCCGACTCAACTTGAATTATTCGGTTCGAATTTGATTCAAATTCATTCGGGTCCACGGTTCTGATTTTTTTGTGGACCCCTAACATCTGCCAATCATAAGAACCCCTCCTATAGTTTCTAATATTTTACCAACCTACCTCTTTTATTAAAATTATCGAAAAACGAACGTTAATAGAAAGTATGAATTTATTATTTTACATTATAGATAATATAATAACATTTACTTTTTTTGTTATATCTAACCATTACAGTGACATTTCCTATGATCTCACTAAAGATAGAGAAGGTTAGTATTGTAATGTCCCCGTAATTTTTGAGATAATATATAATAAATATCAAGTAATATAAAAAGAAATTAGGAAAAAATACTATAAAGTCCCTAAAATAAATTTTTCTATCCAAAAAATGCATAATATATTTTTTCTATCTAAAAAGTCCAAAAAAGAAAATTTTAATACAAAAAAATCTAATTATTAACTTCCATCTTAATACCGTTAAAAAATATTACTGATTATACTAAAATGACTTTCAAGATACATTTTAGTAAAAAAAAGACTAAAACATATAGAATAAATTTTTCAATCCCAAAAAATCATAACATTTTATAAAATAAAAATTTATTTTTTAGGCATTTTAGATAAAAAAAAAATTTGAATTGAAGAATTTGTTCTATCTATTATTTAGTATTTTTTAAAATGTATTTTGAAGTTTATTTTGGTATAATGAATAATATTTTCTAACCGTGTTGAGATGAAAGTTAACAATTGGACTTTTTCTATTAAAATTTTTTTTTTTTTTGAATCTTTTAGATAGAAAAAATATATCATGGATTTCTTAGATTGAAAAAATTATTTTGAAGACTTTTTGTAATACCCTGACCCAGATGTAATCGAATAAGTCATGTAACCTTAGCCGTTGGGCTTCTTGATTTATGTTAAATAAATTGGTCAGTTTGAAATTTAAATTTTGGAAGTACGGATAAAGCAAACCATGAATAGTTACCAAAATAAGAAGGAAATTAAAATAAAGCAAAATAAAATAAGTTAAGATAAAAAAAAAAAAGATAAAGTTAATAATAAGAAAAATAGCATGACAATATATATAAATAAAATAAAGTTACCAAATATTGTATGGATATATATATAGTCACAATTATGCATGTGTTTATATATATAATTGGGTGTAAGGTAAGCCGTATAAACATGGGTATATATATGCCAGGTGGGTAGATATGTATATGTGAGTGTGGATCAGTTACATATGTATGTGAGTGTAATATGAGATAAGGGATAAGAAGTAATATGGATCAGGTGGAGTTTGAATTTAAAATAAAGGGGAGAGGGATAAGCATTTCGGGAACAAAAGGATTAGGAGAGAGAGAGAGAGAGAGAGAGAGAGAGAGAGATGTGAGGCGCATGCAGCGTATATCTACATGGATGATCGCATAGGAAGAAAAAAAAAAAAAAAGAGAAAAGGAAGAGGGAGCCGGAGCAACTGAGGGCGTTACAAGATACAGGGGTGAAAAGCAGAGGAAGAGGAAGTCATAGCGAGTCAGAAAATCGATCAGGTTAGTGTGATGGGTCAATTTCTGTTTATTTAAATTTCAAGCACAATGTATAGTTTGATTAACAGGACTATATTAAGCATAAGATTAGGAAGTTCATGCATGCTTGTAGATGTTATGTAGTATGATATTAGAATCAATGCAAAACCCAGGAAAATGAAACATGACCGAACTGTTGCCATAGCCATGAAAGAAACAGTCTAAAACCGACCCAAATAAAATGGGGTTTGGACGCTTGGGGCTTAAACTAGATGATCCTAGGATTCTAAATACACAAAAACTAGGGGCAAAGGGTTAAAGGGTTGAAAGGGAAATGGAGTTGCAAGTGGCGGGCCAAGAAATGGATTTGGCCATTTGAACTCCAAACTTGTTTTCCTCAATGGATTCAAGAGCCTTACATCTCTAGGGTCACAACAAGACAAAAACCACCAAATTTGGTGGAGAAATGAACACATACCGAGGAGATATTCAGATCTCCCATGGAGCGTGAATCTAACCCGTGAACTCGATTTAATCCCTAATACAAATAGGAAAATGCATAGGAATGTCATAGGAACTTTCCTGAATTCGTAGCAATGAAAAACAGTGATTGAAATAGTGCGAAACAGAGGTTGAAAACTCGGGTTTTATGGGTCACTGCGCATGAACTTGAAGAAGATGATGAACAGTGCCTAGACGGCACAGTTTTGTGTTAGGAGGTTGGCTGGAACGGTGACGTTTTGGCGTGGGGCAACTGTTTTGAATTAAGACTAAGGTCGGCTGGTTGGTTGCGGGGAATTGGAAATCAGATCTGGAATTAAATGGGAAATAAATCAGTACAGGGATAGCGTAACACTATTTGCGTGGCTATCCAGCATTTGGCCTAGAATACTTGGAAAAAAAAATGGCGCAGGGACTGCTATCCCTGTCACGACCCGAAACCCACCTTACGCGGATCTCGAGGACGTGATGCCAGTTGGCCACCTTGTCAGTTTTTCTCCACCAACAATGTAACCAACCCAAGGCAACTTCACAATGAATTGCATTCTAAATGTAGGGTCAAAACAGCGGAATTTAAAACCTTTTTGAATTAAGAATGCAATTCATCCAAACACATCAGAGCACGTCTAGAATCAGTCATCAAATATCTCTAAAGTATAATATACATGCTCTAATGCAACCATTCTATTTCAATGAATTACTTAAAGCGGAAGTCACACCATGAAAGTTCAGCTAGTTAAACTCATCTCCAATGATCAACAATTATAATGTCTCCAAGTACCACTTAATCATAATGATCTGACATACTATGCTAACCTCATCACTAATGATGTAACATTATAATACATAACCTTAAAGTTAACCTTACAGTGTTCACGTTCGATCTTTATCTTGAAGTTTATATCGTCATTGTCGTTCATTGTGCATCACTAGTTCCACTAGTTATCTCATTGCATTTCATCCCACATGATGTCACCTGAAAAATGTTAAATAAATGGAATGAGCTTAAACAAGCTCAGTAAGTAAATTCCTAGCTTTGCCATGGGTCAGGGTTAGTTCACAAAAATAATAGTAGAAAGGGATAACAGATATCCAATAGCCAAATGAGTAACAAGAAATACATAGCCAGTCACCAAGATGTACAACAATGACCCGAGGGTCCAAAAGGCTTATCCCAAATAAGATACAATAAGATAATAATAATGAATCCAACAACCGGGATCTAGCCAATCATGAAAATTTGCTGCCACAACAATTACGATAGCCAATCAAAAGTATGACATGCTTGCATAGAATATGAACATCCAACGAGTATCAAAGATATATCACCAACGAGTAAAGTATAACACGATTGCAATAATATGATCATTCACAGGACATAGAATATGATCATTCAATGAATACCAAAGATATATCGTCATCGAGTTCTAACAGAACAGATGCGTGAATCACCCGGGGCCCGGCATACCCCACTAAAACGCATGCTCAGATCCGCCACAGTTCCTCGGGCTCTCTGAAAAGCGTTAGAGCTCTTTTCTCTACAAGTCCCAAAGGACGTACAAGACCCCAAAGGGTCTTTCCCCCACGCAATCTGTGAATGGATGGGCCATTGTGACTGAGCACAACCCCAGGTACATACCAAATATCATGACCAACAAAATTCCACATAGGATGTACAGTTGTACAAAGCAATTGATATCACAATCAACAAAACACGAAGTGTGGAATATCAAGATTTCTATCAACAGAATATATCTCAAGACTAGGTCATGGTATGATAGTGCAAAGAATGCTCAAATATCAATGATCAATCTCACAACGATGTAAGCAAGCAAGTCAAATCCAAAGAACAGGCATAGTCGATAACCATAAGTCGATTGGCTTCAAATCAAGTACATCGGGTAGTGATGGAGTACAAGTTTGGCAGCATATGAGAATAAATGTGACTGGCTGGGAATAACCACATAGCAAAGTTCAGATTACTTACACTTTACTGTTCATTGGAAATCAAGCTATTTCCTCCCCTTTTCCTTTCGACGTGCCTGTCATTGGAAAATATATTTAGTCTATAGTTATAACCGATCTAAGCTAGGATATGTATTTAATATGTCTATCATAGCTATCGGTATCTTAATTACTAATTTAGACTTCGTTATTGCGTCCGGAACGTCGAATAAAAGTAGTTTAGGCTTTTACGAATCTTAAATCGGACTCCTGGATTGAAAAGGACAAAATTGTCATTTGCTCTCTATGTGTCTTTTATTCCCGAGACTTTTTTTTACAAATCGGATTCCACGGTTGAGTCCGGAATGCTCGAAATAATAAATTTTCACTATTCTTTTATTTTAATCGGAGTCCGTTGGACTACCTTTTGAATCAGGGCATTTTAGTAATTTCTCATTTAAATTATTTTTTAATTAAATATTACTTTATTGCTTGGGTCAATTCACAATTAACCATAAATTCTAGGCATAATTTCTAATTTCACAAAGTTCTATTTTATTTTTAAATTAGCTAAAACAACAATTAAATTTACCTTTGACTGGTTAAGTCGATGTCCCACCAGATCCACTCAATCACCTACGGCTATTTTGAATTAGAAGACAATTCCGGCTTAAACCAGCTTTGCCAAGGAAACCAACTCTTCAAGAACAGCTGTGAATAAAATAAAATTAGCAAACTCACTAATTGTTTCAAGAACTCATGCAACTGAATATCCTTATATTAATCTCTGTACTGTTGTTCAATCTCATAAATTCATAACTCAAATCTTTTAAATTACAGCAGTTGTTGGAGGCTTTACACCGGCCTTCAAGGTATTACCTTTGTTGCCAAACTTTATTTTTCTACACTGACTTTTCCTTTCAATCTCACTGAATAAGGCCATGACTTCATTCTCATGACCATGACAAGTCAATCCCAAAAATCTGCCGCTATCACTCACTTTACACAGTACCTAGTTCAACCTTCCCAGTTCTTGATTTCACACCACATGGGTTCATGACAATTGCACCAAAGGGTTGTAATCTAACGGCAACTCCTCTTCACTGCCCATAAACTCCAATGCCAAATGCTGGATGCTTTCTGAAAATTCTGCATAGTTCGGTAAGCAGTCACATATGTAAGCTGTGAAAACACCACAAATTCCTCAAAACACCACGAATTCCTAAAGCAATAATAACGCACAGCCTAATTGAAAACTCGGCATTCCATCCATTTCCTCTGCACCGCTGATCTTCCTTGAGGAAGAGGGTAATTTTGGTTCCTTTGCCAAGTTGCTCTCCATTAACATCCCTTGTGACAGTGAACGATCCACCAACTTGTGATTCCCAAATATACTGCTCATCATCGTTATGCTTTGTGGTCACAACTTCTCAGCAACAAGATGTGCAGAGTAGAACCCAACACCGAATTACCCAATCATACTCACATCAGCCCCCTACCGCAACTCCAGTAGCGGCCACATGCAAATTCTGAGCCACAAAACTGACATCCACACGCACAATTCCGAACCACAACAGGCACCGTTCACCCGCAACATCATCATTTAACGACCAATCAACCACTGCACTCCCGTTCCTCTGCTACATCGCTGCACACACACACGTATATATCTCTCCAAACAACACACTCATCAAATCAAAAATCCGCAATTCGAAACACATCATCTCCAAACACGGACACAACTAGATTCACAAATCCAACCTGCTCAATCTCAACCCGACAGTCCGACTTAGCCGTAGAGATTTCAATTTCGAAATTCAACTTACCGACCAACGGCGCTCACTGGACCTTGCTGAACCGAAACTGGAAACGTCCCTTCTTCACCATCTCATCTATCTCTCTCTCTAAATGGCTTTCCTCTTTGGTTAGACCAATAAAAACAGAAAGTGAGACTTTGATTTTGGTTAGGGAGAAAGAGAAGAGATGGATAGAGAAACTGTGGGTTCCAAAACAGGTAGCGCCCCCCCTTTTTTTTTTTTCTTCAGGTTTTCCTTCTAGTGGCTTCGGTTGCGTCGCCTTCTCCAAGAGCACCGAATCAACGTATATATTTTAATCCCCACACACGGCACCCGCATATATATATATATATATAAACATATATATATTAATATATATATATATGCATATATTTTTATAAACATATATGTATTTTTACACACCTATACATTTTATTTATTTATTTTTCCCGTTCCGGCTTCTGGTTTAAATCGTTTTAATCATTTCTCGATTTACGTGTCTTATTGGACGGCTGACTGTCGCTTGCCCATTTTAAAATTATTCTTAGCTCATAATTGTTATTCCAATATTTTGACAATCTAATAATTCAATATAAATTTGATACTTATTTACGTAATAATGGACTTACAGTCCAGGGTCACATGTCATGGCCCGGTCCAACCTGGGTCGGAGTATTACAATCCCTGTGACTTGAAACCGTGACCGAAAGGGGGAGATTGGAACAACGAGCCACTGTGCCACTGAGGCACACGTGATCTTAACTCACCAAATAAATATATATTATGTAAATAATTAAGTAATAAATAAATTAATTGTATTTCAATAATTAAAGGAATTAAAACGTAGTTCAAAATAAATGAATAAATAGTGTAACCTTACTGTGTCGGACCTTCTGGACCCAATGGTGAGGTCTGTTTTACGAGATGAAGTCCCAAAAAATAAAGTACCCGTAGAAACACCAAAATACCCCTAAGTCAAATGAGAGTCAAACGGACTCCGATTGAGGTGAGTAAATAGTGAATTTTTATTATATCAAACCTATTGGAGTCAACGATGAAGTTTGAATTACGAAAACAAAACCCGAAAAGTAGAGACACATAAATGACCATTTTGCCCATGGGTAAATTAGTTTAATTTGGAAATCGTGAAAGTCCGAATTAGTAAAGAGATACTTAAAGTAGTGAGGAGTTCAAATTGATAAATGGCATTAAAACTAAAACATCTTTACTGATATATATAGGAGATTCGAAAGGAAAAGGGAAGGACACAGGATACTAAGACGCATTAAAAAGGTAAGTGGATTTCTATCTGTTATACATGGTTTTCCAAGCCACGATCTTTCTATACTACCAATTTTGTACTCATATATTTATACCCACTGTTATTGTTCCCACCATGGATATTGTTCTACCTGGTGGATGTCTATTGGTTGATGGTTCATGGCTTGATTCATTGTATTGATATTATTCACTGTATGCTTTATGTTATGATGTTCCATGTTTTGCACACCTCATATAGAATACGATATAATCCTGAGTTATGTTAAATGTCGGGTCTTGTGCTCAAACACATTACCCTTCTGATGCTATCTGATTGACTGGACCTACGAGTCAATTTATGGGACCTACGGGTCAAACGGACATGTGGCAATGATGGCGTTTTTACGCAATGAGTTTTAATGGCATTTTATATGCCTTCATGTTAAAGGGGGGTATGCCAGGCCCCAAAAGACCGAGGGACTGCCAAACCCTGAACAGAGTAAATGCATCGTTCATGTTGACTGTTATGTGATTTTCATTTGATTCATGTGATGTTTCATTTCACTACGAATAGTTCCATGTTGATAGTACCTTTATTCATTTGACTCGATTGAGATCATTCCATTGTGGCAGTACATTTACGTCAATTGTGAACGTTGAATGTTCCCGTATTCATGTTATATCACTGTTCTTATTGGGTTATCATGCCTTACTGTTCATTGGCCATTTTGGCACCTTACTGTTGACTAAAATTGTTTCTATGACTGGCAATCATGTTCATCCATGATCCTTTATGTTCTATGATTACTCTAACTCGTATTTGAGATAGGCGTTTACTTACTGAGTTTGTAGCTCACCCCTTACTAAATTTTTCAGGTGAGAATGCTACAGAACCACAATAAGAGGTTAAGAGTGTAGGAAGACAATTGAGGAGCATGGTAGAATGATATAGTCTCTCCCATGTAGTCACCACCTAAAAGTGGTTATGTTTAGACTGTTGCCTGTTTTATTTCCAAACTTTGAATAATGGTTGTAATAAGGCTTCTGCATTTTATTGATTATGTTACATTATTTATTGTGATTATTAATGTTAAGAATGAGGAAGGTAGGGAGGCCATTGGGCCGGCCCCGCGATACGAGATTCGCATAGGGTGGGTTTCGGGTCGTGACACTTTTTAGTATTTTTTTCAAAAAATTATTATAATAATATATAGTCAATTTATTTTGTATAATAATGGATCAAAAAAAAATTAGAGTCAATTGAAGTTAATTAAGACACCTTGAATAGTCATAAAGGCAAAATAGTCAATTGAAATCATGAAATTATAATAATAGAAAGATACTTTACTTGAATGTAAATAAATATGAAAATGTGTATGAGAGTGTAATTATGTATATTGGGGTGTGAAAAGAACCAAATAAAAAGGCAGAATGAATAAGAGAAATTAAATGAGGAAAAAAAGGGAAATTTAACCAAAACAACTTTTGGCTCATACTGTCACGGCCCGATTTTCATAAACCTGAGGCGTGAATGAAATAATAACATAAAAGAATTAAATAAATTTATTCATTTTTAATTGACTTTTACTTATTAATTTCTAAGATTATGTCTTATAATGGCTTAAAATGTAGGCTAAGCATAGTCTAGGTGCTCACATAATTCAACTTCTTGGTGGTGACCAAACATGGTCCAAGTGGTTACTTAGCATAGCCTATAATGGTGACAAAGTATGGTCAAGGTTGGTGGCCCAATATGCCTAAGTAAATGTCAAACATTTTCCTAAGTAGTGACCAAACATGGTCCCAAAGGATGGCCCAACATGGCCCATAAGTGCGCCAAAACATGGTTCAAAAGAGTGGCCAAACATGGCCCAAAAGGGTGGTCAAACATGGCCTAAAAGGGTGGTCAAACATGGCTTAGGGATTGGTCAAACATGGCCTAAGGTGATTGGCCAACATGGCCTAGGGGTTGGCCAAACATGGCCCAAGGCAAATGGCCAAGGGCTGGTGTCAAGAGGTGCAGGGCTGGGTGCCCATGGGGCTGTCAAACAATAGGGCAACAGCACACGCAGGGCACGTAGAGGCAGCAGGCCCGCTGCGCGCAGAGGGGGCAGGCAGGAGCGCGAGGCGAGGGACTCGCACACGCGGTTGGGGCACAAGCAGGCTAGGGCTAGGGCACAAGCACTGTAGCTACAGTGTTTATTGTAACTTGATTTTTCCTATTTTTAAATTTTTCTTCAAAGTGCTGCAACTAGTTTTTCCCATTTTTAACCTACTTCCTCTAGGTTTTTAACCCCCACTTTTTGGCACTCTTTCCACCCATATATGGGGCATTTTACACACCAACAACTCTTTTAAATTCACAAAATTTTAACGTGGTCTCCTTTGTTTTTTAAGTCTTTTCCACCTAATATTCCTACAATACAATCCACCATTTCTTAAGCTAGCAACCAAAATACATCCTTTAATTCAACTAAACTATTTATACATCGTTTAAAACATACAATCCCCTATACATACACATATACTTAAAATTCAAAATGTCACAACCTCATGCTCATTACAAATGTAGGGCATTGCCCATAGTTTCCATACTACACAAAGATTTACAAGTTAATTACATATGTCTTAGAGCTTATGCCCTCATAAAACTCAAAAATATGCCCCAAGGGCCAAATGTCCTTCATAGTCCATTTCTCCCTCCATTCTTCAAGACTTCATCAAGTCTCAAGTACCAGGAACCTCATCTGTAATATATAATTCTCATATAGAGTCAGCACGACTGCTGGTATGACATAATGCTAATATAAAGAACAAAGATAAGGCGTAACATGTACAAAGTGAACATTTATAAACTATAACCTTTCCAACTCATAAATGCAATGTAATGGCAAGATGCATGACACACACATGCAACTCTATGCCCAACCCATGCCTCGCTTCACGGTCCACCCCCGTCAGCCCACGAGTACTGTCATTGGCCAGATTTTAGGTTTTTCACCACACGGATCTACACCCTCATAATGCATAGCGCCAAAGTGCTCAACCCACGCCATGTTTCCAAAGATTCAAGTATGCCAAGATGCCTTGATTTTTCTATGCAAGTTCAATGAGGCATTTTATCAAACACATGGAATATGCCTTAAATCATGCATTACACTTAAAGCAACTATAACTTTTGAATTACAAAACTTTATCTACATGAACCTAGTATGTAATCCAATCAATTACACACATAAAGATATTACATATTCACAACCTTACCAAATTCTCAAAGATTACAAAATACAAAAAGTACAACCACATTGAATAAATCATAACTTTTCAACTACAAGACTTTATCTATATGAACATAAGCTGGAATGCAATGAATTATACATATAGTCATATTACATGTTCATCATTTTAACAAATTCTCAAAAAATACATAGGTACATAAGGTATCAACCCTAGGTTTTCAAAGTAACTATCAGTTAGGTGGTTCTCTAATAACCAATAAGTATGCAAGTCATACAATTAACATATAAAAACACTCCTAAACTTATCCCTATTCTTTACTTAGCAAAATATTATACCTAAAAGGGTTTTTCTCAACCCTAGGGAGTTGGGCTCGCTGTGCAGCCGAACCAATTAGTAAGAATGTAGCCCTTGACGTCGGGAATAACTTCCTAGAAGGAAGCCTTGCGAGATTCGAAGGCTAGAGATGAGTTTTAGAAGCTTGAAAGTTGGAAAAACTTAAGTTTTGTTCACCTTTCTCTCTATCCACAACCTACTGCTCATTCCTCAAACCAAATTTTATGATTTTAACACTAAAGAGTCCTATTTATAGTAAAGGGGGCCACGGGGTGAAAAGATCATTTTGCCCTTAATGAGTTCGGAACCCCGTTACATTACAACTCGTCCCTGAAACACCTCAATTAGACATTCTGCTTTAACCAAAGTTCTTAAAATTATTTTAAATGATGTTTTTCCTAAAAAAAATTATTTTTGCCTGTTAGCGATTGTGGCCAGGCCCACTCGGGATGCCCTTTTCGAGTTTATTTTTCAAACTATCTCCGATTAGGCTTAAATTCTCACATGAGGTGTATTTTAACATTATAAGCATATCTCTCTTCTATAGCATACTCAAATTATGCTTCTAAGCATGACTTATGCCTAAATGATGCATATACAGAGCCCTACTAGCAAATAGTGCCCTACCGGCAAAAATAAAAAATTTATCCTGATTTTTCAGATATTTACACATACAAACACTCATGCACTCACTCAAGGCTAGGGTTTGTGGAAAAAATTACGGTTTTTACATCAAATATCAACAAGGAGGTAGGGGTTCTAATCCTTGGTAGAGAAGATAATGTCTATGGCATTTCTTATGATTTTATATGCATTGATAGCAATATTGTTTATATATGTATATTGTTTGTCTTAGTACCATGAGAAATGTGTAGTAATGTAATTATATGGCATATGTATATGCTTTTTCATCTCTATGACATATTCTCTATTCGATTCAAGTATGGGACGTAGATCATTTAATTTGACGCTCTTACCATGTGTTATTGACATACGCATACTATGAATGTTACTATTGATCACCACTTGTTTGATAAAATGCCTATGGGGAGATTATTGATGCTATTAACTCCATTACTTAACATATTGATGCTTTATTGAATATATATTGTTTATGATAACTCTTACTCATGACCCAAAAAATATTTTATGAGTTGGGGATAGAGTCTCTCTTTGGTCTAGAATCATAAACCCACGCAAGGTCATTTCGGGATTGATATCGAAGTCAGGCCAATCCCGGTGAGATTAATATTAGAGTCAAGCCAATCTCACTATTAGGTCTAGAATCATGTGGGGTTAAAATCAAAGTCGAGTCGATCCCGTGCCATTTCTTATTTTAAATAAATACTTTTGATATATATATATATATGTATTCATTGTTGTTGAATTATGACATGTTTTGATTTATAAAAAATTTTATGGACCTTGTTAAATAAATGTCAAATAACCACTACAGAAGCCCATGCATACACGGTGCAACATTGTATTCTCTCTCTGATTAGATTTCATATAAGGTAGGTGTCATAACCCGAGTTCTTAAACCCGAAGGTGACCTAATTATTGAAAGACTATCAATAAAGTCATGGGGTTTTGTTGTCATAGAACAAAGATGTATTCTTCAATGTCAAATCCCTTAGTTATTAATTCATTCATCTTGATACTTCTAAAGATTAACCATTTAAGCTCTTAGATAACCTGCAATAATTCATATAAAGTGTCTTTAGAGAGGTTAATTTGCAATAAAAGAAACTTTAGTTAATCATTGAAGCTTAATTGAGAGAGGGGTGGAAAGAAGAAGAAGACGGATAGAAGAAGGGAAAGAAAGCCAAATATGCATACATGACTATCGAAAGTGAGAAAAAATGAGGAGCTGAAAGACCACAACAACCCGAAAGAGAGAGAGACTTGTAGAAAAAGGAAGTAACCAAAAAGAGAGAAAATTGAGTTGAGGCTTGAAACATGTATGGTTTCAACTATTGTTAGTCTCGGACAATTTATGTGTTTATTTTGATAGAATTAGACGTTTAAAATAAGCCCAAAGAGGCTTGGAATTCACACATGCAAAGAGAACCGTCATTATTGGACCTCAGAAATTGGGTCTGAACAAACTTAAACCAAACTGTATTTTGGGAATAGGGATCAAAATAGATGAGAAATAGGTTACAATGCAACAAAAACTGAGACATTTGGCTCAGAAATGAGCATTTTATAAGAGGTTGCAAGGTTTAGGGGATAATTGGTCCACCCAAAATAACTTTGACTAAATTGATTTTTGAGACCTTAAGAATGTAGAAACTTACTCAATGATCACAATGGTCTAAAAACGATAAAAAATGGTGATGAAACGAATGAGAAACAATGAAAATTCAAGCTCGTCGAAAAATCGGGGTGAATGGAATCTGGCAGTTTAACTGAGAATTATTAGACCAAATTGACCTTAAATTGATCTTAAGAGGGTTTAGAATGATTTAGAATCAATAATGGCTCAAAAACTGAACGAAAAATGGGTTTTAAAGCTATAAATTTTCTAGTTTCCAGCACCGTTGCCAGAAACGATGACCGGCGATCCACCGAAGAAGAAGGTTACTCGAGTTTGGTTAAACAGGTCTTCGATCATGAGTTCAGGTCAAAACCTGCCCAGGCACAATAACGGTAGCCAAAACTACGCCGTTTAAGCATTTGATTTAATTGTTTTAAGTGGTTTTGGATTGTTTGGCAACACGCATAAACCCCTAATTTGATAAATCAGTTAGGCTTGGTATATCTTATCCCTAGTTTGGCTCCTTATTTGCTGTTTGGCAAAACAAAAATTAGAAAAATAATGGGAGCCACAGCTCCTCAGGTTTGAACCATGAACCTCCCACACGTGGGAGACTTAAAGTGTCATATATGTGCCACTATGCCATTGTGGCACTTGTGTAAAAATAATAATAAAATATATACATATTATTAAATAAAATAATTTAATTATGATAAATGTTTCGTACCCGAATAAAATAAAAGAATAGTGTATTATGACTTTTTTTTACGTTCTAGGACCAAATGGAAAGGTCCATTTGGTAAAATGGAATCCCGAAAATTAGGACACATAAAATGTAATAATTATAAAAATGCCCCTAGGCTTAATAGAAGCTATAGATATGCAAATTAAAATCCGGAAAAGCCTAAACCAATTATCTTCGACACTCTAGACCTAACATTGATTTCCTTTTAAGAAAAATAAGACTCAGTAACAAATAAAAAAATGACCAATATGTCCTTAAGACTTAATAAAGCTATTGGAAGAGTGTAATTGGACTAGAAAGAGCTCTAAGTCAACAATTAAATTATGTGATACTTTAAGCAAGTGTTTAATAAGATCTTGAATTGTGTTATAGGGACTTTAGACTAAGGAAATGATTTTGGCATAAGACCTTTAGATTTCAGGTGAGTATTTCATGCCATTTTTAAGGTGGATTTTATTATAGATATAAATATTGAATTCCTTTATGACATTGATAATAGACATCTTTCACTTAATATTATTTTGAATGACTTATTGATTTATTGTCTTTTCCTTTATGACTTTTGATTCAAGAAAATATTTCGTCATGATACTTAAAACACTATATGATTTCTCATACATCTTTGAATTGTTTTGACTAAATACTAAATATAGAACTCTTATTTGGATAACTGAAGTTGTGATTGATGATTATTGATTTTGGATATGATTTTGATATTTTGAATGGATCAATCTTCTATGTATGGTCATTATTGAATAGATTGTGACTTTATCGAGCCCTATTCATGGGGTATATTGGCGGCGAGCTGCATAAAACGGCGTTATCAAACTAGTTTTATCAAACATCGATCTCAGTCAACAAGGTTTTAATTTTGCTGACCATAGAATCTTCTATGTTTGGTCATTATCGAATAGATTGCGACTTTATCGAACCCTAAACACGGGGTATATCGGTGGCAAGCCGCATGAATAGCATGGCAAGCCGCATGAATAGCATTATCGAACTAGTTTTATCGAATATCGATCTTAGTCAGCGAGGTTCTAATTTGTTTACCATAGAAGAGGAATTTATGGGCTTGAACTCTTATGTATATCGAATATGAACCATGATTGAACTTTGAACCATCAAACTAAGAATTATAGGACTATGATACTGACTACTAAACTATGATTTTGTTTATCGAACCATGATTTTGAACTATGACTATGATTGAACTATGATATTGGCTATCAAACTAAGTTATTATTTATCGAACTACGATATCGAACTATGATATTGATTATTGAACTATAACTAAGATCGAACTATGATATTGACTATTGAACTATGAATTTTATTTGTTGAACCAAAATTAAGATTGAACTATAATATTGGTTATTGGACTATGATTAAGATTGAACTATGATATTGATTATTAAACTATGACTAAGATCGAACAATGATATTAAATATTAAACTATGAATTTTATTTGTCGAACTATGATTAAGATTAAACTATGATATTGATTATTAAACTATAACTATAATTGAACTACGATATTAATTATTGAACTATAACTATGATTGAACTATGATATTGATTAGTGAATTACGACTAAGATTGAACTAAGAACTAATGAAAATGAATTTGATACTATTCGTTGAACTCTTGTGCTTTAACTTAATTATAGACTTGGATATGACGTATTCTATTTCTAAAGGAATATAGACATTTTGGTATAGAACTACATAGTAGTTTTGAAACCCTTGGCATGTTATAGAATTCTCACAAAGCTGTCGAGCTCATTATAGATGTTTATCATGTTTTCAGGCTTAGATAGGCTCATTTCAGGCAATTGAGACTAAGTGCTTAAAGGATGAAACAAGTTATTTTGATGGATCTTAAATGGAAGATGGATTAAATAATTTTTGGCTGCATGAATTATAGATGTGTTATCATTGAACTATAGTTCAGTTGTGTAATTTAAAACTACTCATTTTCATTGTGACATGAAAACTATATTATTCAGAGACAATGGGTAAATGACTGATCAGGTTATATGGCTTACTTTATGAATGTGAAAAAAAAAGAAAAAATAAATAAATTTATTCTGCTGGGTTTGATAGTTGGTAATTAGAAAGATGATTTGATCATTGAAAAGCCTTAGTGGCTAATCACGGAACCCTAATCCGCATAGGCCGGGTTCTGGGTAATGACAAAAGATGTGTTTTTAATAAAGCGAGTTTGAAATACAATGCTCATACCAAGCAAAAGACATATGACCAGAGACAAAGCCAAGTTCACATCTCTCACTTCAAATAATGGTGGATATATGCATTTTTCTAGACAACTCTAAAAGTAAAATCATAGGTATTGGACATATAGGTCAAAATTCTTCCTTATCTATTAAAAATATGCTTCTACTTGATGGTTTGAAACATAATTTGCTTAGCATTAGCCAATTATGTGATAAAGGTTGTGTTGTCATTTTTGAAGCCAATAAATTCTTTATTAAAGATGTACGCAACCATGAAAATGTACTATTTAATACATATAGGGACAATAATATTCATTGCATTAACTTTGATGATATTGCATCACAAAATGTTAAATGTTTTGCGGCTATAAATGAAAGTAGTTGGTTATGGCATAGGAGACTAGGGCATGCAAGTATGGACTTGTAGAGACATGGAAAATTGGGAATACATTTTTCGTTTTGCCGACAAGGCTGTAGGCCATGACAGGGAATCTTGAGCTAAATATTAATGTATTAATTTTTGGATGTGCAATTTAATAATTGGCAACTTCGAAATTGCAAGGATTGGTTGTATCAAAAATACGATATTTATAAAGGGCAGTACATATTAGTCTGAATAGGTTTATAATTAAATATACGTGAACATGACAAATAGAAAAAAAAACAATAATAATGATAATAATAAAATAAAATGAAGTGAAATAATTAAATAAAATAAAATGAGATATATATGGAATAGAAAAGAAAGATAAGAATGAGCAGTGGGTGTAAGTCTTGTATATTAGTATATATTATATATATATATATATATATTAAGTGAGGCGGTGGAGAAACATGTGGCCAAAGAAATAAAAGGAAGAGATAAGAATTGGGAGGAAAAAGATCGAGAAGAGAGAAATAGAAAACAGGGGAGGAGAAGTCGTGTGAAAACAGGAAAGAAAAGAGAGAAAAAGAGAAAGGGGAAAAGGGGAAGAAAGAGAGAAAGGAAGGGGGGAGTCGCGCAAGGGGGCGACGGAGAAGCGACGGCGGAGGAGACGATCGTCGACGGCGTGGCATCGGAGGTCATTGATCGGACGGTGGTTGAGATTATTGGGAGAGAAGATCGCGACTTCGTTAGATCTCGGGGATGGGATCTTTGCGGCTGAATGGATCCATTGAGGTATGATTGAATAGGTTAGTGTATGTATTTATTTGTGTGTGCGTGAAGTGATTGGCGATGGGTTTTGGATTACGATTGGGGCCGTGTGTTGCGGATTGGAGGGACGCGAAGCAGCAAATGTTGTACCTGGATTTGGGATTTTTATGTGGTTTTAGTGCTGTTGTTACTGTTATTTTATTTGGTAAGAACACAGAGGAAATGGAGGTTGTTGCAGGCAGAGGTTGCAACGGGGATATGGAGGAGTGAGCTGCTCTATTAGGGCGATGATGATGTTGCGACTGTAGTGGATGGGTTCTATGAGGTATATGGGTGAAGTATTTGGTGATTGTGATGCCGAACTAATGGTAGATGATTGGATGGGAGAGGAACTGATGCTGCAGCAGGAGTATGTGTAAATATATACGTGTGTGCGTGTTGGAGTAGCAGTGTAGCAAGTGGTCTGTATGTATATGTGTGTGTTTGTGAAGCGGTGCAAGGGGCTGAATCATGTTGGGAGTGTGGATTGTTGGATGGTTATTAGTGATAGAGATGACTTTGAGAGCCAAACAGTAAACATAGTGAAATTATTACTATTACTGAAGTTGTGACAGCAGCGTATTAGGAACTGATTTTGAAGCAGAAGTGCAGATGGGTTTGTCTATGAATTCTGTTGATAGCCGAACTCGGTAACGTAAGCTTGTAACCGCGTAGAGAGCGAGTGGGCCGTGCTGTTCACTCAGCTGGTGGCTTCTTTAGATGGGTAGACATGGAAGTTCACGAGTCGTGGATGATGCGGCTGGCTTGTCAGAGCAGCTGATGAAGACAATTCAGAAGCTATGTATGTTTGGTGATTATGGGAACTACTGTACAGCAGAGGCTCACAAAAAGGGGCTTGAGGAATTTGATGGAACTGAAGTAGGGGAAATCATGCTGGCTATAGTGAAGATGAGTTATAGGGGACCTATGGGTGTTATTTTCTTGCAAGCTGTTGGGCGAATTGTGTTCTGTAGTGGTGCAAACGAGGATTTTGCATTGAGAGGTGGCTGTTGATCGTAGATGTGATTCCAAGTGCTTTAACTAAGGAAATGATAATGTTAGTGTCGTGGGCAGTGGAGTTTGAAGTGAATCAGGGGTGATGGCCGTTTAGGCATTGTTTGATGTGGCAATTTTGGTGCTTTAGGACTGCTCTAGAGCTGAGATATAGATGCTTGGATAATGCTCATGAGTCTTCATCTTGCTGTAATGGTGACAAAGAAGTTGGCTCACAATCAGCAACGGAGAGAGCTACTAGTATTTATAGAGATGATAGAGATGGGGTTTCCTCCACAAAAGGTCACATTTAAGACACTGTATTGAGGATTGATGCAGTCTGATGTGTTGAGAAGTTGGAGAAGATTAAAGGAGCAACTTGAGGAAGGGAAAGTTCTTCAATATCTGATGGATGGGATGATAAGATGGATAGGATGATAAAAAGACAGAATCTGTCAGGATCATCATCTGCTTGAGGGAAAAAGGTTGAAGAAGCTGATGAAACTGGATTTAAAATGGTTGGCCGACTCGATCAACCTACCGGAGTGTTTTTCTTCAACTTCTGAACCATGGAGTAAAGATTAACCTGGTTGATTGGATTGCATAGTGGACATAGCTTCATAGGGTTGAGATAACCTGATCAGGTATGGCACTTTGCTAAGTAAGGAATAGAATTAAATTAGGATTGATATGCATATTGATTGAATGATTTTTGTGCTCGATAGAAGATCACATAGGAGTTGTTGCTTTGAGAAACTTTGAGTTGATTGTTTATGTGCTTCCATGTTTCCTGTGATTATTTGAGAGTTGTGATTTATTTCTTGTGTTGTCATCATGGGTGATTTATGTTTTAGAAGCATTGTTGATATTGTGACATGTGGATTGCATAAGTATTGAGATTGATTGTGCACGATGCGTATATTTGTGGATGAAGTCTTATGATTCAGCTGCTATTGTTATTTTTAAGAGGACGATATTGTTTAATTGGCATGCTTTATGCATCGGTGAAATGTTTTATTGAGATTATGTCGTTGTGTGATGAATGCATGGCATATTGGCATTGGGTGAATTCTTTGGGCATATGGCGTGAGTTGAGCACATGGTGCTTTGCATTATGAGGGTGCAGATCCTGTGGTGAAAAACCCAAAATTGGCCATTGCATTGGTACTTCGAGCCATCGGGGAGTACCCGTAAATGAGACATGGGTGTGGCATTGAGATGCATGGGTGTGTCACGCATATTACCTGTGCATTGTGTTGATGAATTTGTGAACGTGATGTAGGGTTTTATAAAGATGTAGTTTGTACTTTGCCATTATATTGTACGCATGATTAGGGAGGCATGTAGATATACATGTACACTTGCATATGCCACGTCTTAATTTTGTTCCTTGCATTAGTATTGTACCATACCAGCATGTTGGCGCTGACCCAATCGTGGGAACCATATTTCAAGATGACATTCCCGACACCTGAGGCTTGAGGAAGTCTAGCCGAGTGGAGGAGACTTGACTGTAGATGGATATTTGGCCTGAGAGGCGTGTTTTGTGATGTACGGGCTTAAGCCCAATGACATATATGTTGTATCATGGTTGTATATTTTTGGTTGTATAAGTAGGCGATGTATATTTAACTTTGATAAAGTTGTAGCCATTGAGTGAGGATGGATTGTGATGTGTTTGTATATATATAATGTATTGTGATTATCAGGGGGAAAAATGCTCGAAAAACAGAAGAGGTTTTGCCGAAATTTTTTTATAAAACTGGGAATGAATGTGTATTGACAGAGATATACGGATGCATAGTTATGTTAGTGGAATAGGCTTGTATCGAGATTAGTTAAATTGTTATTTATTTATTTATTTACTTTATATTTTATTTTCTTTCTTTTGTTTCGTTTAGTCGCGTCCCCGAGTTCGGTCAGGAATTCAGGGCGTAACAGGACTTGATTTCAAACTTGTCTAGACATAAAATATTTAGATACTTACTCAAAACTAAATTTATAAAAGATGGTGTTTGTGGTCTTGCCAATTAGGAAAATAGGTCAAATCATCCTTCAAAAGGAAGAATGATCTCAACAAATAAACCATTGTAATTCAGACACTTAGATCTATTTGGACCAACTAGAGTTGAAAGCCTAGGAGGAAAACAATATGTCTTCGTGATTGTTAATGATTACTCAAGCTATACTTCGGTGTTATTTCTCTCTCACAAAGATGATTTATATAAAGCCTTTACAACATTATGTAGAAGAATCTAAAATGATAAATACTATCTCATAAATAATGTTAGAAGTGATAGGGGAAGATAATTTAATAATAAAGATATAGAAAAATATTGTGATGAATGTGAAATTTGTCACAATGTTTCAGCTCCTAGAACTTCCCAACAAAATGGAGTAGTTGAAAGAAAAAATAGGTCACTTAAAGATATGGAAAGGAAAACTAGTATTTGTTGCTTTCACGATATTTTCAAATAGGGAGACTGAAGATAAAAGTTTTTATTTTGTAATGTTCGCTAATTTCTTTTCCAAACATTGTCAATGTAAGTGTGTCTAGTAAGAACTTAAGGATACTTCCTTTCAAGCTTCAATGCATTTCACCTATTGATGTTAGTAGAATAATAAATCTCTTATGTTTAGAAAGGGCAAATAGATTTAGATATCTAATTGTTAAATTAGGAGGTTAGGCACTCATTTCATGAATTCATATTTTTCTCATACATTCATGGATACACTTCACACATTTTGTTTCACTTTACTTTTCGTGCTTAGATCTTGATTTTATCTTAAATTTGATTTAAGAAAATCTTTGAATATCTTAAAAGATTGTTTTGAATATTTTTCAACATTTAAAATTAGTCTCATGATTTTTTGAAACAAGGTCAATTAAAATGAATTTTAAAAATATTTTTTAGAATGACCTATCTTTGTTATTTTTATCATAACTCAAAAAAAAACTTGAGAGAGACCAAGTTCTTATAAAAGTAAACTTCAAGAACTTTCTAAGATAGGTATAATGCCCCAATTCAGCAAAAAAAAATTGGGATATGGTTGTTTGAAATTGGTGCATCTACATTAGATTGTTCCAACATGTGAGTGCATTCAAATGATGAAGAAATTCATGTTCGAATGATATAAATGTGAATTAGAACATGTAAGATTCTATTTTGATGAAAAAGTAAGTGTATCTTCATATTCAAATAAGTCGGGGTGCATTCCAACGCATATGCTACTATTTTGTGCATAATTTGCTTTTTAAAAAAACTTATTTCTAACTCAGTTTAGGACTCTTCAAATTATAAATACACTTATCTAGTGTGTCAGGACCATGGGATCCGATGTTGTAATTGCTTCATTATCGTGCACATCACCTATCCGACTTGGTTCATAATGGGTAAATTGGGTATTTTGGAATTTGTTTTGCATGCATTGCATATAGTAGACATCATATCATCATGTGTGTAATTGACTTGTGATTGTGAAATAATTTTTTCAAAAATGCATATTTCAAACACTTAGGGAAATTGAGTTCACAAGGCAGCACCGAATGAGCAATCACTCTGTTACTCATTCGAACGAACAACATAAGGCTCGTTTTTGCTCGTTCTTATTCATTTGATAGGACTGCATTAAAAAAAGAGCTGCAACCTCCATATTAGCTCGTTTGATGTTCTTTCCTTGCTTGTTCGAATGAAGAGGTGTTCATTCGAACGACCAATGATTCATTCGAACAAATATTGCGCGAAAATAGAGATTTTTTATTTTTAAGCTTTTTTTGAGATCTGATCTCATTGATATAAAATGATGAAAATTCAGTTTCTATTCAGTGATAACAGAGTCAGAGAGAGTTCACATTGTGAGAGATATACACTTGAAAGATCTAAAAGCTTTCATGAGTGAACATTCATACTTGTATATCATACATATCTCAATTCTAATCATTCATTAATTTAGATCAAATCACATGACCCAAGTCAATTTAAGGATCCTCAATCCCATGTTAATTCACTATTGAAGAGTTTAGAGTTCAACCCTAAGGATTCATTGTTGAGCCATTGGTAAATACCGAGGTTGCAAAGATTTGCAATTATAAAGTGGCCCAATCGGAAGATTCCAAGAACATGAGGAAGTGTTTGGTTGTAGGAAGATTCTAACTATGGAGAGCTTGTGGATTTAAGGGCGATTGAAAATGTGAATGGATAGAATGGAGCTTGAGGTACAAAGTTCAATTTTTCATTACATTGTAATTCGATCTTAATCATAGTGAAACTCTTCCCCAAGCCATGGTCGGCTCTAGAGTTTTTCATCGCGGATAGTTTTCCGTGGTGGTTTCTCTATCATTACTTCGATTTGTAATTTTTCTTACTCTTCGTGCTTTAAAATTTCCAATTTGCAAGAATTAATTGCTTCTACTATATAGAAATTTAGGTTTTCATGAATTATGGAATTTGATCTTCAATTGAGTAATTGAGAACCTTAATTGTGAAATTGGAATAGTTAATTGAATTGTGGAATTGACAATTAATCATGTAGACATCTCATTTTGTGACCCTTGATTAAGTAGTAGCAATTCGGTAATTATGTCAAGAAACCTATTTCAATAGAACTTTTCCCAATAGGACTCTTCTTTTCGGAATCCCACATTTGTTAGGACTCTTCTGCCCATCGGAGGGCGATTCGGTAATTTTGGCACCATTTTGCCTTTTAAGGGAATTTTGGTAATTTTGGCACAATTTCACCCTTAGTAGGACTTTCTAGTCACTTAAGGGGTGTTTTTATATTTTTCATATCATTTTACTCATCTAAGGTATTTTGGTAATTTTAGCCATTTGGTGACAAATTATGGGTAATTTGGTCGTTTCACATGTTTTGTGTCAATCTAAAGATTCTCCACCGAATTAGGAGCAATTTGGTAATCTTGAGAGATAGTAGTCTATTTAGGCATAATTAGAATTTTTCACTTTTAGAGTTTCTATAGATCTGGTTGTTTGATGTTTCTTTAAATGGAGATACATTAAACCTAGATATTTTCATTTTAAAGTTTATTTTCCAATTAAATTCTATTTCTCTTTTATTTCATTGGCTCTTGCATGTAGACATTAATTATATTGGTTCGTGCATTGTCATAATTATTTATTAATTCATTTAGTTAGGATAATCATTCCTTAGGATAATTATTTATTTAATTCGATTATTATCACTCAAGACATGATCTTAGCGCTCCATTCTAGAGTTTTATCTTAGACCCTTGAATCGAATCTCCATATTTTCCAATAGATAAAACCCCCTGACCATCAGTTTTCAATACACAATTTCCATAGCTTTATGCTGTTAGTTTAGTTCTAGAGTTCTCTTTATAAGAACTCTCCTTCTCCCAAGGCCGAAGCCGTGCCGAAGTAAGGATCTCCCTTTAAGAAATAAGCTGAAGCAATGTTTTTCCAAACCGAAGAACAAGCTAGAGATCTATTCCATTGAAGCCTCCGGATCAAACTTTCTTAGCTAAACTGTTGCCCGACTCCTATGACTGAATAAGTTACGTTTTCAAACCCTTAATAGTTTTCTTTAGATCTGGTTGATCTCGCCTCTTTTATCACTTTTGAGAAAAGAGGATAAACTAGAGAACTATATGACTCTGATTCCGTTTTTTAAACGGATACGTAGGAAGCCTTTGGCCCAAATCATATATTATTTTTATTTTCTGTTCTATTTTATTTCTTTATGCAAGACTATTCTTTTTTTATTATTTCTAGACTCACATCTCTCTTTTCTATTTTCTCATGACAAAATAGCATTGCAAGTGAATATTCGAGGCCGATCCATTCGGATCGGGCGGGGTGGGTGCCTAACACCTTCCCACTCCGTACCCTAGCCCTCGAACCTATTTACTTGGTTTCTGCTTTATTTCAGTGCTTTGTCTTTCTTTTGATCTATGTCAATGGATCATTTAGTAGGTATTTTGGATTTAAAGTGATGTAACTTTTTTTTTTATTTCATTTCTTTCAATTTTCCTTCATATGTATTGTGCAAGTTGTAACGGGTTTGCTGGTTTCTTGCCACTTCTCATTTTCTCTATCTCCCATAAGAGGTGTTCCTTCCCACCCTTCGGGAAGGACATAGACGGGATCCCTTTAAATCCATAAAAATATATTCTCATTTTTTTTTGTGCTGGCGCCCACAGTGGCGACTCCATCGGGGACTAAATAGGGCTAAACTTGGTAAAGTATTCACTTCAAGGCTATTTTTGTTTATTTGCTTTACATTCAATTGCTTTATGTTTTTTTTATGGATGTTTGAATGTATGGATTGATGAATAAAAAAGGACTAAAATCTGAATGCCTTGCACACACCACTTCATACATTGCATTTACACTACATACCCTTTAAACCTTTGATAGTTAGGAGCCCTTGTCCCATATGCTCACTTAGCTTGACGGGTGTTGCCGGTGAAAAGCCTCCACTCAATCAAATACTGCTTGGCCAGGGACACTACATTATAATGGACTTGGTATGGTATGCAAAAAGCCGATGTGGTACTATTTGACCATAGTCATTACAATTTAATGGTCGTCGGAGGTATATGGCACGTCTTGTCAGAATGGAAGCCTTGAAACTTTTATCTAATCGAAGCATCATGCATATAATCAGCCCTAGATACATGGTTCAGGACTTTAAACCCAGGTTTAATAAGACACGCATGGACTTTTCCTCGCAATTTCACGAAGTCAAAAAAATTCAAGAAGGTCAGAAAAACACCCCTCTTTGTTAGCTGATCAACATAAAGGTTGAAAGCCTCTATGTGCCGATCGGCACACAGAGAGCTCTTCTTTAGCTCTACAAAAAATTTTCACTTTTCTGGATTTTTCCAAAAAACTCTAATTTTTTCCTAAAAAACCAGTTTTTGCAAACTGTAATGGAACTGCAAATAAGACCTTCTTGGACTTTTCCTTGACATCAAACAAATTAATAACACGTGTTTTCTAACAGCAAGTAGCCCACAATTGGCTTGTAAACGGATTAGCCAAGGCCAACAAAATGAATTTCAAAAGGAACCTTTTGGGCTTGTTCTCATCACATAATTGGAATCAACTTGATTTCTAGTCATGTATCACACTTTATGGTTTGATTCTAGTAAAAGTCTGGCTCATCTTTGTTAGGATTCAAATCTTTGAGAATCTTTTCCTCAAAATCTAGAAATGACTTTAATTCAAGTCCTCTATTTTGCTAGAATTTAGGGCCAAGTATAACTTCTGAGATTTCACAATTCAGATTCTTTAGTCGTCTTAGGAAAGTCAGGCTCCAATCTGTGGGTCCCCTCTCAATTTTTCTTATCATACCAACCATTCAAGATAGGTTTTCAATTCCTTTTCAAGAGTCACCTCTCTTTAGGATCATCATCTCATCAATCAAGGTTCATCTTGACCACTCCGATAAGCTCTAATAAATTCCATTGGGACTCTATATTCCCAACCTTTAGGAATTATTTTCTCATCCAAGAAAACCATTCCATCGTCTTAGGACTTAGGGGCTACTTAGGCATTATGCCCCTGCCTTTTTTTTCAAAAAAGAAAAATTCAAAATTCAAACTTCAAAAGTAAAAAAAGTGCATGATTCATTTTCTATTGAAGAATGATCTTCTCTTTCATTTAGATTGGAGTTTATCTTACTCAAAGTTTTGAAATCAAAAAATTTTATGGACTATTGGCTTAGATTCAAATTCCTCTGCACTCATTTGGTGATAAAAAAAAAATCATTGAGGTTTTCTACTCCATTATAGCTCTTATTCCCCTATTAAGCCTGAAAACCATGGCATCAAAATAAAGTCAATCACTGCACCTTGTCATTGTGGATCATGATCAATTACTTCAGGTTTTAGTTAAAATCTGAAAAGACATGGCCGATTATAGGGATAAAGCATAGAGGCTCTCCCGGATAGTCCAAGAACTGTTACAATGGTTGCCACCACCTCCACCATTCCTAGTAGGGCCTAACAATACTCCCAATAATCAACCACTAATACCTCCTCAAGATCATCTCCTATAGAATTAGTAGGCCCATGATGTAGCCATACATGATTAGTTTAATCGAGTCGAACAAAATAGGCCCCAAAATGAAGTCAAACCACAAGAACGCATATCCAAAGACTGAGAACAACTCTATAATGCCTTTGTTAAGCAGTATAAATACAACAATGAGTTGGACATCACACTCAAGGACCCTGAGAACACCAAGCAAGAACCCAATGAGACTTTTTCAACTTTCATCACTAGATGGAGGGCCAAAGCAGCCTAAATTGTCAACAGGCTGAGCGAAGCCGAACAGGAGCAAATGGTGAAGAAGAACTTGCTTCCCATCTACCTTGAATCATTTTTTGCCCGCTACTTTGAGACTTTCAAAGGTCTTATAGGGGCTGGAATCCATATTGAGGAACATTGAGGAAGCCCACGCAAAACATCAAGCCCAATAACTCAGAGATTGTAGTTAATGCTTTAACTCCACAACAGCTTTTCTCTTGGTCTGTTAGTTCAACTACCTTACCACTACCAAATTCATCTTGAATGAGCCCAACAAGGTCAATCTCAGAACTCCCTCTATTATTGAGTGAAGTTTTTCAAAAGCTTTGTGAAGAAGGACATCTCCAACCTTTGGATCCTTGGCCCACTCCAAACCTAATACCCAAGAACTATGAATTGAACCAGCATTGTGCCTACCATCAATGTTCGGGCCACTCCAATGATCATTGCACCATGTGGAGCCATGTTATCCAAGATTTGATTGATGAATAAGCCATTGGGCTTCCTCTTTCAAGGATCAACCAAGATTACCCCACAATCAAGAATGATGAGCTTTCCAAGCCAAAGATCATTCTTTTATTCTTCATGGATAATTTCTATTTGTCTTTCCTTGTTTTTCAATAAAGATTCTCTTAAGAAACTTTTAACAAAATGTTTGCATGATTCATCTTGATTCTTTAAGAAAATGAATGTCATCAAATTCAAAATCAGATTGAATACGTTGAATCTGAGCATCATCAAACTTTATCAATCATATTGATTTTCTCATTGTTTACCAATTTATCCATTTGTCTCAAAGGCATCTTATCTGATTCAATCATCATCCAAAGAAGATAATCATGACCCTAAACAAACCTCGACATTGTGAGTCTTAACAATGTGACTATTTCTTAAAAGCAAGCAAGTCCAGGGATGGGAGGCCATCACTTAGCAAACCAAATATATCCTATCACCCATATCAAATATATCCATTTTCAAACCCTTTGAGCATGTTTGATTGGCCTTTCTTTCTTAAACCCATCTACTAAATCTATTAGGACTATTCGTCACATGTATTGGCTAATATGTGAGACAAAACTGTCATTGAGTTGTAATGATTACCAAGTTAGTAAGTGTAGAGTCCTTAAGCCTTGTGATAGTTGAAGAACATATTAGGTTCCAGTTAAAGACTATCTTATTTCTGCACAACTCACACATACTTATATGACGCAACATTGGTAAGCATGTGGTAAGTTTGGATTGAATCTATCTCACACACACACACACACACACACACTCTCTCATGCATTATAATTAAATTACTATTTTTATAAGTGGAAGTGGATGGTGTAATGGTTATTATATGTCATTAACCTAAAACTGGAATTCTTAGGGTTTCACAATGTTTGTTCGAATGAATCATGGGTTCATTCGCATGAATCAAAATTCGTTCGCACTAATATTTTGATGAACTTGTCGATAATAAATATTTCCAGTAACGCATTCGTGGGACATTCGTTCGAATGAATGATCTAACAAAAATTCTAGTAGCTTTCATATCAAATTCATTCGATAGTTCGTTCGAACGAACGCTCAATTCGTGGGAACGAATGTTGCACATATTACTTTCCTAATTGGATTCAAACAATGCGATTTTCTTTCCAAAACCTATCCTATATAAGGATTTGATCCCTAGTTCATAAAAGGACTTTTGGATGCAATCAAAGAGGTTTTCTAAACTTTCCAAAACTATTTTTCTTCATTTGCATATTGCATATATAGATCAAATCCTTGAAGAAAGAACCTAAAGTCCATCTTTTATATTTTTCATTAAGTACAAGTTTTTGGATTTCAAGTTTGTGCAATTGGTAGATTTCGAGATTTCGTGGAGTTCGCAATTGTGCTTGGATCATCGTTCATGGAGTTCGAAGCAGTAGATACACTTGAAAGGTATTTGTGGATTCAAGTTTGAGAAGATTCAGATTATCAACAAGGCTTGAGGGACTAAGATTGAGTTGTAAAGAGTCTATAATCATCGAACCTCTTTTAGTGGATTCATATCTGGGTCAGCACCTTAGGGCTTTCCAAAGCAGATTCAGTTGATCTGTAGTAATTTTCTCGTTAACAAATTCGGTGCACTGTCTCTATCTTTTTACTGTTGCTTTATTTCTTATTGCCATAGTTTATTATTACATGTCGCTGAATTTGTTTACATCTATAGCATGTGAGTTTGAACTTAGTTGAAATGAATAAACTTTTTATTTGCTAGTAAAACTTATTCAACCTCCTCTAGGTATAATTCTTCACATCTAGACATCAATTGGACCCCTTAAAGTGGTATTAGAGCTTAATCTTAGGTATTAGATTGATCATATAATTGTTTAGATGGATAATCGTGAAGGAGGTTCCATATCTCGCCTTACATTATTTGATGGTACTAATTATGTATATTGAAAAGCTAGGATGAAGGCATTCCTTAGATCTATTAATGAACGTATTTGGTTGACTGTTGTTAGTGATTAGATTCACCCCACTATTGTAGCTACCACTGAAAAACCAGCTAAACTCAAACCAAGAATTGAATGGAATAAATTAGAACTTAGGTTGAGTGGTTACAACACTAAGGGGTTGAATGTAATTTTCAATGCTGTTAGTGCTAATGAGTTTAGGCTTATTATGACATGTGAGACAATTAAGGATTCTTGGGGAATCGTACAGTGTAGCAACCTGAGAGATTATCAAATGGTGTTTTGATAACGTTCGCTTTAGAGTGATGAATTTTGATGACAAATTTTTCTATAAAGAGTGGAAATTATAAGGATCTGAAAAATCATTAAAGGGTAATTCGATAAATTGCCAGCATTGACTAAGGACAGTGTGGGGTAAATTAAAGATGAGTTAGATAAATTATAAAATGAGTCGATAAGCCATCAATATGACATAATGAGGCCGAAAAAGAATTTTAGTAATTTATTTCGGACTGGTGTGAATTATAGGGCTACACGGTTGTTTACATGATGCAGATAAATATGAAAATCTAAATAGAGAAATTTGGAGAAACGGATTACATATTTGAAATTAGAGCATCGAAATCAACTAGTATACCAATTTTGGTGCGATTCTGAGACAATTTCAATTTGGGCACGTATGCATGTATAGTTGGCCAACTGGCCATGTGGCACACGGGAATACATGTAAAGCTTCTCCAGAAAGCTAATGGGATCTTCTAAAAAGGTGGACACATGTCCGCATGTGGTGGTGGTAGAGAAGTGATTGTGTGTGTGAGGGTGTATAGTAAGGGAAACAAGAGGGACATTTGATGGGACAAGTTATCACCCCACTTTTTCCCTTTCTTTTCTCTTTCCCCCTTTTCAGAAGAACACCCTAGTCCTTTCTCTCTCCTCTCATGCCAATTCTCTCTCTCTCTCTCTCTCTATCTCTCTTTCAACTGAAAGTAGTATGTGTGTGTGTACACATGGCGTGTGTTGTAGGAATGAATATGTATAAATATGTGTGTGTATGTGTATTGTAGGAGAGAAGATGTGGTGTGTATACTATATGAGTGTTAAGACTAAGTAAGAGAGAGAGAGAGAGAGAGAGAGAGAGAGAGAGACAATGAATGTGTGTGTGTGATACACAGTATGTGTGTGTATATGTGTAACAATGTGCATGCAATTGTGTGTATGTGTATAACACACACCGTGTTAAACCAAACTAGAAGAGAAGAAGAAAAATGAAGAAGAAGAAGAAGAAGAGAAAAGAAAAGAAAAGAAAAGAAGGAAAGGAAAGAAAGGATAGAGAAGCAAAGGAGGGGCTGGACCAAGCAACTTGAACCAGCAGCCATGAGAGGAGTTTCAAGCTTTCTCTCTCAACTATGATTTTCTAGAAAATGGAGCTAGGAATTTTTACAGTGTTATTGAGCCTTTGTTTTGAATTTTAGAGAATGTTGTGTGCTTGGTTGTGTGATTTTGGAGACATGCATATAGGTATAAATATATGGTTTGAGAGAAATGAAAATGGTCTCTCAGTTTTCCTTGATCTAATTCTAAAGCCCAAGATGGAAGGAGAGAAAAAGGCTTCTCCAATGATTTGGGTGAAATTTGGAACTAGAAGAGTGGCAGAACAGTGACAATATGGTTGGAAAATTCAGTTCGCTGAAAAAAAATCGTGCCTCAACAAGAAGCTTGTGTTTTTGGTGTATTGATCCACGAAACCTAGTTTAATGGATGTAAAATAAGGTTTGGGATGATTGATGATGAAAATCAGATAAAAATGGTTAAGAAAAATGAGGGAGAAAAAATGGAAATTTTCTAGTTTCCGGTGACTTCGTCGATGAGTCGACCAAAGAAGACGATCGGAGGTCGGTCGACGACTAGTTAAATGTTGACCGATCAATGGTCAAATGTTGATCCGTGTCAGTCAAATCAGGTCATGGATTATGGTTCGGGTCAGGTCGGACCATCGGTCCCGTCCAGCAAGCTTGGGCTTAAGGGTCTGTTTGGCTACAAGGAAATCTGAAACTTAGGTTTTGAAATTGGAATTGGAATGGGTATAACCCTATTCTAGAAATTGGAATAAAATCAAATTTGTCCTGTTTGGTTATAGGTTTAAGAAATTGAAACTTTAGAAATTAAAAAGGGGTAGGTTTAATTGAAGTTATTTATAAATTAGTGAACTAACATTAGGAAAATTATGAAAAAGCCCATTTGTTTATAAAATTAAATATAAAGTCAGTTAAAATGCATGAAGAGGCATTCTTAAAGTTATTGGGCATTCTAGACTTAATGGCGAAGTTGATTTAGACATTCGGAGACTTGGGGGTGGTCCCACATGTATATGAAAAATTATGAAAATGTCCCTAATGATAGTTTAAGAAACTTAAAGGCTAATTAAAATTCAGAAGGGGTTATTCCAAAGTTGTTAGATGTCTAGGATTCAAATATATGATCAGACTAAACAAATTAGGACCCAGTGATGGTCCCACATAAAATGAAAAAATGACGATTATACCCTAGACCTATATTACGCAATTGAAAGCCGAATTAAGATCCGGAAAAGGCATTTCTAATGTTCTTAAATGCCAAAGACTCAAATATGATTTTTAGAATAATGAAATTGGGATTCGAGGTAGTCTCATATGAAAATGTGAAATTACTAAAATGCCTTTACACATGGAACAAATACTTAGAAGTATTGGTAAAATATAAAGATGATATCTTTAAGATTGTTAGGACATTCTGGACCCGATTCCAAGGTCAGTTTTGAGAGACTGGTGTCTCGATAAATGTGTAACTTATTCAATAAATTATAAAAATTCCCTTATGGGCTTAAAAGACAGTCAAATGACTTAAAGACAATATGAAAAGACTTTTTTAGGATTTTTGAAGCTCGGGAATACGTTTTTGATATTTGTTTAGGTAAATGGGTACTCGAGGTGTAGACTAATGAGTAATTGGACATAGAAAACTGTAAGACATGATACGATGCCTTAGTGCTACGGGCTAAGGTGGTCTCGGGAATAGAACAAGAAATACGTAAGATAATTGACAAACATTATCAAAGACGCAAGTAGTGTCTCCTTGTAGGGGAGTGAGGATTGGGACTAGGACAATGTCCTGATATGGTGATGTGTATACTTGCTATGTTATCCATATGATATTATTATCTGTATCATTTGATATCGTGCCATTACATTATCAGTGTGATGTGATTGTCATATTGAATGTTATGATGTATGATGTTAGATAATTTCATAATGGTACCGGATACATGTGATTGCCATGTTGAAGTTTGTCATGATTTCTATTTCTGTTATAGGATATATATGACTATTGTTACTCCTATATCTATTCATTAAATCATATATCCTCTCTTATGGTTGTCAGTATTATTGTGGATGTGAATAATGCTAATATGCATATTATTGACTATACCTGAGTGGTGTGAGATTTGAGAGGATATTGATGTTAATGAGCATCGTTTATGGTGTGGGTTGAGATATTGGAATTGTGAAAAAGAACACGTATGAGAAAATACTTGGGATGAGAATTAGTCACGCCTTTTGTATGCTATTGAGCATGGTGAGATTGCGCTTTACCTGAAATTCTATTTATGATAGGGATGGCGTCTTTCCTCGGCTTGCAAGCCGTAAACCCATGCGGGTGGTCATTTATTTTTATCAGGTTAGTAGCCCGTAAAACACATAGGCTTACCGAAGGCCAAATTAGGTGAATATTTATGGGATTGAGATTATTGAGAGAATGGAATGAGATGAATAATGTTTTATCCCCTTTTGTTGTGGTAGGATCACTTGAGATTATTTTCCTCGACTCATCTACGATATTTCATTATGATTATTGATGGATTGTACACTGCCAGTTTATGATACTGTGCCATTTGTGAATAGTTGTTTAGTTATGATTGTATATATTGTTCTTGTGGCTTTGAACAGGAAATGGATGTGCTTCGTGGGTTGGGTAAGCTCACACTTACATCTTGTGATTGATTATGCATTTATATACATTATTTTGTGGTATTAAAATAGCAAATGAATGTGCTTTCATGGAATTGTATGTTAATAATTATCTCTTATGTCTGACCCTTCATATATTGACTACCTAACTATTATTGTCAAGCCACATATAGTGGTGCGATGCCCTTGTGATTCTTGTGCTTGTGCTTGTGTTTAAGATATGATGATGTGGTGTGCTTGTGATGCATACTGGACTATAGGGTATGTTCTCTTTGGACTTGCATTAGTTTTTGGTATGCTGCTTGCTTGTGTGTTTTGGGAAACCCTATTGAGCATTATGGCTCACCCCTATTGTTCATGGGAATAAAAGGTATTAATATTGACAGAAGATAGCTACAGGAGCAGTACAAGATGGACTAAAGTCAGTATAACACTTAATTACATCCTTGTATTTATTCCATTATGTTTATTAAATGTGTTTGTACCCTTCAGACTATTCATGTATATGGCATGTATATACCTATTGGACTGTAGTTTTAACTCTGGACGTTTCTATGTAGTACTCGACTTGTCACGACCCAAAACCCACCCTCTGCGGATTACCGGATCGCGATCGCCACCCTCAGTCCCGAGGACCTTTGGGCGAAGGCTCATATAAGCAGCGGTATCGAATAGATGTGCGACATGCGTTTTGCGAAAGCGTGAAAATCTTTTGCTTTTCTTTTCTTATTTTTAAATTACGCACATCCGTCCGATACTGCCGCTCCATACATAGCATACATGGTTACACATTCAGAGTATAACTAAAAGTTAAAAACTTGATAAATATAATAACCATCAATATTAGTTACCCCGTGGGGTTTATACATATTGCCGTACTGTATCTCAAACATAAGTGCTAATAAACTTTACATAACTCCAAAAAGGAACCATCTAATCATATCTCCATAAGCCAGCAGATTCACCGTCTTCAAAACTCGACTGCTGTCAGTCACCTGAAAAGGGGATCCGAACAAAGTCCGGGTAAGCTAATCTAAGCTTGTGAGCAATTCCAGTATTCGTCATGGGGTTTTCAATTAGCAGTGGTTTTCAGTACATAAGAGTTTGTAAAACATTCACTTGCCAATTGCTCGTGTACTTAAACATAGAATATATGCATTTCTTAAAATGATAGCTTTGAAACATTTAAAGTATTCAAGCTAAATTCGTACTTCGTCAAATAGAGTATATGACTCGAAACATATGCATTTCATAAAACAGATAGCTTTGAAACATTTAAAGCATTCAAGCTAAACTCGTACTTCATCAGATAAGGTATATAAACTTTAAAACACATAATTACGTATTGTGAAAATGAGGGTAAAACCTGCTTTCATTTCCAAAATCACTTTGTCATCTTTTCTCTTTAATTAGGTGGAATCTATTTCGAACCAGACTCCTATTTTACTGCCAATACTGTCGATCTCATTTGCCTGGGGGATTAGATCCTACTACCGGACATTTACTGTTGAATCCCGAAGGATTTCAACCATCATAGGGGGTGCTTTAAACACCATTTATCTTGTAAAACATTTATCACAGTGGCTTCTTCAATAGATGCTTTCATGAGTATTTAAACATGAATGTATAACTTCTACAATAGAACTTCAAATACTTGCAATAATCAAATGCAGAATATTTTACATAATTGGGCATTTAAAACTTTAGACATGCTGAAATATATTTGAAGGAAAAACTGTTGCGGAAAACAATCACTGAGCATGTCACAATAGGGTTATAAAACAGAACAATTTAAAACTGAATTATGTAGATACTGAATTCGAAATTTCAAACACTTCATATCTTTGCATTTAAAACCTTTTCAAATCCATGGAGTTAAATCTCCACTTCAAACACAGGGTTACTCACCTCGGTCCTTTTGGGTTAGTGCTAATAATGCGCTTTCCCACTTTCCTTGTAGTTCCTAAGAACAATTCATAAACATTTCATCAACTTCACAGTTCAGTGTAATATCATCTCGATATTCCTTAACTTATGCTTAAATCGTATTAGATCCTAAAACGATTTCATAATTTCATATGTACTCAATTTAACTTGTACTTTTAACCTATGACACAATTTAATGTGTTAGAAATTAAATTCATTTCAATTTAGACTCTTCTGGTAGCTCCATAAATTTTAAATTTAAATTTAACTACTTTATATGTTTTCGTGTCGTGTCTTTTCGTAATTCACTTCCTCGTATACACCTTAGATTAGTACTTTGGCATTACTCTAATTTATAGTCATCCGACAATGCTATTCATCAAATTTTATGTCTTTTTATTTTAGACATTTCTTTTAGTCGAATAGACTCTACCATTGAGTCCGGAGTGTCGAAGAAAGTCGGTTTAGGCTTTCCTAAAAGTTTATTTGGCCTTTTGTATATAAAAGGGCAAAATGGTCATTTTATCGTTTTACGTGTCACATTTTTTCGTACTTCGTTCTCGTAATTTGGACTCCATTATTGAGTCCAGGATGTCAAAGAAAGCCAATTTAGACCTTCTCTGGTTTCATTTTGGCTTTAGAGGTACCTAGGGGTATTTTTGTCATTTTACCCCTTTACGTGTCTTTATTTTTCGGGACCTCGTCTCATGACGTGGACCTCACCATTGGACTCAGAAGGTCTGAGATAGTAAGAATACACTAATGACTTGTTAATTTTGGACAAGGGGTATTTTGGTCATTTATCCCTTTACGTGTATTTATTTTTCGGGCTTCGTCTCGTAAAACGAACCCTACCATTAGTCTCAGAATATCCAAAATAGTAAGGATACACTATTCGTATGTTTAATTTGGATTTTATTTGCCTCATTTATGATTCAGGGGCAAAATAGTCATTTTACTTTATTTATTAAATAATTAAATTTATTATTTAATTATTTAATTATTTTTCCAGGGGTGAAATTGAATAATTTTTCCATCAGTAGGGCCACAGTAGAATTTCTTAAAACAGTTGGGGCCAATCTGTAAATAGTGAAAATGTTGGTTTATTTAGTTTTTAATTAAATTAGAAAACCAATGGGTTCGGTCTAAATCCAAGTGAACCGGTCCGGTTCACTTGCAAACCAACCGGTTTAACCGGTTTGCCACGTGATGCTGACGTCAGCCCTAATGGTTAAAATTAAAAATGTTTAAACCTCTAAACGTCACCGTTTAAATAAATCCATAACCGGATGGATCCGGATTTGACCCAGGCCCGACCCGAACCATAGCCCGACCCGAACAGTGTCGTCTTCCCCACGAGGGTCGACACTGTTCACAGCAAAACCCTAATTCTTCAAGTTGAATTTCGTGCAACTTTACAACTCCATTTTTCCTGTTTTCTTTTCCAATCACTTCCTAATATCTAAATACATGTTTCAACATTGTTTTAGGGACTTAAGTTTAGCTCTATTGCTCGTTTCAAATTTTGATAACCAGAACTTTGAGTCGACTGTTCAGGCTCATCTCCGAGCTAAAACTGTTGAGGTTAGTTTGATTTTGATCCTCTCTTCGTGAGGATCTTATTTTTATTCATAAGGGTCGACTTAATGCTGAGTTTGAGGAACTAGGTTTCAACCTGTAGCCTGTAACTCAATTTTTGGAGGGTTGTTCTTAGGTTCTGGAATCGTGTATTGGTATTTTTGAAGTCCTCTTGGCCTCAACTTGAGGTCTTGGTAGGTCAGAACCCATGTAGTTTCACCCATTTCAGACCTGTTTTTTTGAAGGGTCATCCATGGCAGTCACTCTTGGGTTTGTCATTTTTTGAGTGTTTTTCATGAAATTTTTATGCTTATTCATGTCTTAAACATATATTTAACATCATATATATTTAACAACTTAAAAACAGTTCATATCATGCTTAAAATCTTAGAGAGAGAAAATGATAATTTTCCAAATTTCTCACCTTTTGGTCGTGGTTTCTTTCTCTTTCACCTTCTGGTTTTCCTCCTCTTGAGTTCTCTGTAATGGCAAGCATGAAGATGCATGCACTTGCTTAAATAAGGCCTCCTCACCGACCTCTCTCTCTTTCTCTCATCTAAATCTCTTTCTCTCTCCACATGACCTCATAGCCACTTTCTTTCACTTCTCAATTAAACTCTCTGATTTCCATTAAATTTTGCTCTTCCCCATTTTTACTTTATCACCAAATGGGTGATATTTGTATATGATATATATATATATATATATATAATACAACACAAACACAACACATGGAGAAACACACACTGCCGACACACACACGTTGTGCACTGTTCATACTTTACACATATGTATATTTTGTATTCTCTTTTCATTTTATACATAAATATATATATATATATATAATATTTTATTTATACTTTATGCTTTATACAATGTATATAGGTATGTATAATTTTATACTTTATACTTATACATATGTATATAGGTATATATATATATATATATACCCACTTGTATACTTATACATGTTTATATACACTTGATAGCATACACACACAATACACATAATGTGTGTATATGTGTATTTATTTAAAATAAATTTTAATAATTAATTTTATTCTCATATAATAAATTAATTAATTATTTAATTAATTAATTTTTCTCTTAAGTGTAAAAATTTTTACACAATTTTTTGTTGCTTCGTAATGCGTGCCATATGACCCGGTATCCCGGGTCGGGATATTACACGACTGATGGATAATTGGCATAGTACCTTTGAATGCAAGCAATTTCATTTTGTCCTGTTACGGGACTTGAACAAGTCTAATCAAGAAACTAAAATAATTAATGGAAATCAATTAAAAAATGGCCTATATTTTATATTCTTGACTAGGATGGTTAGTCCTATTACCTACCTTATTGAGGTCAAATGACCCCTTAGTCTGGCCCTATGGTCAGGGGCGTGATATACAGATTACCCATAAAGGTACAACTGCTTTCAAGAGGTCCAAACTTCAAATGTTGACCTCTAGGTTTGAATCACTTAGAATGGATGAGTTTGAATCTTTTGATGCTTTTTATGAAAAATTAAGTGATGTTGTTAACTTTGCTTTTAATCTTAGAGAAAGAATTGAGGAGCACAGAATTGTGCGCAAGTTGTTGAGATCTCTACTTGAGTGATTTCAACCAAAAGTCACTGCCTTAGAAGAAAGCAAAGATGCTGACTCCATGAGAGTTGATGAGTTGGTAGGTTATCTCCAGACCTATGAGTTGAATTGTAAAAATAATAGAAGACCGAAAAGCATTGCCTTGAAATCAAATCAAGAAAAATCTGAAGAGGTACAAGACATTGAGTCTACACCTCTTAATGATGATGATATAGCCCTATTTATAAAAAGATTCAATAGATTTCTTAAAGGTAGGAAAAATAGTTCATCCAATCAAGGAAGCTCTTCTAGAAAGCCAAATTCAATCTCAAACAACTCTAGAGGTAAATCAACCTCTAGTAGCGATAGGAGAAAATCCTCAAATCATTCATCTAGTCCATCTCCCATAGAATAATATGATTGCCATATACATGCAACTTATAATCAATTGTATGAAAAGTCACTAAAACTCAAGAAAGTAAATCTCAAGCTTGTGACCAAATTAAAACTAGCTGAAAAAGGGAAGAGTGTTAACATTAAATATAAAAGTCTTATTAGCCAGCTCAAGGTTGATCAAGTTACTCTTCTTGAGAGGTTAAAAAAAGTTGAGATTGAAAGAAATTCCTTAGGTTTGGAGATTGATAGTCTGAAGAAGGAAATTGTCTCTAATAAGTTTGAAAAGACTGATCTCCAAGGTTGAATTCATAACCTTGAAATCGAACTTAAAAAGGTTAAGGAAGTAAAAGTTACTCTCGAAGACAAGTCTAATAAATTAGGAAAAAGGTTGAACACTGTTACCTTCAAAAGTAATAAGGTTGGTCTAGGATATGATATTGTTCTTGATTATAAAAAAACCTACTGTGACCAATCACTTTCAAAAGGCACCTCTGATGTTAGTTAAGTTTGTGTTTCCTGCTCAAAAGCTTTAGGATGTGTCTCAACCAAATGCATGGAATTGTAGTTATTTTAAAAGAGGCTAAGAGAGTCAAATATCACCAAAACTCTAGTATGTCACAATTTGTGTTGTCAATCATGAAGTAACAATTGAACACCTTAGTTTAGAAATCTCAGAGTATAGCTCAAAGAGTCAATAATATAACTAATTTTTTGGATCATCATACAACTTTAAGATTAGAACTAATGATAACAAAAGTCATCATAGGAAGTTCAAGTAAATCTGGGTTAGGAAAGATAGATTGAATTGTCTTGTTATTCGCATTGCTTTGAGTGCTCAAAATATCACTCAATGGTACTTTGATAGTGGGTGTTCAAGGCATATGATTGGAGATAGGTCCCTATTTTTTCAATTGGAGAAGTACAATGGTGGGGTTGTCACTTTTGGTGATGGTAATAAATCTAGTGTGTTAAGAAAGGGTTCAGTTCTTCTTGAAGGACTCCTAAACTAAAAAATGTTCTTTATTTTGTTGTTCTGAAAGCTAACCTTAATTAACATAAGTCAACTATGTGATAACAGTCTTGTAGTTTACTTCTTTAAAAAGGAGTGTAGAGTTCTTGACACAAAAGGTAGATGTGTCCTGCAAGAGATTAGGACAATTGATAATTGCTATGGTATAATGCCAAATCCCACTGTTATATGTAATAGTGCTAAGGTTGAAAGTTGCTACTTGTGGCATGAGAGACTAGGTCATTTGAACACTAAAGATTTAAAGATTTTGTCAAATAAAGACTATTCCGTGGGCTACCAAATCTAGGTAAGAGTTCTACAAGTGTATGTGGTACGTGTTAAAAAGCTAAGAAAATTAGAGTATCACATAAAAAGTCTTCCTTTTTATCAACCTCGAGGCCATTGAAGTAATCCATATGGACTTAATGGGTTCTACTAGAACTGAGAGTCTTGAAGGTAGGAGATACATCCTAGTTATGGTAAATGATTTTTCTTGATACTTTTTTGTAGATTTCCTTAAAGAAAAATATGATGTGTTTAATGTCATCATTAGGATGAGTTAGAGAATCCAAAATGAAAAAGGTTACATAATTATGAGGGTAAGAAAGTGATCATGGTACTGAATTTAAAAAATTCACTATCACTGATTATTGTGATAACCTGGGTATAAAACATAAGTTTTCACCTCCCAAGACACCTCAATAGAATGGGGTGGTTGAGAAGAAAAACTGAGTCATTCAAGAAATGGCAAGGGCCATGCTCTTTGGGAAAACTGTTCTAAGAAAGTTTTAGGCTGAAGTTGTCAGTATGGATTGTCACATAATAAATAGGGTTTATGTTAGACCAGGTTCGAGTCAGACTCCGTACGAGTTATAAACTAGTAAGAAACCTAGCCTTAAATATTTCGAAGTCTTTGGAAATCATCGCTATATTTTGAGAGACAAAGAAAATTAGGAAAATTTGATCAAAGATGATGGTATCTTCATAGGTTATTCTAGAGCTTATAGAGTCGATAATCTTAGAAATCTCTTTGTTATGGAGTCAATCAATGTTGTAATTTATGACTTTGAAAAAGTTGATACCTTAGGAAATTTGGAAGACCCAATTATCCTTGATGAGCCCATTTTAAATAATGAGGATAAAGAGTTAAAAGATGGAGATGATACTACGTCTTCTAGTGAGAAAAATATTCCAACTTGGGTTGAAAAAGCTCATGATTCGACCAATATGATAGGAAATCCTAAGGATCGGGGTCAACACAAACACTCAAATTGAGAGTGAATTGAGTTTTCATTGCTTCACTTCTCAAATAGAACCCAAAAATGTGAAAGTGGCTCTTCTCCATGATGATTGGATTCTTGTTATGTAAGAAGAGTTACTTCAAATGGAAAAACTTGATGTTTGGGAATTGATCTCAAGACCTAGAGATAATAATGTCATGGCACCAAGTGGATTTTTTAGAATAAGTTAGATGAACATGGTGTCATTGTTAGAAACAAAACTAGGTTAGTTGCTCAAGGTTATACCTAGGTTATGGGGATAGTCTTTGATGAGACTTTTGCTCTAGTTGTTAGACTAGAAAGCGTGAGATTACTTTTAGCTAGGGCATGTCATTTGAAATTTAAGCTTTATCAAATGGATGTTAAGAGTGCCTTTTTATATGGCATTCTTAAGGAGGAAGTCTATGTGGAACAACCCAAGGGGTTTGAGGATCCAGATTGTCCTAGTCATGTTTATTGTCTTAAGAAAGCCTTATATGGTTTAAAGCAAGATCCTAGAGCTTGGTATGAATGACTATCTTCATATCTTCTCGAGAAAGGTTTCTCAAGAGGGGGAGCTGATAAGACTATATTTGTAACGATGGATGGAAAAGACTTTGTGATAGCACAAGTCTATGTTGATGAAATTGTTTTTGGTACCACTAGCACTAAGCATACTCATGAGTTTTCTAAAGGGATGAAATTAGGTTTTGAAATGAGTATGCTTGGTGAGTTGAATTCTTTCTTAGGACTCAAAGTTAAATAGATGATAGATGGGATTTTTATTTCTCAATCAAAATATACAAAGGAGTTAGTTAAGAAATTTGGTTTAGAAAATCTTAAGCATGCAAGAACTCCTATGAGTACTAATACAAAGCTTAGTAGTAACACAATAGGCAAATATGTAGATCCCATACTATATAGGAGCATCATAGGTAGTTTACTTCATCTCACTTCTAGTAGACTTGATATTGCCTTTAGTGTTCGGATTTGTGCTCAGTTTTAGTCTAAACCTAAAGAGTCACATTTGATTGCCTTAAAATGGGTTGTTATATTTGTTATGCAACTTTAGAATTTGGCATTTGGTATTCCATTGATACTAGTACTATTTTAGCTGCATATTCTGATGCAAATTGGGCCAGAAATGTTGATGATCGAAGAGTACTTTCTGGTGGTTGTTTTTACTTGGGAAATTCTCTAGTATTTTGGCATTGTAAAAAATAGAATTCAATTTCTCTCTCCACAATTGTCACGACCCGAAACCCACCTTGTGCGGATCTCGCATTGCGACCGCCACCCTCAGGCCCGAGGACCCTTGGGCAAAGGCTCACATAAGTAGCGGTATCGAATAAATGTGCGACATATGTTTTGCGGAAGCGTGAAAAACTTTTTCTTTTCTCTTCTTATTTAAATTTACGCACATCCGTCCGATACTGCCGCTCTTTACATAGCATACATGGTTACATATTCAGAGTATAACTAAAATATTACAGACTTATATCATACAACCATCAACATTAATTACCCCGTAGGGTTTATACATATTGTCGTACTGTATCTTAAACATAAGTGCTAATAAACTCTACATAACTCCAAAAGGAACCATCTAATTATATCTCTATAAGCCGGCCGATTCACCGTCTTCAAAACTCGACTGCTGTCAGTCACCTGAAAGGGGGATTCCGAACAAAGTCCGGGTAAGCTAATCTAAGCTTGTGAGCAATTCTAACATTCGTCATGGGGTTTTCAATCAACAGTGGTTTTAGTTCATAAAGGTTTATAAATCAATCACTATCAATTGTTCGTATCTTTTGAACACAGAATATATGCATTCATAAAACTCATAGCTTTGAAACATGTAAAGTATTCAAGCTAACATATGCTTTTTCATATAAAACTTGTAACTTTGAATACAAATATATGCATTCCATAAAACTCATAGCTTTGAAACATGTAAAGTGTTCAAGCTAAAAATATGTTCTTCTTAAAATAGAGTATATGTGAACTCAAACATGTGACTATGAAAATGAGGATTAAAATCTGCTTTCATTTTCAAATATCTTTTCTTCTCACTTTTACTTCTTGGAATCTGTTTCGAACCCGACTCCCAGTTTTACTCTTGTCGAGATATCTCTATGCCTGTGGGATTAGATCCTGCTACTAGGCATTTGACAATCAATTGAATTCCATAGAACCTAAAAGCTTGTCGGCTCCATAGGATAATGGAGTCCCTTGCGAACCCCAATACCCTATCTCGTGCTTATGCACAGTTATCTTGTATTTCAAGAAACTACTTTTACCTCATGACTTCTTCTCATAAATACTATTTAAAAGTATTCAAACACAAAGTATATAACTTTATAATAGAACTTTCAATACTCAGAATATACGAATTCAGAATATATCTCAGAGATTTTGTAATTTAAAACTCAAACATGCTAAGGCATATTTAAAGGAAACTGTAAGTAAATCTGTTATCTGAACAGAATAATTTAAAACAGAAGACGTATGAAACTGAATTCGATATTCAAATACTTTTCATGACTTGAACTCAAAACTTCTTTGAAATCCGTGAAGTTAAATCTCCACTTCGAATGTAGGGTTACTCACCTTGGTCCTTTAGGGTTAGTGCTAATAATGCGCTTTCCCACTTTCCTTGTAGTTCCTAAGAACAATTCATAAATATCTCATCAACTTCACATTTATTGTAAAATCATCTCAATGTTCCTTATCTTATGCTTAAATCGTATTAGATCCTAAAACGATTTCATAAATTCATATGTACTTAACTTAACTCGTAACTTGTACTCTTAATCTATGACACAATTTAATGTGTTAGAAATTTAATTTATTTCAATTTATACTCTTTTGGTAGCTCCATTAACTTTAAATTAAAGTTATTTATTTCATATGTTTACATGTCGTGTCTTTTCGTATTTCATTTCTCGTACTTGCCTCAGTTTAGTTCTTTGGACAATATTTCAGTTCATAGTCATCTGACAGATGCTATTCATCAAATTTTATGTCTTTTTATTTTAGACATTTCTTTGGTCGAATAGACTCTACCATTGAGTCCGAAGTGTCGAAGAAAGTCAGTTTAGCCTTTCCAAGATTTTAATTCAGACTTTTATATGTAAAAGGGCCAAAATGGTCATTTATCGTTTTACGTGTCACATTTTTCGTACTTCGTTTCGTAATTTGGACTCCATTATTGAGTCCGAGATGTCAAAGAAAGTTAATTTAGACCTTCTCTGATTTCATTTTGGCTTTAGGGGTGCCAAGGGTATTTTGGTCATTTTACCCCTTTATGTGTCTTTATTTTTCGGGACCCCATCTCGTGTCGTGGACCTCACCATTGGACTCAAAAGGTCCGAGATAGTAAGAATACACTAATAACTTGTTAATTTTGGTCAAGGGGTATTTTGGTCATTTACCCCTTTACGTGTCTTTATTTTTCGGGCCTCGTCTCGTAAAACAGGACCCTTGTCATTAGTCTCAGAATATCCAAAATAGTAAGGATACACTATTCATATGTTTAATTTGGACTTTGTTTGACTTATTTATGACTCAAGGGTAATTTAGTAATTTTACTTATTTAATAAAATAATTTAATAAATTATTTTATTATTTTTCTAGGGGCATATTTGTATAACTTCTCCAAAAATTGGGCCACAGTATAAAACCGTAAAACGGGTGGGGGTCAATTTCTAAATACCAAAAATTCTGGTCTGAACCAGTTGGTTCAGTCCCTTTTCAAGTGAACCGGTCCGGTCTTAACTGAACCAACCGGTTCGGTTGGTTTAATTACATAAGGCTGACCGTCATGATGATGTCAGCCCTAATGGCTTATAATTTTAAAACATAACACCAAAACGACACCGTTCAACTTAACCGTTTATGCGATGGGTCGGGTTCCGACCCGAACTCGATTTGAACCCGTTTTGACCCGAACCGTCACTGTTCATCTTCTCCCCCATTTCTTCCCCAGTGTTGCCCTAGTTGCAGGTTTTCATGTTTTTTCATTTTCGTGATGTTTTTCAACTTCGGTTCTTCTGCTTTCTTTTCTAAAATGTTCCTAACACTTTATGGCATACTTTTACATTGAGTGAGAGCTTCGAATATAGCTCAGAAGCTCGGTTTAAGCCATGATAACCGAACCTGTAACCCGTCGGTTTATGCTTGTTTCTTTATCATTTTTCACGAGGTTGGGCTTATTTTGATCCCCTCTTCATGAGGATCCCGTTCATATTCATAATAGTGGATTTAATCACGAGTTTAAAGGTTTGGGTTGTAAACCCGTAACCTACAACTCAATTTTTGGGGGCCATTTCTTGTGATTTACGATCACGGGTATAGGTTTTTATGTTGCTCGTAGTGTCTAGTTTAGGTTTTGATAAACCAAATCCAGTTTGGTGAGCTTTGGTTCAGACCTGCTTCAAGCAAGGTCTTCCATGGCCGTAGCTTCTGGGTCTTATGTTTTTAAGCGTTTTCAAGCTTAGATTTCATGCTTAATCATGTTTATTTACTTTAAACATCATATATACAAAAACCAGAAGCTAAAATAGTTCATGCATAGGAAAATTTTCTAGAGAGAGAAAGTGATAGTTTTTTTTTTTTTTTTTGTGTTTTACCTCTAACAGTGACTCTCTCTCTTCTTCCTTCTTCCTCCGAGACCTCCTTTTTCTCTTCAGAACTCTCTCTCTCTTTTTCTCTCTTTTTCGTGTGTTTCCATGAAGTGTGTATATGATTGTGTATATAAGTGTATAAGAGTTTAATGGCCATCACTTCACTCCCTTACTCTATCAAATCAGCCCTACTTACCTTCAGATTTTGGGCCATCCCTTCTCCTATTCCTCTTCACCTAATAGTATATAAAATATACATATGTGGTACATAGCTACCTTACCTCTCTCAAATCCATGTCTCCTCTTATATATTTATATATATGTATATATAATATTTAATATACATATTACACAACACACTCACACACACGGCTGATCTATATATATATATATATATTTAATTAATTTCCTATGCTTAATTTATTAATAAATTAGTTATTCAATTAATTATATTTTATAAATTAATCATTATATTTTCTATTAATTATAACTAATACTTAATTTCTCATATTAATAAATTAATTTTATTAAATTAATTTATCATATTCTTAAGGGCAAAATATTTACTCTCATTTTTCATAACCTCGTAATTCGTGTCACATTACCCGACATTCTCGGGTCGGGGTATTACAACAATTGAGGCAAAGTATATGGCTGTAGGTTGTTGTTGTGGTCAACTTTTGTGGATAAAGCAAATGTTAAAGGATTATGGGATAATCGTTGATACTAGGATACCATATTACGATAACTCGAGTGCAATTAATATCTCTAAAAATCATGCTCAACATTCTAGGACTAAGTATATAGGCATTAGACATCACTTCATAAAAGAAGTTGTTGAAGATAATGTCATATTTTTGAATTATGTCCCATTTAACCTTCAACTTGTAGATATTTTCACAAAACATCTAGATAGTCTTAAGTTTGAGAACTTTAGGAAATCTATTGGTACTTATTCTATCAATTGACGGTTCATCTCTTTTCTTAGTGTAGTTTATTTTTATTTTTTATTTTTGTTTATATATATATATATATATATATATATAAAGAGAGAAGTTTCTACTTTGACGACAAGGAGACCTTGATGTCTGTTCTTTATAACCCTAATTGTATATGCACTGTTATGAGTATTTCAATGCATTCAATTTCTTTAATTTTGTTGCTCTCTTTCACTGTTACACATGCACGTTTATCCTATGAGATTATCTTTAATAACTATGATGTAAATACTTAAGTTTCAGCACCAATGTGTAAAAGGAAAAAAAAGGTAAAAAATATATCTTCTCTATATTTGACAAGGAAAAGGCCACGTATAGGACAATGCGTACGCTAGCAAAAGGGTGTGTACCTTTAAAAATAGCTACCTCCTTAAATTGTGTGAAAGCCACCTTGCTAAATGCCAATGCATTTAAGCTGACCAAAGTTCAATGTGCCTCATGAATACATTATAGGGGAAGTTTGTATCAATCATTTTGATCATGTCATCCAAGAAACAATTCATTATAGTTGTTTGTGCTTATTGACTTATAAATCATTCAATGTTGCTTTACGTTTTTGACATGAACTTAATTTCATGAGATGAGTCAGTTTCTTTGCACATTAATCAGAAGATGAGATTGAATTGATTGCGTACATTTTATATCTTATGATTATGCTTTGCATAGAGACACTTTAAGAACACTGATCATTCTCTCCTTGGAATCACTATGATTAATCTTTGCAAATAAGTTATTTTCAAAAGACAACTTATAGGGCTTCTTTTTTTTTTTTTTTCATCTTTTTCAGCTATTGAAAAATTCTTTTGATCCAATTGAGGACTCATTCGAACGAATCCTAGAAAAGTTAAAAAATCACAAAATTCATGAATTTGTGAATTCTTCATCTTTTTCTCCTTAGATTTCTCTCTCGTTTCTTTTCTTATTTCACTCATGTTGATCTTGGGTTTTAATAGTTTTTAATTCCGCTCCGGTTAGATCACTTCTTTGCGTCTAAGCTTCTTTTTCACCGATTGGTTTTTGTGTTGAAGTCATTTCTCCGATGTACATTGAGTTTTGTTCTTTTTGTTGATTAGTTTATTTTCTTTAAATTATAGGGTTAATTTGAAACTGTTACAACAGATTCTGAACTTGACGCCTCTCTTAGGTTTTATTTTTGTTCATTATGGCACCTCGTCGGTGTCTTGTTACAAATGATCAGTTTCCTTTTGCCATTTCCTGGGTTCCTCGATTGAGGAATCCTCCCTTGTATTGGTTAGCTACTGCTTGGACTCATCGCCCTATTATTCAGGGTCGTGAGTTTTAACCTTAACGGTATGCTAGGCTAGATCAGATTGATGGTACCTTGGCATTTCACTAGTTTTTTGCGCATGGTGGCTTCCTTTGTTATCTATATCCAGTCCCATTGATGAGCCGTTAGTGTAATACCCCAGCTTAATTAACTAAATAAATTATATTAATAATGTGTTTAAATTAAATCGAAAGATTATATTACCTAAAATATTGGAATGATAACCATATGTCATAAATAAAATTTAAATTGGGCGAGTGATAGTAAATTGTTTAATAAGATTTGTAAGTCAAAATGGTCAAAAATATTCGACCTCAAAGCCGAAACGAAAAAAATAAAATAATAATCATAAAAAATAATATAAATAAATAAAAATAATAATAGGAATAAATTGATACTAAAAAATAAATAAATAAAAATAAAATAAAATATATTTGAAATTGACAAAATATTACGGCATATATATATATGAGGCAACATATATATATATATATATTTTGAATAAGTAAATAAAAAGAAAACCAAAAGGAAATAAAAGGAAATGAAAACAGAAGCGTGTAGAAATAAGTAGAAAGAAAAAGATGTGGGAAGAACAGTGTAGAAGCAGGTGAGAAATAAAATGAAAAAAAAAAGAGGGCATTGTCACCAACTTTAGGTCGGTTAAGAAAAGCAAACAAGAGTGAAATAGAGAGAGAAGGGAAACTCAGGCGTGGGAAGAGAGCAGAAGAGAGAAAAAAAAGGGGAAAAATTTGGCAAATTGGAAAACTGGAATTTCAGCTCAAACAGGTATGATTCAATTGCTTTAAAGTTTTACTTTAGCTTGTTGTAGTTTAATTACAAAATTATTTTTAAAAAACAAATAAATAAAAATAAAATAAAGAACAGGTTGATAATCGGCCAAAAATGGCAATCCTGAAGCTGGAACTTAGTGGATGCTTAGATTTGGGTTGAATTGGTCTCATAATAGACATTTAGAAAGATATGCTCATATATTTTGGAGAATTGTAGTTCCTACTTCAAAGATTGACAGTTTATATTGGCTTGGTGGGGTCAAGTATCTTATTGTTTGTCTTATGTCTTATGATACAAATATTAGCACAAACCTCTCCTAATTTCCAGTGCACTTTCCTTGAGATTCTCGTTGTAGTCTTGTGTTGTGTTCTGCCTTAATTGTTGTTCCATTGTGACGTTGATCTTCTATTTCTTCTTGCTTGTCCATTGTGTAAATAATCTTAGCGTGGAAGAGTTCGCAGAAAGGGGGAAGTTTATTTACTTGTAGATTTGAGAATGTGTCAGATCTTATTATTTGGCTTCTATTGGATGACATTCTTGGCTCTTCTAGTTGAATTTAGTGTAGTCTTTAGGTCACTCACTAAGTTAAATTCTTCCTTCTAGAACTTACTGTTCCTCCCCACGATCAAAAAAATAAAAATAAAAAAATAATATATATACAACATGTAAAGATTAAATTTACAAAAACGCTTTAGATATAATTTAAGACTCAAATAAGCTAAAAACAATTTATTAGAAATAAAGTTAGTAATTAATTAGAAAATTATAAAACAAACTATTAAAAATTAATAACGTTTTCAAAAGTACTTGAGAAAGAAAATGAGTATCGATCTAATGTAAACTTCATGATTATAGGACTTTCTAAAGGAAAAGAGAATGAGACCAACGTCGAGTAGCAGGAAGCGAATTAGTGTATGGTAAGTAAACCCAAACTCTTCCATGTGTCACTCCTCATCATGTCACAGTGACTTCTTGATGTTGACAGTTGTATTCTATAACTTCCTGATGACATTGATTTCCACGATTAGATACTTGCTTTTATTGTTGCTTCATTGAAATCATGATTATTAACACCTTTGTGATTGTATGATATTTCCATTCTGGATGTACGTTATCACATTCCTTTTGTGAGGCTGCCAATTGTACTCTATCCATGTGATGATATTGATCTCCATGATTGATACGTATTTTTGTTGTTGATTCATTGAGATCTCGAAATCTTTATTCGATTGTTTCCATGGAGATGTGATGATTAGGATTTTGTTGAGTACTTGGAGTTGTGATCTGTAACAACATCCATCTGATTCTCAGATGCTTGAGGACCTACGGGTCAATATTTGGGGGTGGCCTAATGATATGTTCAGAGCTCTAGTGTTATTTATTGATTTGGGTTAGGCTGGTACGGGTGCGTGAGGGCACTGTCAGACCAGCAGACCCAAGATAGGCACTCATGAGACATATGTATATCAGCATTTGTTTTGTTAGTATCTTTTCATTGATACCCTGATGATGTACTCGTGATTCATTGATATACTTGCTTACCCACGTTGATGATATACTTCTGATTTAGATATTCCTTGTGAGCTTGTTATTGCTTATTTGATGATACACTACTTGTTGATGACGTAATTGTTGATTCTTGAGTTCAAATTTACATTCTACTACTATGGCAGTTATATATGATTCAAGGCATTCCTTACATTTGTTCTGTTGATTTGTCCTGAGATGTGCCTTTGAGATTCTCCATTTATTTAGTGACATGGCTACTGTGATATTCCTACTAGTCATTCTTATTCTTATTCCTCATTTGAGTTGACTTTGACCCATGGTAGAGTGAGGAGTTTACTTATTGAGCTAATTTAGCTCACTCTAGATATATTAATGTTTTTTTTTTTCTTTCTTTTCAGGTCATCAGGCTATAGACGGACCTACAGGCGTACAAACCGACTAGACGCTGAGTTAGTAGCAGGTTGACCTTTCGCTAGTGTAATGGACTCTCTAATCTTTTTTGTAGTACTGTACTAGACTATGTGTGTAGTGGTTCTAGTTCTCCCAAGTCTCCACGTCTTGGGAATGTTTTGTAATTTTGTAACTTATAAACTTAACTATATGTATAGTTGTACAAGATTGTCTTGATAGTAGTTCTAGTTTGATTATGACATGTCTTACATTTTTATTTATGTTATAAAATTTAAACAGGGAACGACATATGGTCGCTGCCTCTGGTCACAGACCCATAATCAACATTGGTTAAGATACGGGTTGTGATAGTTAGTTCACGAGTTCTACGCGAACTTAGAAACAGTTCACGATCAGGTCACCGCCCGTGCTTTTGTGCGTGGCATTAGTTTTGACCTTATTCCTGCTGTTATAGCAAAGACATTTGGCATTCCTTGAGAGGATTGGCCTAGTTTTCCTTATGCTCTTAGCACTGCCCCTAGGGAGGAAGTCCTAGCTAAGGCATTTCGTCGTGATAGGTCTGAGGTCTTCCAAGTCATAGGAGCTCGTTTGTTAGTGTCTCATTTCAGAGGACTATCGTTTTCTCAATTTGGTAGTTTAAAATGATTTATCTTTAGTGAGTCATACGAATACTTTAACTCGATCTCATTCTGCTCTATTATATGCCATTGAGACTAGAGTTCCTATTGATAGTGCATATATCATATTTTTTGCCATTGATGGTGCCACCTTTGGTCAGCATACTGCAGTTCTTCCTTTTGGTAGTGTAATCACTCAGATCTGTGTGAGTCAAGGTGTCCCGATCTACACGTCAAACATGTTGTGAGAGTTATCTGGGCTATTTTCTCGAAGCGTATTGATGCAGTCTCAACGTCATCTTGGCCCAGTTGTTGCTGATGTGGCTGTGGATAGGGAGGTCGATACAGTTGAGGTTAGAAATACAATTCCTAATGAGGATTGTCTGGTTGATCAGACGCCTCCTCAGTATTATCGTGATCCGACTCCCCCTCGTCTATTTTATTGTGATCCCGGTGCATCTTCATCTAGTGATTTTCCTCCTCCCATCACTCGAGGGGATTTAGAGGAGTACTTTCAGCAACTGTGGATGGACTTGTTTATATCTGTACTACAGGAGCTGAGTACCCATCGCACTCATATTCAGGTGATTCATGAGCGTTAGGATCAATTTTCTACCAGTTTGTCTACAATGGCCACTGATCTTCACTATCTCATTCTTGAGGATAACAATGATGATGATGGGGATGATGTAGACTTCCCCCTTGATTCCTCTACTGCTTGAGTGTTTGAGTGATCATGTAGTGAGGATATACTTGTATTGACTATTCACTTTACTTTCTTTTTGTCACAGTTTATATTCTGTTTTGACTACTTATCTTTTATGTAGAATGATATCTTGATTATATATTATATCTCGTTGATGGTTTTTTTTGTCAATTTGTGACAAAAAGGGGGAGATTTGTAATAGGGGAAGGGGGTACATTTTTTTTACTCATATTAATGATTGTGTTTTTGATTATTGATCTACAATGGTGTTCATTTTTCTTTTAACCATACGATGCCATCCACAGGTATATTATAGTGGTTGTTTTGTCAAAACTCAGGTTAAATGGATCATGTCGATGATTGCAGTATCACAAGTAATTAGATTAGATATCTCATGTGAATCATTTTTTTCAACTTTTTAGGGTTTACTTAGGGGTATCTAGTGTTAGTTGTTCTTGTGTTGAGTTTTGTCACTGATTGCCAAAAGTAGAGTTTGTTAGGAATATTCGTCACATGTATTGGCTAATCTATGAGAGAAAACTGTCATTAAGTTGTAATGATTATCAAGTTCGTAAGTGTCGATTCCTTAAGCCTTGTGATCATTGAAAAACATGCCAGGTTTCAGTTAAAGGCTATTTTATTTTTGTATGACTTGCACAAACTTATATAACGCAACATTGGTAAGCATGTGATAAGTTTGGATTGAATCTATCTCATACACATACTTTCATGCATTATGATTAAATTACTATTTTTATAGTGAAAGTGGATGGTGTAATGGTTATCATATGTAATTATCCTAAAATTGGAATTCTTAGGGTTTCACAAGGTTCATTTGAATGAATCATGGGTTCGTTCGCACGAATCAAGAATTCGTTCGCACAAATATTTTGATGAAATTGTCAAAAATAAATATTAACGAAATATTCGTTTGATCTTTTAATCAAACGAATTTTCAAGTAACTCTTTCGTGGGACATTCGTTCGAATGAATGATCCAACAAAAATTTCAGTAGCTTTCATATCAAATTCGTTCGATAATGCATTCGAACAAATTGAGGTTCATGCGAATAAACACCTAATTCGTGGGAACAAATGTCGCGTATATTACTTTCCTAATTGGATTCAAGTAGTGCGATTTTCTTTCCAAAACCTATCCTATATAAGGATTTGATCCCTAGTTCATAAAAGGACTTTTAGCTTCTATTAAAGCAGTTTTCTAAACTTTTCAAAAGTTTGTTTCTTGAAATGCATATTGCGCACATAGATCAAATCCTTAAAGAAAGAACCTGAAGCCCATCTTCTACATTATTCATTAAGTACAAGCTTGTGGATTTCAAGTTTGTGTAATTGACATAGTTCGAGATTGTGTGGAGTTCACAATTGTGCTTGGAACATCATTCATGGAGTTCGAAGCGGTAGATACACTTGAAGGGTACTTGTGGATTAAAGTTTGAGAAGATTCAAATTATCAACAAGGGTTGAGGAACTAAGATTGAGTTATAAGGAGTGTAATCATCGAACCTCTTCTAGTGGATTCATATTTGGGTCAGCACCCTAGGGTTTTCCAAAGTAGATTCAGTTGATCTATGATGGTTTCCTCGTCAATAAATTAGGTGCACTGTCTCTATCTTTTTACTATTACTTTATTTATTATTTCCATAGTTTTTTATTGCATGTCACTGAATTTGTTTACATCCATAGGACGTGAGTTTGAACGTAGTTAAAACGAATACACTTTTATTTGTTAATAAGACCTATTCACCCTTTCTAGGTCTAATTCTTCACATCCAGACATAGATTGGACCCTCAAAATCTTGGGGGGGGGGAGGGGAAGCATACTATGTGTGCATTCTCACAATGTCTTCATAGAAAAATCAAAAGTAAATAGACGAAACATCTTTAGCCTATGTGAATGAAAACATTTTCAAACAAGAAAGTGAAAGACGATCATCAAAAGAGAATCAAAAACAAAAAAAATCTTTGTCTCACAAAAGAAAACGTTTCCAAAGAAGGAAGTGACAAAACAACTATCAAGGAAAAATCAAAAGAAAAAAAAAAGAAAATCTTTGCCTCATCAAAAGAAGCATTTTCCAAGCAAGGAAGCAATAAATCATTTAATCAAGCCTTGAATGGCTCAAAGTGTTTCAAGCGAGCAATGAACTATGTTAGAGCTGATTCTCCAAAAAAGAGATACGTAGGCAACCTAAGAAGTCACTTTAGGATTGGTTATGAAGGTCTTGCTAAGAAAGGACATGCTCATTAAGGTTGTGCACATTAAGATTATGTATGTCAAAGCTATTCATATCAATGAGATGAACACAAGGGGCTTGGTATCATGAACATGGGTTTTTGGGCCTTATATACCTTTCATTTGGTAAACCTTATCCTAGCTTATGTTTCACCCCTTAATACTAAAACCACCTTGAGGTCTTGCTTGCTTAAAGGAATTGTCACATTTCAACTGAGTGCTATTTTAATAGGGACCTACAAAATGGATGGATCTTTGTAACAAATAGTTTCAGACAAAGGACTCTCTCATTACTTGCTTGCACTACATTACTTCTTCATTCTTCACCCACTTTTTGGAGTAACTCATCAAGGGACCCATTACCTACTTCTTTGCACTAAATTGTTTTATCACTTTTTGAAATAACTCGTCTTTGCTTCACAAGGGGCTCCCTAATGCTTTGTTTATTCTAAGAATAGCTCATACTCTTACAAATTATATAATTTGCCTTAGTCAAGAGGCTCTTTCATGCCAATATAAGGACTTTTTTTTTCCATCTAAAGGGTTTCATTTTGCTTTTGCCTTGCCTCAATAACTTTTCCTATGTCTTAAGTAAAGTCTCCATCACTTTGGCTCACCCAAAATCTCTTTCATTAAATGATTTTATCCAATATACTCAGTTAAATACACAATCTTTTGTGAAAATCAGTGATTCTCATTTTCTCAAATGGTCAGACTAAATCATACTCAAAACAAATACATTGAAGTTTTCAAAAGGAATCTCTTAAATCATTTAGAATGACAAAAATATTTTATCCATGAACTTGAAGATAAGTCTTTAGTTTATTAAGTCTCCTATGCCTTTATATCCTCAATTCACATCTCGAGTAGATTTTCCCAAATCATCTTCAAAGGTGGACAACCTTACCACTCGAAACCAAGTAATGGTGTTTTTGGCCTAAACAACTAGGCTTGATTGCCAATGATCTAGGGGCTAGCAGAGTCCAAACCAAAAGTCAGAGTTTTCTTTAAAAATCCTTTTAAAAAATGGCAACAATATGTTTTACAACATTTTTTCTCATCTAATGAGAATATTTCTTTTTTACTATCTAAGTAGAGTATATTCTCTTCGCTCCTATCTGAGTTGAGTATATTCCCTTCATTCCTATTTCAGTTAAGTGCATTCTCATTACTCCTCTCTAAGTTGAGTAAATCTCATATTCCTTTAGTTGAGGTAAGAGTTTTTCATCATGATGATTTTTTCATACCTTTCAGACTTTTATCCAAGTTGAGTTCTGCCTCCCTCTTTCTAGGTTAAGGATGCTTCTTACATATCTTTTCTCTCCCCTACCTAAGGTAAGAATTTTTCATCAACTCCTATCATTAGTTAAGTGTATCGCTTTAAATGTAACTCATTCAAAGTTGAGTACACTTCTTGTTCTCCTATCCTAAGAAATAGTTTAGCAACATGACCATATGGTCTGAAACTTGATCAAATCCTTTCTCGTAGAGTCAATTGGAATTGACTTTAACTCATCATTTTCTTAGAAGAGTCACTCCTCAATAAGATAAACCATGTTGGCTTACTCTTTCACGAGAATTAGCCAATCACCTCAATGATTAAAAATGAAATGCCAAATTTCCCCATTAGAGTTAGTTTCAATTATCTTCCTCGCGATTTATTTAATAATTAGGTTGCTAATTATTAATTAGAACTGGCATAAAGAATAATTAAGAAATTAATCGTGAACCTCATGATGGTCATAACAGACCAATAAAATAATTAAGCACCTCAGAAGTGAGGGCGTAATGTCCGAACCTAATTGCCAATTAATTAAGTGAAATGATGTTATTTTAACACTCTGAAAACTCGAATTAGCGAACTATGATGGCCACAAATAAATAATAACTGATACGAGGCCTTTGATAACGAGGTTAACCAAAATACGAAACCCTTAGAAGAAACTGCGTCGAAAAAGGAGCAACGGAAAAGAAAATATTAAGAAAATAGCCAAAACAGAATTCTGCGCAGCCAAACAAGGCCTAAGATCGAAATATGGAAAAATGCCCAAAAGAGAGGCCAAGGGGATTTGAACCCTTGACCTAAATGAGCAAGCATATGGCACCCAAAAATTACCAAGTGGGCTGCCAACATCCTTGTGCCTATATATACAACAGAATTGTATATAACACTAAAGTACCCAAGTCTGGCTCCCAAATTGGCCAATGGCCATACATTCAACTCCTTCATCATGAACTGAACCCTTCCACATCATCCCACATCAGCCTTGAATTAGCCTGTGTCATCACACCTAAAGCCCTACAAGCATATACATATATGAATATGTATAGGTGTGTATATATATTATATATAATAATTGTGATTCACTTTAGTTACAATGTGTGCTATGTGTAAAATCAGAATAGAGTATGTGTGGCTGTGTGCTTGGGTAGAGAGGGAGTAAGGTCTGTTAGAGAGAGAGGCTTAGAGAAAGTAAGGGCAAGTGTATGTGTGTACATGCATGGTGTGTCTCCATTGGAGGTGCACAAAGGAGGAAGGAACTGAGGCACGGCTGAACTGAGGCACAACCAACAACCAAGGATCAGAACTGAGCCACGGATAGGGAAGGAAGCTCACTGTTTGAGAGGTATAACCTCAAACTGTCTGATTTTCTTATTAGAATTTTGCTACTGTTTTTGATGTTTTAGACCCTAGCAACTGCATGCATAGATTTTTTTTAACACTAGTAAATATCAGGAACTGATTTAGAAGGCCAATAGGGCTCGTAGCACACCAAACCGTGTACAACCGCCACTGATGACCTCTATTAGAGCAGGTCTAAAACGACCGAGACCAAACCAAAATTGGTCGGTCAAGACCTGATCTAGACCTCAAGAGGGTCCTAACAACTGTAGACCGCGATCCCAACACTCAGGTTAAGACCATTGAAAACAAGGTTGCAGGTCACAGGTTAAAATCCCAACTCTTAAAATAGACCATTATCCCATGTTTTTGGAATAAGGATCAAATCTCCTTGCTATTACGGTCGTAACAAACCAAATCCCATGGGCTTTGGGCCAAAAATGAGCATTTACGAACCAGATGCAGGTTCGGCTATTCTTCTTGGACAGAACCATTTGAGCTCGATTTGATGCCTCAAATGAATGTTAAAACGTTTGTAAGGCTTCCAAAAATACTTTAGGATGAATAGTAGTGAGAATCTATGGTTGAAATCTCATGAAATGGAAGGAGAAAATTTCCTGCAACTAGGGCTACAGTAACCCTAACTTGGGGACGATGAACGGTACGGGTCGGGTCATGGACCGGGTTTCGGCTCGGGCCCCGACCCAACTGAAAAACGGTTAAAACCATTTAAACCAAAACTACGACGTTTTGAGTTAATGATTTTTAAATTTTAAACCTTAGGGCTGACGTCATCATGATGTTAGCATTACGACTTAGACCGGTTAAAACCGGATTGGTCCAGTCCGGTTCACTTAAAGGTGAACTGAACCCTTCGGTTTGGTTTGATATTTTTGAAAATTTTAGTTTGACCCCAACCGTTCTGGGGAATTCTGTCCTGGCCCAGCTTCTGAAAATTTAGTACATTTAAGCCCCTGAAAATTAAATAATTAATAAAATAAATTATTTAATTATTTTATTAATTAAGAAAAATTATTATTTTGCCCCTAGGTTATAAATAAGTCAAACGAAGTCCAAATTAAATAAATAAAGACACGTAAATGGTAAATAACTGTATTGCTCCTGATGATACCTAGGGCCAAATAACACTAAAAGATAGTCCATTTTGATTATGTTGGGCACTTTGGACTCAACGGTAAGGTCTATACTAGCAAATGAAGTACCAAAAAATATGACACATGAAATTACCAAAATACCCCTGATGTACCCGAAGCCAAATTAAAAGCTGAGAAGGTCTAAATTGACTTTCTTCGACGTTTCAGACTCAATGGTAGAGTCTATTTGACCCAAATAGGTACCTAAAATAAAGAGACATAAAATTTGATGAATAGCATAAGACAGGTGACTATACGTTAGTACACTACCGAGGTACCAAACTAAATAGTACGGTACATATTTGAAATGAAATACGAGGAGACATGACACGTGAACATATGAAGTAAATAAATTAACTTGAAGTTAATAGAGCTACCAGAAGAGTATGCCTTAAGAGTATAACGCCTAAGATTAAAGTTAGGATTCAATACGATCTAAGCATAAGTTAATAAGCATCAATAAGAGATGTTTGAAGTGAATGTGAAGTTAATGGACTATTATGAATTGTTCTTAGGAACTATAAAGGAAAGGGAAAGGCACATCAATAGCGCCAATCCAGACGTATAAGTTGAGTAACCTTGCATTTGAAGTGAAAATTTAATTCCACGAATTTGAATGATGTTTTAAATATCAAATTCAGTTTTTATACGATTCCTGTTTTAAAATATTCCGTTATGACATGCTCAGTAAATGTTTTTATATATAGTTCATTTCTTCGAAATATTTAGCATGCCTGAATAAAATGCCAATTTCCTTTAATATTTTGAAATTGATCACTCCAACTATTTGAAGTTCTATTTCAAAAGTTATATGCTATGTGTTTTAAATACTCAAGAAAAGTATCTATGTGAAGAAGCCATGTGTAACACCCCGACTCTGTATAATTAATAATTAAATAATTAATTATTAATTAGTACCGGCTTAGGGAATAATTAAGGAAATTAACCTTAATCTCCCGGTGGTCACACTAGACCAATAGAATGATTAAACTTGTCCGAGAATAGGGTATAATACCCGAACCTAATTTTTCATTAATTAGGTAAAATAATGTTAATTTAACACTGACGGAACTCGAATTAATTAACCACGGAAATCCCGAATGACTAATAAATGACACGGAACCTCTGACACTGTAGATAACTGAAATATGAAACTCTCGGAACAAACCGCATCGAAAAAGGAGTTACAGAATGAAAGTTATGAGGCAAACATCAAAAACTGAATTAATGTGCAGCCAAACAGGGCCTTAGCCCAAAATGTGGAAAAATGGCCAAATTGGTGGTCAAGGGGAATTGAACCCTTGACCTTTGAGAGGATAAATTCTTCCCAAAAATTTACCAATTAGGCTACCCATTACTTTGTGCATATGTATGCAACTTATTTGTATATATCTCTGTATTGCCCCAACTTGCCACCCAAATTGACCAATGGCAACCCATGCAAACCCCACATGATTGACTGAATCAGCTCCCCTCAGCCCACATCATCCCCATGATCCTACTGATTCTCTGATGTGTATATATATCTATATATATGGAGATGTATAGGTATAAATGTGTATATTAGTACATATACATGGACTCACCTTGAGATCTTCAAAAATGGGAACTGTTGTAGAGTGTAGGCAGGTCTGTTAGAGGCTATGAAAAGAGGAGAAACAGATCTGTTGAAGGTGAGACATCTAAAGAGAGAGGGCTGCATGTGTGTATGTGTTCATGGCTTGAGAGCACATCCAAGGGTGTGCATGCATGTGAGGGATAATGGCATCTCCATTTGTGGTGCACAAGGGAAGAAGGGACTGAAGGTCTGAATGGCCAAGGAACTAAACCAAGAGAAGGAGGATCTGATTTTAGGTAAACATCCAAAATTTCTGAAACTTTCCTCTTAAGTTTGTTTACTGTTTTCAGTTATTTGAGGCTAATGAGATGTATGCATGGAGTTTTAAATGTCTCAACTGGAACTTGGCATGAAAATCTGAGACCGAGACAGCTTAAAACACAGAACCGTAGCAAAATCCGCCATTTATGACCTCAAGTTGCAGGTCTGAAACAACTGCCATAAAACATGTTCCTGACTGTCAAAAACTGATCTAGACCTTTCTAGGATCTCAAATATCACCATCCGCGACCCTAGAACATTGATTTAGACCCTCAAAACCGAAGCCATTTGTTTCGGCCATGAAACCCAAATTCTGTAATAGGCTTCTAAATTGAAATTTATGAACAGGGACTTGAAACCCATAAAATGTGGGTCACAACAAGCCAAGCCACGTGAGATTTGGTGGAGAAATGAGGCCCCACGACCGCACTGAAATTCTGCGCGATAATCGGCCAAACAGCACCCCATGCATGGCTTCGATCCATAAAATCGATGCCAAACCGTTGGCATGACATCCAGAAGATGTTTGAAACCAAAACAGGCCGAAATCCGTGCTTGAAATATCACGAAAATGAGAAAATATGAAATCGGGAACTAGGGCAAAACTAGGGGAGAAGATGAAGAAGACGGAGTCGACTCGTCCAACTCGCTTGGGCAGACCGTGTCGACTCGGACACGTGTCCACTCATGGGCGTGCCACCTCTTTAGTGGAACGGCACCGTTTCGGTTAAACAGGTTTTGTTTTAAGATCAAAACCAGTCTGTTTGGAAACTCGGTTAATAAATCTGAATTAGGGATTAGGTCTGTCCGAACCGTGAATAAGGGGCTGAATTGGGGATAGAAAGAATATGTTATTCCGATTTTCTCAAGGAACTGAACTGGTTGGTTCTTGATGGTTTTGGACCGGTTCAACTGATGAACCCTTGAACCCTTGGGTTTGAACCCCTAAATTATGAAATTATATTTTGAACCCCAAATACTTTCTGAAATTACGGATTTGTCCCCACTGTTTTAAAGAATTGCACAGTGGCCCAGATTTTGGATAAATTATACATTTAAGCCCCTGGTAATTAATTAAATAATAAAATAATTATTTAATTATTTTATTAAATAGGTAAAATTACAATTTTACCCCTGGACATTAAATATGTCAAACGGAGTCCTAATAAATTAAATAAATAGTGTATTTTCACTATTTCAAGCATTCTGGACTCAATGGTACAGTCCGATTTTTGAAATACAGTCCCGAAAAATACAGACCCGTAAGTGATAAATGACCGAACTACCCCTGATGGTACCTAGACCCAAATAAAAATATCAGATAGCCTATTTTGACTATCTCGGGCATTCTGGACTCAATGGTGAGGTCCGTTTAATGAACTGAGGTCCCGAAAAATACAGACACGTAGGTGTAAATGACTGAATTGCCCTTAATGATACTCAGGGCCGATTAAACATAACAGACAGTCCAATTTCACTATGTTGGGCGCTCTGGACCCAATGGTGAGGTCCATTTTATAAACTGACGTGTCGAAAAATACGACACATGAAATTACCAAATTACCCCTGATACCGTACGAGACCTAAACAAAGTCCGATTGGGACGAAACTGATACCGGTAGGAGCCAGACACTGGTGAGACTGTATACTTGATTAGATGACGAATCGGGGTCAGAATTACACAAAATGTAAAATGACCAAAATACCCTTGAGCACTGTAAGTGCAAAGTAGAGGTCGAATAAAGGTCAAACTGATCTGATAAATTATCATAGGGATAATTATGAACACTGAAGGGCTAAATAAGACTTCGAGACAGTCAACGCGTAAAACGAGAAATGACCGATATGTCCCGACGATCTAAAACAGATACCAAATGAAGTCCAAGGGACTTACAAATTTATACATGAGATATATGGGACGTTCTGAGGACCATGATAGGGTCCGGGGCAAAAATGATAAAATTACTATTTTGCCCCTAAGACTAAATAAGTACCCAGCTGATACTGATTAAAGTCTAAAAGACTTAAAACTTCATGTATACGATATATGGGATATTCTGAGGACCATAACAGGGTCCGGGATAAGAATGGCAAAATTACCATTTTGCCCCTATGGTTAAAATGAGAACCTAACTGATACCGATTGGAGTCCAAAGGACGTAGAACTTTGTACTTAAGATATAAAGACTATTCCGAAGACCACGACAGGGTCCGGGACAAGAATGGTAAAATTACCATTTTGCCCCTAAGGTTGAATGACTGCCTGACTAATAACAATTGAAGTCTAAATGACTTAGGATATAATCCTAATAACTGCTAAGCCTAATCAAAGAATGAAATAGCCTCGGGTGAGACCCAATGGAAGGGCGATAGGCTACTAGGCTGTCTTAGGTAATCCGATAGATACCTAAGATGACGAATGAGACCTGAATGGATGAGTTCTGATCTGTCTGTGATTGATGATTATTATTCAGGATATACATGGAGATGCCTGACGTACCTGGAGGTTATCGGATTATTTATGCAAGGAAATAAGCGTAAAGTTTGTGAGTAACTCCTGACACTGTACTGTATTTTGATTCACTGTCTGTCCTTTGTGAGTAACTTCTGACACTGTTTTGATACTGTCCCTTGATTTACTGATCTGTTTTGAATGCAATTATTTACGTGCAATTATTTAAATGCATGCCTTTCCGTACTATATCACTTATGACATGGTTTTAGTCTTTTTAAATAATTGACTATATTCTTGATCCCTGTGCTAGCATCCCGTACTGTTTTGCCCGTTTTGAACTGTTGAGATAAAATGGATATATTGAACCATTATTTCTGAAACGATTAAATAAACCATGTGATATAGGCAAAGAACAACATTTTGTTGTATCGTACCGCTTTGTATAGTATACTATCTGAATGCTATATTGTTTAAATGTATGTACTTAATGTACGCCCTTTGTATCACATTCCACGTGATGTGCTTGTATCCTTCGAATTAGGAATTCCGTTCAGTTCGGTTATGTGCTGTCCGTTAATGATATGTCTGCCTCGATTGATATGTTCCGTCCGGTTCTGACATGTTCCGTCCGTTAATGATGTTAAGTCCGCCTTGATTGATATATATGGTCCAGTTCCGTTATGATCTGTCCGTTGATGATATGTCTTTGCTTTGACTAATGTTTTGTTCCGTTCGATTCTGCTATATTCCGTTCATTGATAATGTGTCTGCCTTGATTGATATATGGTCCAGTTCCGTTGTGTATTGTCCGTTGATGATACGTCTGTCTTGATTGAAATATTGTTCAGTCCAGTTATGATTAGTTCCGACAGTGATGTGTCCCTGACTTGATTGTTATATTGTTTCTACCCAGTTCCGTTATGTTGTGTCCTGCTCATGATTTGCCTGTGTCTTGATTAGTGTATTGTTTCCGTTTAGTTCCGTTATAATTTTATCCGTTCGCGATATGCCTTTGCTTGACTGATGTATTGTTACCGTCCGATTCCGTTATATTCCGTCCGTTAATGTTATGTCTGCCTCGATTGATATGTTCCGTCCGGTTCCGACATGTTCCGTCCGTTGATGATCTGCCTGTCTTGATTGATATATGGTCCTGTTCCGTTATGATTCGTTCCGTTAATGAAGAGTCTGTGTCTTGACCGATAGATTAGCAATAGTTATTGTTCTGACCGATTGGTTATGTCATGTTCCGATCCGTTTGTATTGTCTGTTCGATTCTGTTTTATTGTACTAGACTGCTTATGAAATGGATTTATAAAAATAGTTATTTTTGAAATGACTAAATTATCCATGTGTCTTGGAAGCACAAAACTGGTTTTGAAACCCATGATAGGGAATCTGTGTTACTCACTGGGCTTATTTAAGCTCACCCCATTATTCTGACATTTTTCAGGAATTACCTCCATTGGATTAGAATGTACTATGACATGACGTGAATAGGCCGAGTGGCATCACAAGTAAGGATCTGACGGCACTGAACTGTAGAGACTGGTTTATTGTGGATTGAACCTGGTTATTCCGGTGAGTGGTATGTTATGACTGACTTGACTGATATATATTGGATAGACATGGCTCATGGAACTAATGGTACTCTAGAGATATTAGATCTGCTCTGTTGTTATATGCTTGATTTTAGATATGCTCTGAGATTAGAATTGTTGACTGACTGGATTTAGTCTTGCTCTATGATACATATACTTATGATGGATAAGTGAGTTGCATTCCCGTGACACAAAGAAAAAGTTTTAAATTCCGCTGCATCTGACCCTACAGTTGGAGTGCAATTTGTCGGAAAGTTCAGAATTTGCCTTTGGTTGGTCGCGTCGCGACCAACTGGCAGTCACGTCCTCGACATCCGCGTAGGGTGGGGTTCGGGATGTGACACCATGTGATAAATGTTTTACAAGATAACAATGCATAAGCACACAGGCAGGATTTTGGGTTTTTTCGGATCCCAATTGACTTGTTAAAAAGCCATATAGTCAGGATTTTGGGTTTCTTCGGAACTCAATTGACCTGTCACGTGAAATGCCTCGTAACAGGATCTAATCCCCGAGGCAATGAGATATCTCCACGTATACGTAAAATGAGAATATGGTTCGAAACATATTCCACTAATGAAAGTGAAAAGATGACAAATGACTTTAAAAATGGAAGCAAGTTTTACCCCCATTTTTCACTGTGCATGTTTTTATGTTTTGAAATGCATATGCTCTATTTAAAGAAATATATGTTTAGCTTGAATACTTTAAATGTTTCAAAGCTATCTTTATGAAGAATGCATGTACTCTATGTTCAAAATGTACAACCAAATGGCAGTGAGTATTTTATGAACCTCTCATGTACGAAACCTCTGCTAATTGAAAACCCATGAAAAATGCTAGAATTACTCATTGGGCTTCTCGAAGCTCACCCCATTCCCTAACATTTTTCAGGTACTAACGATGATGAATGGGAGCCTTGCTCCATTTAGGGATGATGATTAGTGGCTTTAATATGATCAAGGACTTTTGGGAAGTACTAAGGACCCGTAGATGGTCGAATTTTGAAGTGTAATAAATTTTGGACAACACGTACTTAAGCCCTCGAGGCATTCGGATATGTACTATGTATAACACTATGAAGAGCGATAGTACCGGATGGATGTGCGAAAGTATTTTAAATACGAAAAGAAAAGAAAAAGTTTTTCACGCTTCCGCAACCATAGGCCCACCGCCATCCGATACTGCTGCTTATGTGAGCCTTGCCCTAAGGCCTTTGGGCCGAAGGGTGGCGGTCGCAATACGAGATTCGCATAGGGTGGGTTTCAGGTCATGACAGGAGTTCCCTTTTAGGTAAGTCGTCTGAGGAAGAATTTTTTTGACTTATTAGGATGGAGTTCCCTTTTAGGTAAGTTGTCTAAGGACACCTTTCATAAAACTATCAGGATGAAGTTCTCTTTTGGGGAAGTCATCTGATGACGCATTTTGACAACTTATTAGGATGGAGTTTTCTTTTAGGTTAGTCGTCTGAGGATGCATTTAATTAATCTATTAGAATGGAATTCCCTTTTAGGTCAGTCATCTAAAGATGCATTTTATCTACCTATTAGGATGGAGTTCCCTTTTGGGTAAGTCATCCAAGGACTTAATTTCATAAACCTACTAAGATGAAGTTCTTTTTTAGGTAAAGCCATTTGACGGCATAATACATCTAGGAAAACTATCTGAGGACGTGACCATTTAAGGATGTAATCCATCTCGGCAAACTATCTAAGGATGTAATCCATATCAGCAAAACCATCTACCAATGATATAATTCATCTAGACAATCCATTCATGAAAGATGCAATCTCGTTAAAAATTCTACTAGGATAGCAGTCTTTTTTAGAAAAATTATGTTAAGATAGCATTCTTTTTAGGTAAGTCATCTAAAGACACATTTTATCATCCTATTAGGATAACATTCCTTTTACGTAAGTTGTTTGAGGAAACACTTAATCATCTTGTTAAGATAACATTCCTTTCAAGCAAGTCGTTTGAGGACGCATTTCATTTAACATGATAGCATTCCTTTTAAGTAAGTTATTTGAAGATGCATTTTATTAGCCTATTAGGATGAAGTTCCTTCTTATGTAAGTCGTCCATCGCATCATATCTTATTAACCTATTAGGATGGAGTTCCTTTTTAAGTAAGTCATTTGAGGACGCAAATTTATTATCCTATTAGGATAGCATTCCTTTCAAGTAAGATGTTTATTGCATTATCTCTTATTAATATACTAGGATGGAATTCCTTTTTAGGTAAAATGTCCAAGGACGTAAGATCATCTTATGAGAACACAACCTCTTGAAAGACTTGTTAGGATCGCATTTCTTACCAAGTAAGGCTTTAAGGAGTCATTTTTCGAGGGCGTAACCTCACAACAATCCTATCGAGATGAGTCTCTTTAGAGAAATTCGGTAAGGAAAACACCCATTTTCACTAGTCACGAACTACGAGCGGTTTGACTTGCTCCAAGGAGATACTTAGGAATCTTATATAGGAAAGAGTCCGATCACGTCAAACAAAAAATCACAATCTAGGTCAAAATGACTCCTTTTGTCTTGCATTGACGTTCACTTGCTTACAAGTTTCATCAACGAGGGGCTTTTTGTAAACACCTCATTTTGTGACCCTTAATTAAGTAGTAGCAATTCGATAATTATGCCAAGAAACCTACTTCAAGTAGACTTTTGCTCATAAGGTCCCACCCCTATTAAGACACCTCTTGTCAGAGTCCCATACCTAGTATGGCTCTTCCTATCGGAATCCCACCTTGGTTAGGACTCTTCTGCCCATCGGAGGGCATTTCGGTAATTTTGGCTCCATTTTTCCTTTTAAAGGCATTTTGGTAATTTTGGCACAATTCCACCCTCAGTAGGACTTCTTAGTCACTTAAGGGGCACTTTTATAATTTTCATATCATTTTACCTATCTGGGGGTATTTTGATAATTTTAGCCCTTTGGTGATAATTTAGGGGTAAGTTGGTCATTTCACATGTATTGTGGCAATCTAGAAATTCTTTACCGAATTAGGAGCAATTTGATAATATGTAGTGATATTGGTCTATTTAGAATAATTAGGATCTTCCACTTTTAGAGCTTTCATAAATCTGGTTGCTCGATATTTTGTTAAATGGAGATACATTGAATCTATACATTTTCATTTTAGAGTTTATTTTTTAATTAAATTATAATTTTCTTTTATCTCATTGGCTCTTGCATGTAGACATCAATTCTATTGGTTTGTGCATTGTCATAATTATTTATTAATTCATTTAATTAGGATAATCATTCCTTAGGTTAATTATTTATTTTTTATTTATTTAATTAGGTGATTATCACTCAAGACATGATCTTAGCCCTCAATTTTAGGATTTCATCTCAGACTCTTGGATCGAATCTTCATATTTTCTTATAAATAGAGCCCCTTAGTCATCAGTTTTCAACACATAATTTTCATAGCTTTATGCTGTTAGTTTAGTTCTAGAGTTCTCTCTATAAGACTCTTCTTCTCCCAAGGTCGAAGCCCAACTGAAGTGACGATCTCCCTTCAAGAAACAAGCCAAAGCAACATTTTCCAAACCAAAGACTAACCCAGAGATCTGCCCCACTAAAGCCTTCGGATTAGACTTTTCTAACCGAAGTACTGCTAGACTCCCACAATTGAATAAGGTACGCTCTCAAACCCTTAACAGTTTTTTCTTTAGATCTGGTTGATCTCGCCTCTTTTATCACTTTTGATAAAAGAGGGTAAACTAGATAACTACGTGACTCTGATTCTGTTTTCTAACGGATACGTAAGAAGCCTTTAGGCCTGAGTCAGATCTTCTTTTTATTTTCTATTTTATTATATTTCTTTATGCAAGACTGTTCTTTCTTTATTATTTCTAGACTCACCTCTTTTTTTTTCTTTTTTCTTTTTTATGACAAAATAGCCTTGCAAGTGAATATTTGAGGCCGATCCATTTGGATCAGGTGAGGTGGGTGTCTAACACCTTCCCACTCTGTACCTTAGCCCCCGAGCCTATTTATTTGGTTTCTACTTTATTTTAGTTTCTTATTTCTCTTTTGATCTTTGTTACGGGATCTTTTAGTATGTATTTAGGATAAAGTGATGTAATTTTTATTTCATTTCTTTCAATTTTCCTTTATATATATTGTTTAAGTTGTAATGAGTTTGCTTGTTTCTTGCTTAAAAATAAGCTGACGACTCTTCACTTTCTCTATCTCCCATAAGAGGCATTCCTTCCCACCTTTAGGAAATGAGACAACCAGGATCTTGCTAAATCCACAAAAAAGATATTCTTTTTTTTTCGGCTGCTGTCGCCCACAGATCACATAGTCTAATTTCTACTTGAATTGTGAAATTGATAATTCAATTGGATTAGTGGATCAATCAAGCTTGAGTTGATTGGTTTGTAAGTTGAACACAACATAATTGCTACATTGGATGGATTAGGCATATAATTGAATTGTTGATATTTTTTGAATATTGAAGCGTGTTACAATTCATATGTTGTTCAATATTGGTAGTTGTTAATGTTGTGGTTGAAAAACTGATGAAATTGAAAAGGTTAGAACAAACCTATTCAACCCCCTCTTCTAGGTTTGTTTCACACCATGGGACCAACCAATACAGTGTAATATTTTAGAGAGAAAACATATAAAAAAGATTCTTTGAGCCTATTATAGATTTCGTGTACATGATATTGGTGTTTTTCTCATTAAGCTTTGCTTTATAATCATATTGTTGATAGTTCTCTTATATTTCTTGAATTTTATTCACCTCATATATTAAATGTTAAGTGTTTTCCCTTCTATTCACTTTGAAATCATTTTTAGTAGCACAAGACCCTTTTTATTTATTTTTTACAATCTTAAATCACACATTAGTTCTTCTACGTTGGTGGATGACCAATTAAAAGATAAACATACACCTAGATCACTGCATCCAATTTTTACAAACTTGGAGTATATCTATGAATCATGATTAGGAACAGGTGTTGCTGTGATCAGTAAAATAAAGGACTAATATTGTACAATTAACAGACAAGATAAAGTAGTAAGACAAATGAATTAGTTGACTAGCGTTAATCTACATAAGGTAGCGTGGTAAGTTATTAACAAGTCTTTTTACGTCTTATAACTAACTTTGCTTATTAATGGATTGTTTTGTGCATCAATGGATTTTTTTAACCTGTGAGATTTTTTCACTTAAAAATCTTGTATCTTGTGTGATTAACTTATTATTTTGAATTTTGTAGTTAAATAAAAACTGGTCTTAAAATTAAAGTTATTCAAATTGAGATTTAGAATCCATAAATACTTTTTATTTATATAAATAAATAAATTTTATTATTTAAGTGATTTAATATCACTTATATATTTTTTTTCCCACAAAAAACATTTTACAAATCAAGGGGAAAAACTCACATCTCTATCTTTTTTAGTGATTATGAGTAAAGAATAAAAGCTTTGATTTGAAAAAATAATATTAAATATTCAATTAATATATAACAAAAATTGAAACAGAAAAGAAGAGAGAGGAAGAGATGGTGTAGGATAGTTGTATTGTGAGAATGATGTGTAAAAGTTAATGTGTATATGGAGAAAGTTATGGCAAGTTATCGTTGCTATCCTAAAGAAAACTTTGAAGTCTTTATCTATGGGTACCAAAGAGGGGAATTTACCTAGGAGTCCATATTTGTCATGCCCCAAAATTCGAAGCCATGACTTTTGGTCATTGTAACCCTAATTGGAAGGTAATTCGATAGTTCATCTTAGTTAAGTCCATTAAAATCAATCATTTTTATTCTTCAGTTGGATATAGGTATTTCTTTTTTCCTTTTTTAGTTATTCAAGTTCCGTAGTGTAAATGTAATATCCCGACCCGGGATGTATACCGGGACATAACACCCGAGCACCCGGGACATTGCATCATAAAGCGTGCCCACACGTATTTTCATGCATGCCCAAAGTTTAAACATATACGCGTATAAATACGTATAAATATGTATAAGAATTATACATATAATATTATGTATATATATATCCATGTGTATATAATAATAAAAAAATAAAAGAAATATGCAAGTGGAAAACAAGTGCAAGTGCAAGTGCATGTGAGGTGTGTGTGTAAAGTGTGTATTATATATATATAATGTGATATATATATATATATATATATATTATATACATAAGTGCTTATATAATATACATAATGCTTATTCTTTCAATCAAACAAATGCAAAGTAGAATTGGTGGAGGAAACACCAGCCTTAAATCAGGGAAAGAAGGGGGCCATCGGAAGGGTTGGCTGAATTAGTAGAGAGAGAGAAAGAAGAGAGAGAAAGTAGAGAGAGAAAGAGTGGAGGAGGGAGAGAAATAGGTCATCCTCTCTTTAAATAGCCAAGCATGAAAACCATGCTTCCTACTTACAACAGAAATCAAAGAAAGAAGAAGACAGTAAAGAGGATTCTGAAGGTTTTAGAGAGAGAAAGTGAGTTAGAGAGAGAAAGTGGGTTAGAGAGAGAAAGCTTGAATTGTGAGAATCCATTGAAGAGGCTAAGGACTGGGAGTGCACGGGGGAAAATCAAAGACTAACGGTTGAGTTTCTGTTGAGTATAAACAATGAGGGAGCCATTGTTCAAAGGTTAGATTCTTCAAAACTTTTGGAAATATTCTCTTAAATTTTTGACTACTGATTTATAGTTTAGAATATATCATTGCATGTGTAATAAGTAATTTGAAGAACTGAATTGTTTGTGATTAAAATAGATCAATAGAACTGCCCAAAAACTCAAACCGTGGCTAAACCGCCATTGAAGGAGCTCGAAATTTGCAGGTCTGATCCGACCTCAACAAACCGAGTTTTGAGGGTTGAAACATGAAAAAGACCACCCTAGGATCACAAAAATCCTAGGCCGCGACCCCAAAATGTCGACCCCGACCCCCAAATCGTGAGTTGCAGGTCTCGGCTTTCAAACCCAACTCTACCAAAACCGCAACCAAATTGATTTGTAAGAATGGGAATCAAACCCTCTAGCCATAAGGATCACGTTGCACCAAACCGCGCCAAAAAAAGGGTGAAGAAACGAGCATGAAACCGTGAGTTGCAGGTCTAAATTATCGCGACTTGAATCGAGCAAAAGAACACGTTTTAACCCTCCAAATGAATGCCAATCTACTTGATTTACTCTTAGGAACATTTAGAAATCAAAACAGTTGGGAATGATTGATTGGAATTGCACGAAATAGGAAGAAAAGGGTTCGGGATTTAGGGTTTTCAGGGGGGAGTCTCGTGGGGAAGATGAAGACGAGTCAACTCGTTTTAAAAACAAAACTGGGTGGACTCGGGACAGGTGGCAGCCTCTGGGCTTGCCACCGAGTAAATGAGACGACGCCGTTTAGGGGCGTATGAGGTTTTATATAAACTGTGTTTGAAAAAAATCAAATGAAAAGAAGGGAAGGGTTGCTACGGGGAATCGAACCCCTGACCCCCACGCACCCACGCGTGCCTTATCCACTCGGCCACGCGCTCTTATGTGTCCCATTTACGCCGAATATATATATAATATATAAGGAATATAAAACAGAAATTAAAAAGGTGCAATGCACCTGGTGGGAATCGAACCCGAGATATATGGGGAGGGAGATGGCACGCTGGCCAGCGTGCCATCCTATTCAACCTAGTCATATTCTGTATAAAATAATATATGTATTATACTTAATTAAGATTTAATTTAATTAAATGAAATTAATTAAATTAAATGCTTCGAAATGGCCCGTTGTCCAAATACGACAAGTTATATATGTATTCCTACTATTTCGTACCTTTTGAGTCCAATAGTGGGGTCCATTTTACGAGATAAGACCCCGAAGGATAAAATACCGTAAAAGTGCAAAATGACCGTTTTACCCTTTTTAGTACAAAAGTCCAAATGGAATTCCACGAAAGCCTAAACCGACTTTCTTCGACACTCCGGACTCAATGGTAGAGTCTATTCGACCAAAAGAAATGTCTAAAATAGAAAGACATTAAATTGTGTCATAGGTTAAGAATACAAGTTACGTAAGTACACGTAAATTTATGAAGTCGGTTAGGATTAATATGAACTAAGCATAAGATAAGAAGTATCAGTAGGTGATATTGTGATGAATGTGAAATTGATGAGATGTTTATGAATTGTTCTTAGGAACTACAAGGAAAGTGGGAAAGCGCAATATTAGCACTAACCCTAAAGGACCAAGGTGAGTAACCCTGTGTTTGAATTGGAGATTTAACTCCATGGATTTGAAAATGTTTTAAGTTCATAATATGAAGTATTTGAAGTTTCAAATTCAGTATTTACATGATTCAGCTTTTAATAGTACTGTTTTATAACTCTATATGACATGCTCAGTGATTGGTATTTATCATAGTTTTCTTAAAACATATTTCAGCATGTCTAAAGTTTTAAATGCCAAATTATGTTAAATATCCTGAATTTGATAGTTACAAGTATTTGAAGTTCTATTGTAGAAATTATACATTTCATGTTTTAAATACTCATGAAAGTATCTATTGAAGAAGTTATGTGATAAATGTTTTACAAGATAAACGGTACTAAGTACCACCCCATGTGACGTTGAAATCCTTCGGGATTCAACAGTAAATGCCCGGTAGCAGGATCTAATTCCCCCAGGCAAATGAGATCGACAGTATTGGCAGTAAAATGGGAGTCTGGTTCGAAACAGATTCCACCTAATTAAAGAGAAAAGATGACAAAGTGATTTTTGGAAATGAAGCAGGTTTCACCCTCATTTTCAAATACATATTTATGTGATTTAAAGTTATATACTTTATCTGATGAAGTACGAGTTTCGCTTGAATACTTTAATTGTTCCAAGCTATTTGAAATGCATATGTTTTGAGTTATATACTCTATTTGACGAAGTACGAGTTTAGCTTGAATACTTAAAATGTTTCAAAGTTATCTGTTTTAAGAATGCATATACTCTGTATTTTAATTTGTATAAGCAATTGGCAGTGAATGTTTTACAACTCTTATATACTAAAAATCACTGCTAATTGAAAACCCCATGACAAACACTTGAATTGCTCACAAGCTTAGATTAGCTTACCCGGACTTTGTTCGGACCCCCCTTTCAGGTGATGCAGCAGACAGGATTTTAAGAACTACAATGATGAGTCTAGCTGTTTTTGGAAGGATCTGTTAAGTAGCTTCTTTTAAAGAACTTATAAACACTAGTAGTACATTTGTATTAGTAGACAATGTAAGGATGTGTAATAAGCCCTCAGGGCAATCAGATATGTACTGTATTAGTGTATGAAGTTTTTAAGTTTTAGTTATACTCTGAATGTGTAACCATGTATGCTATGTATGAAAACAGCAGTATCGGACGGATGTGCCTAATTTAAAAATGAGAAAAGAAAAGAAAAAGTTTTTCACGCTTCCGCAATCATGTGTAGCACATCTATTCGGTACCGCTGTAGATGCGAGCCTTGTCTCGGGGCCTTCGGGTCTCGGGGCGGCGATCGCGATCCGGTAATCCGCAGAGGGTGGGTTTCGGGTCGTGACAGTAAATGAATTCAACCAAGTCTCACTGGGTAAATAAAACTAGCTACAGTCAACCATGACAACACATACTAAAAATGAAGTATAAGTACCAATAAAATCACTGTATTGAAGTCTTTAATTAACTACCTACATACTAGTCCATATACAACTCATACATCTACATACATGATTAGATACTTTAATATGGGTTCAAGCTCCCTTTGTAGAGATTGGACTATTACAATATAGTACGTACATATCATTGTACAACACAACACAACCAAGGTTTGTCATCCACCTTGAGTTGAACCTACAACTGTCATCTAGTTTTTTCTATGGTTTCCATTTCAATGAATAATAGGGGTGAGGCATGATGCTTAGTAAGATTTTCCAAAACACATAGTACATAAAAAACTAATGCAAGTCTTGTATGGTAACTTGTAATATCCATACACAACAACAATATACACTAATCACAATAAATATAACCTTGGTCAACAGATGTACACAAATATATGTTTGTGAACATTTCATGCACACAATATAATGTAGTGTCCTAACAATTCAATGATCACTACCACACGGATCCCAATATATCATATGTACCAACATGTACATCACCTGATAAAATATGCACTACTATTTCTTGCATAATTTAGTGGTTTATAGCAACAATAACAATATATCTACAACCCATACTATTTTGCACGTGAACAATGCACATCACACACCAACATGCTCCATGCAATGTGCTATTTCATGAATGTCGTATGCCATGCTTTATGATTCATGCCAACACTTTAATCTCATGCAATGAGTCCCCACCAGCTCTTATATCTTTATTAGCTACTAACTTAAGGGATTTAAGGACCCCATGCACATGTTTATGGCACGAAATCAAAGGGAGACACAATCCATAACCAAATTTCTAACATTACAAGTATTTCATCATTATAATCACAAGCTCATTCTATAAATATCCACAATACTAGTAGAATCCATAAGTATATCCAATATATCATTCATCCATTCATCCACATCATAAGTAATTGAATACATAATATATATACTTAAATACATACACATATAATTAAGTATATAAAACTAAATAAATATAAGGTCAATTATGCCTAGCATCCTTGAGATTTTCAACAATTGTAGACAGAACCCCTCTAGTTTGACTAATTACACTACACTCTGTTATGATGTGATAGTTTGTAACATAGACCACTTCTAGGTTGACAGTTCATCATTGGCAATCACTTTTTGGATGACAACAACATATAAATTTTTTCAAAATGCCTACTTTGCACTTGATTTTAATGAAGGGACACATATACCCTTAATTTAAGTAGTTAAATTACTTTTTTACCCTCAAAATAATAATAATATTTTGTAATAATATTTTTCTCTATCTACTTCCATTATTCTATCTTACAACTACAACCAATTTAAAATCAACTAAGCAATAAAGTATAAAAATGGAAAACTGAATCCGTCAACAAGTAAAAATTTCATTACATAAGTTAAAGTTTTACATCATAAATCTGACTAACAAAACAACATTTTGTGCAACAACAACATATATGCAGCACTTCAAATTGAAGTTCCCACACTTAAAAAAAAAAAAAATGAAATTTGGCAGACACATCTCATATTTTGTACAACATTAACCACTTGTGCAACAACTATATTAGTCCCATTGTGCCTAAAATAAATCTACCCCCCCCCCCCCCAAAAAAAAAATAAAGTAAGTATGTCCAAAACAATTCCACGTGCATAAAAAAATGTCCAAATGAAATTAGTTCCCATTATTAGTTTCCATTGCATATCTAGTACTGAAAAAAAAAACCCAAAAAGTGATCTCAGTCAGTCATTACTGCATATCCAAGTTCAATTGACACTTTCATACTTGACACCTTATCCAATAGTTTTACCTCTCTATATTTACAATCCATAACACTAAATTAGTGCATTCAATTGTAGTTGTAAATTCACACATACTATTTGACAAGAAAGTTTCAATTGACACTTTCATACTTGGCATATTGTCCAATAGTTTTACCTCTCTGTATTTACAATCCAAAACACCAAATTAGTGTATTCAATTGTAGTTATAAATTCACACATACTATTTGACAATATAGTTTCATTACCTCTCTAACACATGTTTAATTTTTGGTAGTGGATCTTCCTTTACCTCTAGTGGTTGGTTGAGTAGGGAATAAGCTTTCTCTCTCTCTCTCTCTCTCTCTCTCTCTCTCTCTCTATTTGATTAAGTAGAGGTCAATCTTCCCCTCCCTCTAGTTGGTTGAGTATAACTTGACATTCCTCTTCCTCTAGTTAGCTGAGTATTAGTGGATCTACACCTAGCTCCTCCTAACTAATAAGGGAATTAAAACTTGTTAGAAACTACTGACGCAAGACATTTACAAATGCTAGAGAATGGTTATAATGTATTGTACCCCTGTAGCAATGCTTGTCTATATCCCAACTTGAGTTTCTCCTCTTGTACTTATTTAAGCAAAAGAATAAAGAAAGGTTAATTTTGAGTGTTAAATGAAATTAATAAAATTGACAAGGCTTCTATTTTACCTTTGGGTGCTTGGTTGCCCTCTGCTCTACCTTTTTCTTTAACCTCCTCTCATAGGAGCTCTTTAGTAGGTCTTGTTATTGTGTCCCAAGTCATGACATATAGTATATCTTAAAGATAGGGACCTTATTGCTTCACTATTTCCTAGAGTAGTTTTATCAACCTCTATTCTTCTGTTCTTTCTTGGTTAAGTAGGCAATCAACATATAAGTGGAGGTTGGATAAGGTCCCCATCAATTTTATACCACATTTTTTCATCAACAATGAGATGTATCATCCCATTGTGAGCAATCATGTATGTTTCCTTCATGACAGTAACACCAAAATAGTCTTCAATATTTGATCTTTGTAAGCAATAACAATAACTACATGTTTACAAGGTATACTAGATATCTCTCATTCCCTACACACACATCTCTTTGTTGCAATATCCAAGACACTACTACTCTAAACTCCATTTTGGTGGCTTTGTCCTTCCATGGTAAAAAAAGAGTTCTAAATTATAACATTTCGTAAAGTTTAGTAATATAATAATAAATAAGGAATTAAGAATAGTATTTTTGACATAATGATATTAATTAATGACAACTAAATAGAGTAGGAAACTTAAATGATGGTGTGTGCCATATACATATTATTGAATTTTATCACTTTTATGCAGAACTTACATGTCTAGACTTGAGTAGTTTATGAGGTCATCATCTTATTGATACATTGGGAATAAATCTTAAGTAACTAGAGAGAGTGCGAAGTTGAGAAAATTAATATTGTATGGCATTATTATGTAATGTTGTTGAGATGTTAGGAATGAATGTGAAGTGGTTTAAGAGATATCCATGATATTTATTATTGAGAGAGATAAGATATATAACGTTTATGGGCATGTAATTGAGAATTTGGAACATTTGTTCGTATGAAGCCATTAGCTCATTCAAATGACCAGGGCAGTAAGGAAAGATTTAGAAGATCTGGGATGTTCGTTTGAATGAGGGTCCCGTCCATTGAAACGACCAAAATTGTGGGGCGAATAAGGAGAAGTTTTGGTAGCCTCGTTTGAACTAGACCCACCATCATTCGAATAACCGTGCAACAGAAACCCGGATAGCGACTTTTAAAAGCCTTTCAATTTTTTTTCTTCTGATTTCATCTTTTCCTTCTTATTCTCTCAAGTCCAAAAAAGAGAAAACCTATGGTTTCTACCAGTCCACCTTTCTTTACAAAACTTCAAGATTGAAGTTCACAAAATCATCCTAGTGCAAGGGTTTAACATTTAGAGGAGTATTTCAATCACAAGAAGCTAAGGTTTCAAAGGAATTTTTACAAGAATAAAAAATGTAAAACTTAGGGTTTTCCCTTAGAGTTAAATCTCTCTAATCATGTATGGATTATGGGTTGTTTGGGTTTAATTAATGGTGTTATAATTTTCTTAGAGTATAGGAGCCAAGATTGGAGCTAAGGTTTTGAAATTTCTCTATCTACAAACATAAATTATAGCTTTTCTAAACACCAAGGTGGGGCTTCTAACCTAGGTGAAGGGTAAATATATTAAGGGGGATCTTGCATCTCATCACACTTTCATGAATTATTACGTGTATTTCTTATATATATATATATATCATATGATATGGATGGTTAGTAGGTTGGTAGATGAAATGTATATATTTATATCTTGCCTTATTCATAGTCTCGATGAGTGAAATTGTGTTCAATGCATAATCTCAGTCTAGAATTCTTACTTGTATGACTAGTATTTACATAATTGTCATTTATGTGTATAAGAAATTTTATGTGTTCACCAAGTGTTTGATGAAGTGTTTCTATAACTTCAATAATGTAATATATGACTTGTGAAGATTATGGATTTATGGATATATCATTATTCTTTTGGTTACTTGTGGTTTGGATGGGAAATTGGATGGATGTTTCACAAGGAAATAGGAAAGAAATGAGGTGGTTGGGAGGTTAAGGAAGTCGAGTTTGTTAATGATTACCCAAAATTTTGTGACGAGGATGGTGTCTTCTATAAACCCACGCGGGTGGTCTTATTTCTCCATTGTGTTCGTAGCTTGTAAAGTATCATAGGCTTAACTAGGGGCCATTAGGTAGTATTGAGAAATTAAAGTTATAGTTAGAATTAGAGGAGGATATTGTTGTAATAAGTGAATTATTGATTCTCTAAAGTTTCTTTTTCTTTTCACATTTCCATTATATATTAAATCGTGCTAATATTGCTTTATTAGTGCTTGCAAGTGAAACATGGGGGTTTTTAGGAGCCTGCCTCCCAAAATGACTGAAGAGGAGGTGAAAACATTATGGGAGCACAAGATCAGCGGAGAGAACGATTGGTGAGAGGTCAGGGCGAATGAGGTTAGGCTGGCGGTTGTTAGATATGGAAAAGAGGAATGACTAGATTCCCTTTTGGACAAGGGTGCTATTTATAGGTTCCTTATATGTATATCATTTCGGATTCCCGTCATTCACACTAGCAATGACGTATGTTCTTTCCTTATTGGCCTAGGTGCTTGATAAGGAGATTCCTTGGTCAATCATGTAATATCCCGACCCGAGATGTGGCACTTATGCCGAGGTAGACCCAGTCAAGTACACGTAAATTGAGATAAGTCGAGTCGAGTAACATAATACCAGTTGTAACCGAACATGAGTTCCGAATAAATGGAATAGTTTCATTTTTATCCAAGGAGGTCAAATAATAATACCGAGCTTTGACTCAGCATTGAACATACTATCAGAGACAAACCGAGACCGATTCAGACCAAGAATAATAGACCCCAAGATATATCAAGTTATTTTAATAAGTAACCTATAGTGATGGGTACGATTACCGAGGTAATCAGCAGACATTATAATCTCAAAAAATTATGAGATTAAGAAAAGTCAAGTACAAATACACAGAGCCAATGAAAATAATACCCAATATATATGCGAAGCATCGCAATAAATATTACATAGTAATTGGCACGTAGTTTGAGACAGATAGCGAGAGTTGTAAATGAAGTAAATTAGATACTAAAAATATACGAGTAGTTTTGAGTAACCCTGAGTGTTCAGGAGTATTCCCACAAGTAAACTCTAGCGATACAGAATTATGCCTCGTAATGCATGCACGTACGCAAACCCATGCATACACACATTCACGTATGTGTGTGGCCCGTTCAAAATGAGTGTATGTATATATGATTAAAAATAGATTTATATGCCTACATATGGATATATATATATATATACGTATAAAATATGTATATATATGTGTATAACATGATGTATTATACATATATATGTGTACATATATATATATATATAAGGAATTTAAAAGAAAAGAAAAAGGAAATAAAGGAAGGAGGGAAAAGATGCTGCCAAGCAGCAGCATGTGGGTGCAATGTGTGTGTGTCGGTGGGTGTAAGTGTGTGTGTGTGTGTATATATATATATATATATATATATATATATATGAGCACACAAGTCTCTCAAGCCATAAATGCAAGGTTGCATTTGGCAGAGAGAGATCAGAACCTAGGCCATAGAAGAGGGCTCTAGATGGGGGAGAAACCGAGAGAGAGAGAGAGAGTAGAGAGAGAAAGGTGTCGGTGGAGGTTGTGTGTGTGTATATGAGGAGTGTTGGGAACAAAACAGAAGAGAAGGAAATGAAAGGAAGAAGCTAGAAGGGAAAAGAGGCACGGTACACCAAGAAATTAGAGAAAATACATGTAAGTGGGTCGTTCTGTTTTTAAATTTTTGAAGCATGAAATATTGATTTTAAGAGTAGGATCTTAATTAGCATGTAACTAGGATCATTTAGCAAGAAAAATCAGAATAAATGGTTGAGAACTTAAAGTGAAAAATGGAGTTGCAGGTTTATGAGATAGATCGGGTTAGTGTATTTTTATGCTACAAACTTGATTTAAATTGCATGGGAATGATCCTATATAGTGCAGGAATCATTTAGGATTAAAAATGGGTCAAAACAGTGAGCAACCGAGAGCAAAATTGAAAATAACCAGGCCACCGGAGTTACGGGTTTGCCCAGTTTCGTGAGGTTTTAGTACACTAAATTGGAAACCAACATTTAAAATGAAATCTACACTAAAAATAGAAGAAAATAGCATTTAAAAAGGGTTGAAAAATGACCAAAATCCGTTCGCCATCACCGGAGAAGAGAACTATTCATGCCGGAACCCTACCGGAGTTCTATCGAAAAAACGGGGGAAGAAAACTGTTTTGTGTTGGGTTCGGGTATCGGGTCACGGTTCGGATCCGGGTCAAGACCTAATCGAATGAGAAACGAGCAGTCAAAACGGCACAGTTTTGTTAAGTTAAATGGTTTTAAAAATTGAATTGGGACTGTTTGGTTCCAAGTATAAGAAATTGAAATTCAAATTGAAATCAGAATAGGGATATCCTATCCCTGTTCTATCACTAACCATTGTTTGGTTATCCCTATTTAAAATAGGATTTTTAGAAATTATAATTTGACCCAAAAAGTTACCAAATTTACAAACTGACCCCCCAATTGTTAATAATTGTGATTTGACTCCCAAAATAAAATATTAATATATTTAATTAATTTAAATAATAGAAAAATTACGAAAATACCCCTGCGTCAAAAAGTAGTGAAACGGACTCCGATTTAAAATAAATGAATAGTAAAATTTTATTATTTCGAGCATTCTGGACTCATCCGTGGGGTCTGATTTATGAAAAGAGGTCCCGAAAAGTGAGAACCATAAATGCATAAATGACCATTTTACCCTTTTCAGTAATGATGTCCAAATTAAACGTATGAATAGTGTAATTCAACTATTTCGGACATTCTAAGACCAATGGTGAGGTCCGTTTAGTAAGATGAGGTCCCAAAAAATAAAAGACCCGTAAAGGTGCGAAATGACCGTTTTGCCCTTTTTAGTACAGAAGCCCAAATGGAATTCCGAGAAAGCCTAAATCGACTTTGTTCGACATTCCGGATTCAATAGTAAAGTCTATTCTAATAAAAGAGATGAAAATAATAAAGAGGCATAAAATTTGATGAATAGCATGAATTAAATAGATATATATATATACTGAGATTTGGTTTCCTGAATCATAAGAATACCCAGATATAAGAAGAAGACGGTTTGACCTTCTAGACAGACACAGAAAGAGGTAAGTAGAAGAAGGCGGTTGACCTTCTAGACAGATATAGTAAAAAGGTAAGTAATCTCTGATCTTTGTTTATGTGTTACATTCCAAGCCAAGTCATAGTTCTTTGTATATACATTGCCTATTGTACTCTTTACACATCTACTAGCATTTATTGAGCCACATTGATATTGCCCTATCATGTGGGAACCAGTTATTGATTTCTATATATATCTCGATCATGATTGTACACTTGTGCATGGATTCCTTTTTGTACATTTGTACTTAGGGCCGTGAGGGCCAGACAGTTTTATTCGAAGCAGCCTAGTAACCGTAGTTTAGCTAACTATTGTTACGTCAGATTTCCTAGAATCAGTTATGATTCCACTATACTCTTCGTGGAAGATAGCGTGATCTTGATATATTATTATTAGTGCCGGATTTGTGCTTAGTCACATTTCCATCTGATGCTATTTATGACCTTCGGGTCCAGGTTCCGAGTGGAACATTTACTACGTCGTTATGCGAGGCATGGGACGTACAGTTACAGTGTACATAAAGCAGTATTCATACAGCCCGAGCGGATTTGAATACTAGCTCAGGGGGTAGCCGGGCCCTACCAGTGCATCTCAGTTTTAGTCGATATCACTATCCTTTATTGTTGATATTCATAGCTTGATCATATTATTTCATTATGAATGATCATGAGATTTTACAGCTTTCAGTACAGTGCTTGCATTTCATGCTTGATATACCTCATGACTGTAGCAGTATGACATTGTTGGTATAGCAGTTTCATTCCCTTATCATTTGATTCTATCATCTGATATTAAGTTCTATATTCATTGACTGGCTAGCACTTCTGCACTTATCCTAGTTCTTTCATGGATAATGCTTTCTATATTCATGTACACATGGCAGAGCAAAGGAGAAAGCTTTCATTAGCTCACCCCAAACTTACCACCCCTTTCAGGAAAGGAAGCTGTAGAAGAGCAGTAGCTGTAGCAGTAGCAGTCAGCTAGATAGCAGTGGACATTTCTTTTGAAGTCGTAAGTGTAATACTTAGTACAGACAGTCTTGTAGCTCTCCCATGTTATCCACGTCTTGGGGATAAACAGTAGTATTAAGAAATTTTGTATTCCGCATTTTGTAAAACATTATATAAATTACATGCAGCTTTTATTTATTTTATTCCGCATTTAGTTGTTGCATGTTAGTAGCACTGATTGTGTAGCAAGTTGAGACCCTTGGTTCGACAAGCAGCGTCAGATCGTGTGCACGACGCGAGATCCGCATAGGGTGGGGTCTCGGGTCATGACAAATCAATACCGAGCCGCACTCACCAGTATCCAATCCATTAGAACCCTCGTTCTCAAGGTGGGTTATAACCTGGTGTATCATAGTTCACACTAGATTGTACCACAAGTCATGATTAGGTCACTTAAGGGAGCAAGACCATAATCGTGAGATCGGGTGTAGCATGTGAACATTGCATCCCAAGATTGTGACATATCTTGACTTGGAAGAACACCACAATAGTGGGGTTAAAGCACATCGCATCCTTAGAGAGCACCCTAACCATTCGTCTAAGGACATCACCTTTGGATTGGATGCCTCATGTTAAGACTAAGGGGTCCGATATTGTAATTGCCTAATCTGGTTTGACAAAACGTGCTTTGATTGTAATAATTACATTAGTCATAGGGTTAGAGTAACTTTATGTCCCGTTTTACTCTAAAATGGTCCAAACTTCATTGCCATGCATATCTACTAGCCGACTTAGTTCATGAAGGGTATTTTGGACTTTTATTTTAATTTGGATTTCACACACTCACATATTGCATGCATTACATATAGTTGACATCATATCATTATATGTGTGTAAATGACTGGAATTGTGAAAACAATTATTCCAAAAATTCATGTTTGAAAAATAGTTTGAGAAATTGAATTCACAATGCAAGAAGAAAATATAAAAGCCACTGTTACTCTTTCGAACTAACCAAGTGGCTTGTTCGAACAAACACCAATAGGTGGCCATTTTTAGTCGTTCGATCATCGTTTGATAGATATGATCCAACAAACATCAGAAGGTTATCATTAGATATTTGTTTGAATGAGTGATGTTTGTTCGAATAAGCCATTGCTTTGTTCGAACAAACACTGTGCGAAAACATAAATATGTTCTTTTTTTAAGCAGAATTTGAGATCCAATCAAGGAGATACAGAGATAGATTCTCAAAAATTTAATTTCAGAGAAGTGATAATAGAGATAGAGAGAGTTTGGTTTGGGAGAGCTAAACACTCGAGAGAATTTAGGGCTTTCATGAGTGAACATTCATACATGTATTTCTTCTACATTGCTACTCTCACTATTCATTGATTTGATCTCATCACTTGATCCAAATCAATCAAAGAGCCTCAATTTACATTTCAATTCCAATTGAAAAGTTTGTAAGTTCAACTTCATGGATTTAATTGTTAAGCTATCAGAAGAGTCCAAGATTGGAAGGAGTTTCAATTATGAAGAGTGCCGATCAGAGGATTCTGAAATCGTGAGAAGCTTGTGGTTATATGAAAATTTTAGCTATGGTAGACACTTGTGGCTACAAAGGGGATTGTAGAATGGAGTTTGAGGAACTAAGTCCGTGTCATTGTCGTGTTGTAATGAATCTCACACATAGTGAATTCTTCTATGACAATAGCCAACTCTGGAGTTTTACACCACAGATAGTTTTTCATGGTGGTTTCTCTATTATCACTTCGATTTTGCAACTCATGCTTTACAATTTTCAATTTTCTCTACTTGAATGCTTTCGCTTGATTTAGACTTACGTTTTTATGAATTATGAAAATTAGACATCAATTGAATAATTAAAAAATTAATTGAGCAATTGGATTAGTAAATTGAATTATGGATTTGAGAATTGATCACATTGTCTAATTTATACTTGAATTGTGAAATTGGTATTTGAATTAGATTAGTTGATCAATTAGGCTTGTGTTGAAATTGGTTTGTGTGTTGAACATTATTGCTACTACATTAGGTGGATTAAGCTTATTGTTGAATTGAACGCATTAAGTGTTTATTGATTGAAATTCTAATTCATATATTGTGCTATCCTTGTTGTAGATTAGTGTTGTGGATCAAAAATTACAAATTTGGTACAAATCTATTTCACCCCCCTTCTAAGTTAGTTTCATACCAAGGGACCTACCAATACCTCACAACCATCGTTTAGTCATTGCCTCAAGCATATGCACATGCACATGCTTACACTTGTCACCATTTACCTTTCCATACTTTAGAATATCTACTAGGGTTGTTGTTTTGACCCCTATCAGATGCATATAACAACAAGGAGTCAGTAACATGATGATGGGGACTTGAAGAACATCTCTTTTGTTTATTTTTTAATGTAAATGACCATATTGTCACATTGATGTAAATGTTAAGGCTATGGGAGCCAAGATTTGTAATTTTGAACTTGTACAAGGAAATACCTAAAATTAGAGATGTTACATGCTTTTGACATATAGGAAATTATATATAAAAAATATAAATTTTGATTAAATGTGTGTTGTGGGACTCTTAATAATGGTAATGAATATGTATATGCTATGAAGATTCAAGTGAAAACATGGTAAGCAAGTATGATATGTGAAAGAATTGGTATTATAAGGATTATTTTTGTAGTTTGACCTCATTCTTCTAGGTCACACTTAGGTCTTTGGGGCTTGGGGTGTGACAAAAAGATTCTAGGACTTTAGGTTTGAAACACCTAAGGACGACGGGATAGGATAACACTAAAATACTTGAATAAAATTTAAAAAGATAAAGTGAGTTAAACCTTGTGATGGATGTTTTGCATTGTTTGAAATATGAAGTGCATTGCATATGTTTGATATGGCCATATTTGATAGTTTTGAATTGTTTAGGGATTGAAATATCATTGTAACTTACTTAAGTGTTGGTATGAGTATTGACTCGAGTGTGTGATGTGATTACAAATTATTTAAACATTTGTATGTATTTGTTCCAATGTGTATGGGTTACTTGGTGCATCATTGAATTATAAATATCTATAAGGGAAAATGTATCGCTTGAAATTAATCATACTTAACGTCATTTTTTCTTATCTATTAATATAGGATGCCACTAAAAAAGAGATGTAGTGGCCAAGGTGGGAGATGGGCACTTGCTCTAGATCCTCTACTTATTTTGATGGTTTATCTAGATGGAGTTGAGATAGCACGTGGCATGATGGGATCTATGAAAAAATTCCAGTAAGCTAATAGGAATAAAGCACAGTCACATCCCCAAGTCAGTAAAAGTACGGCCACTACGACCATGAGAGAATTCTAAGGACTTAGCCTTTTCAAGTTTAGGGGAGAGCCTCACTCACTAGCTGCAAAATATTAGCTCTAGGCCATCACTAGGCTTTTTAACATTGTCCGGATTGAAAATGATGATATTTGGATTAATTTCACCCCAATATTATTTGAGGGTGAACCCATAGATTGATGGGATATGGTTAGCCTTCCATGGAAATGTCATAGGAAGTCCTTTTTAGGACCATAGAGTCCGATAATATAATTGGCTAATCCGGTTAGACGAAACATATTTTGTGTGTAATCCTTACATAAGTCTTACGATTGAGTACCTCGATGCCCATTCCTCTCCAAGTTCATCAAAGAGACATTACCGTGTATCACTATCGATCAACTTGGTTCTCGAAAGGTAAAATGGTCTTTTATATTTGATTTAGATCTCACACACTTACATCATGCATGCATTGCATATAGATTTTATCTTATCATAATGTATGCGATTTGACTTGTGTTTGTGAACTAATTCTCTCAAAATGCATCCTTAGAACATTAATGAGAAAAATTCAATTCACAAGACAAGCAATGAATAAGGAACTCACTATTGTTCATTTAAATGAAGCTTGGCTTGTTCGAACGAACAACGAAGAAGCTTTTTGTCATTCGTTCGAACCTCTGTATCAAACAAGTTGCTGCAACCTCGAAGTTGTACTGGTTTGATATTTGTTCCTTGTTTGTTTGAACGAACCCATGGGAAAAAATAGATTTATAATATGAGTTCTAGTTATTTAGGATCATTCAAGCTTTTTGCAAAAATAGGGGAAAATATATGTGAGAGCAGCCAAAAACAGAGTAAGAAAATCTCAATTTATGAGAGCTAATTTGTTAATAGATCTTGAAGCTCTTGTGAGAGATCATGTCACGCCCCGAATTTTCATAAACCCGGGGAGTGAGTGAAATGAATTAAGAAAAATAAATAAAAAGTAATTAAATGGATTTAGTTGATTTTTCATTTATTTCTCCATATTTTTCCAAAATTAAAAATGAAAACTTGTCACTAGACTTATCCAAAATAGTTTTCTAATGCCAATCCAATATCTCCCCCAACCTATATTCAAAATTAGTCTAAATCATGTTCAGGAATGGCCTCCAAGATAGCCGTAAAATATCTCAAAATATGCCTTAGAACAATGGCCCAAATGGGCCCCAAATGGGCCCCAAATATCCTAAGACATAGGCCAAGAGTAGGTAAAAAAGTCTACCAAAATTTGTCTAAGGAAGTGGCCAAACATGGCCCAAAAGGATGGCCAAACATGGCCCAAAAGGTTGGCCAAACATGGTCTAAAGATTGGCCAAACATGGCCCAATAGGTGACCAAACATGGCTCAAAAGGGTGGCCAAACATGGCTCAAAAGATGGCCAATGGCTGGTGTCAAGGAGGTGTTAGGAGGCTGGTGCGCAGGGAGTTGGGCGCCCATGTGCGCGCGTGTGAGGGCAGGGCGAGCGCGTGGCAGGCACGTGGCGTTCGCACGAGCGCGACTGCTGCTGGGCTAGTCTGGTCTGGGGCTGGTCTGCTGTTGGTTCACTGTAGCTACTGTTCATTGCTACAGTAAACTAGTAGCTAAAATGCTACAGTACTAAGTTTTCCAACCTTGGGCAAAAATCTTGATTTTGATATTTTTATACCCATTTCAATTTATTTGATCACCAAACTTGACGTGGGGCCCTATAACATGTAAAATGACCATTTTATCCTTTTTTCCTAATTTTTGGACCTTAAGTAAATTTTAGACTAATTGGCCCCTATTTCCATTTCCTTACCTTTCTTTTTCTTCTTAAGTCATTTATTTCCCTACTTAGAAAATATAGGTATGCTCTCCCACTCCACTCAATCTAGTTGCTATATTTTAAAAAATTTCACCATAGTTTCCTTTGTTTTCTAAGCCTTTTACATCGAATATTCCACAACACAATCCATCATTTCTCAACCTAGCAACCAAAGTGCATCCTTTAAATCAACTAAACCTTTATACATCATTCAAAACATATAATCTGTAATACTCTGACCCAAAACGTAACCGGGCGAACCACGTAAACCGAGCCGATAGGGCTTTATGACAAGGTAACAAAAGGAATAGACGGTTGTGAAATTTACATAGTTTTGAATGTACGGATGATGATGGGCAATGCCGGGTAATGCCGAGTAAGCTAGGAACGAATATCGAAATATAAATAAAAATAAAAGAAAAAGGAAAAATAAAATAGATAAATAAATAAATTTAAAATTTAAAATTAGAATTAAATAACAACAATTATTTATATGTATATATATAGTCACATTTATATACATGAAATATATATATGTATATATAGTGGGTCGTACATCTATATGTGTGTGTGTGTGTGTCTATATATATATATATATGCACCAAGACTTAGATAAGGGAGGTGCGTAACTGGATCTAAGAGTTTAAATTCACAAAAAAAGGGGAAGGGGATTAAGTAGATAAAGGGTTTGGAAACGGAAAAGATAGGAAAAAGGAAAAGAGATAAGCTGAAATAAGATTTGAATTAGATAGAGGTGATGGGCGTAAAAAGGGGAGGGGGTTACGATCAGAGAGATAAAGAGGCAGGCGGTTCTTTTAAAGTGGGCGTTAGAAACAAGGGAAAAAAAAAAAGAGAAAACAAAACGGAACAGTACTGTGGCAAATAAGCAGGAAGGAAAAAAAAAAGAAAGAAGGAAGGGCGCTGCAACACGCAAACCAGAAGGGGAAGAAAAAAACGATGAGGCTGTTGAAAGGGGTGCGGAACAGGGAGATTAAAGAGAGAGAGAGTGTGTGTGTGTGAGAGAATGAGAAGATTAAAGAGAGCGATTCATCATTTTGGCGTCTATACTCGGGGACTACAACCAGAGGTTTCCGGTATCATTTGCGTGCTGCATTCTTCAGTATTGCCACTGCTTCAAACTAGTTTTCTAGTTCTAGGAGATTAGTGCGTGTAAGCTTTCAGGAGTTAGATCAATTGAATTTGGGTGCCAGCACTGATGTTTAGAAGCCATAAGTTCGCTGCCAGAATTTTTTAGCGCCAAATTTATGCGCCTGCTTCGGACACCAGTATTCATGGTGCTAGGCGAATTTATGAGAACTCAGTCCCAAGTTCACTGATGATGGACGGTGTCTCATAAGTTTTAGCAGAAATCATCAGGATCTGATTGTTTATAGACCTACATGGCTGTCATTTTCATGCAAAGATGAAGACTATCATGATCTTCCCTTAAAAGCTCAAAAGGTAAGTAACTTGCTCTGTTTTAATTGTTAGAAGCATGAATGATTAAATTAATTGTAGGATTCCATTAAGCATGGAAATTGGTTTAGATTTGCAAATTGAATCAAGAAAACGACCTAGAAACAAGAGGGAAAACGAAACTTACAAGAAAGAGAAAAAAAAATAGAACATGCGTTGCGGCTGGGGTTTTTGTGATATAATTTGGGTCAAACCGGGTTGGGTTCGACCCGACCCACCCATTCAGATGGCTGCCCAACACTATTACTTTATGGGTAAAATTTCAAATTTGAGTTTGGAGGTGTTTGGTTGAAAATGAGAAGTTATCTAATGATTGGCTTGAAAGTGTTACAGGAAATGGAAAAACAGAAAAAATTTGTAAAAAATGGTTTAGGCAGAGACTTGAACTTGTGACTAAAGGGGGAAGGGTGAGAAGCTTGAACTACTGTGCCACTATGGCACATGTGGACTGTTTGGGCTCAAATATTATATGTATTAGCTACACTTAATTAATTTAATAAATTGGTTTAAATTAATTAATTTCAAATTAAATTCCAATGCGTAAATTAGTCAAATGAATAATGAAAACTTACTGTTTTGGACCTTCTGGATTTAATGGTGAGGTCCGTTTCATGAGATGGAGTCCCAAAAAATAAAGTACCCATAGAACGCCAAAATGACTAAAATGCCCCTACGTCGAAGGTGGGTCAAACGGACTCAGATTGAGTTAAGTAAATAGTGAATTTTTATTATTTCAAATGTTTTAGACTCAATGGTAACATCCAAATTATAAAAAAGGAACCCAAAAAATAGAGACGCGTAAATGACCATTTTACGCTTGGGTAAATTAAGTTCAAATCGGAAACTGTAAAAGCATAAATTAGTAAAAGAGATATTTAGAGTAGCAAGGCATAAATGCAATAAATGACATGAAAGCTGAAATGTGTTTATTGATGTATAGGAGACTCAAAAGGGAAGTGGAAGATCACGGATTACTAAGACGCACTAAAAAGGTAAGTGAATTTCTATCTCTTATACGTGGTTTCCCAAGCCACGATCTTTCCATTACTGCCAAGCTTGTACTCATGAATATATGCTCACTGTTATTGTTCCCGTTGGATATTGTTCTATCTGGTCGAAGTTTACTGATTGATACTTCATGACTTAATTTATTGTATTGAGGTCTATTCACTGTATGTTTATGTTACGATGTTCCATGCTTGTACACTTCATATGGAATACAACAGAATCCTAATTTATGTTAAATGCCGGGTCTTGTGCTCAGACACATTACCCTTCTGATGCTATCTGATTGACTGGACCTATGGGTCAAACGGACATGTGACAATGATGGCGTTTTTACGCAGTGAGTTTTAATGGCAATTTATATGCTTTCATGTTAAAGAGGGGTATGCCAGGCCCCAAAAGACCGAGGGTCTGCCAAACCCTGAACAGAGTAAATGCATCGTTCATGTTGACTGTTATGTGATGCTCATTTGATTCATGTGATGTTTCATTTCACTACGAATAGTTCCATGTTGATAGCACCTTTATTCATTTGACTCGATTGAGATCATTCCATTGTGGCAGTACATTTACGTCGATTGTGAACGTTGAATGTTCCCGTATGCATGTTATATCACTGTTCTTATTGGGTTATCATGCCTTACTGTTCATTGGCCATTTTGGCACCTTATTGTTGACTGAAATTGTTTCCATGACTAGCTATCATGTTCATCCATGATCCTATATGTTCCATGATTACTCTAACCCCGTATTTAAGATAGGCGTTTACTTATTGAGTTTGTAGCTCACCCCTTACTAAATCTTTTTCAGGTGAAAATGTTACAGAACCATAATAGGAGTTAAGAAGCGTAGGAAAACAGTTGAGGAGCGTGATAGTAGTAAACGAAGTCTCTCCCATGTACTCACCACCTAAGAGTGGTTCATGATCAGTTTATTGTTAGTTTAAGTTTGGTCTTTGAACAATAATTGTAATAAAGCTTCTGCATTTTAATGTCATGTTTATATTATTTACTATTATCATTGGTAAAAGAATGGAAAAAGTAGGAACGGCCATTGGGCCGGCCCCACGACACGAGATTCGCATAAAGTGGGTTTCGGATCGTGACATAATCCTTCATACATACACATATACTTAAAATTAAAAATGTCACAACCTCATACTCATTACAAATGTAGGGCTTTGCCCATAGTTTCCATACTACATGAGATTTTTACAAGTTAATTACATATGTCTCAGGGCTTATGCCCTCACACAACTCAAAAATATGCCCCAAGGGCCAAATGTTCTTCATGGTCCATTTCCATTCCATTTTTCAAGACTTCATCAAGTCTTAAGTACTGGGAACCTCATCTGTAATATATAGATCCTATAAAGGGTCAGCACGATTGCCGGTATGACATAATGCTAATATAAAGAACAAAGTTAAGGCGTGACATGTGCAAGATGTACATTTATAAGCTATATGCCTTACAATCCCTCAATGTAATGCAATGGCAATATACATCACACACACATGCAACTCTATGCCACACCCATGTCTCGCTTCACGGCCCTTCCCCATTGGAACGCGAGTACTAATCGTATGTCTTGCTTCACGGTCCGTCCTCGTTAGATCACGAGTACCAATGGCCAATTTTGGGTTTTTCACCATAGGATCTACACCCTTATAATGTATAGCACCAATGTGCTTAACCCACACTATGTTTCCAAAGATTCACAATATGCTAATATGTCTTGATTTTTTCTTTGCAATCTCAATGAGGCATTTTATCAAATACATGAGATACACCTTAAATCATGCATCATACATAAAGTTACTATAACTTTCAAACCACAAAACTTCTTCCACATGAACATATGCTATAATACAATCAATTAAACATATACTCATGTTACATGTTCACTACCTTACCAATTCTTAAAGAACACATAATTACACAAAGCATCAATGCATTAAACAAACCATATCTTCTAAAAACAAGACTTCAACCACATGAATATAAGCCACAATGTAATGAATTAAACATATATTCAAGTTACATGTTTATCATTTTGACAATTCTTAAAGGGCATATAAGTACACAAACTACCAACTCTAGGTTTTCAAAGAAACTACATCCTAAGTGACTTTCTAACAACAAGTAAACATATAAATTATTCAATCAACTTATAAAAAAGCAAAGAAACTTAACTCTATTCCTTACTTAGCAAAATATCATACCTAGAAGGGTTTTTCTCAACCCTTGGGAGTTGTGCTCACCGTGTAGCTTAACCAATCAGTAAGAACGTAGCCCTTGACTTGGGGAACAACTTCCTAGAAGGAAGCCTTGTGAGAATCCAAGCCTAGAAGTGAGTTTTAGAAGGTTGAAAATTGGAAAACCCTAAGTTTTCTTCACCTTTCTCTCCATGCACGACCTGTTGCTCCTTCTCAGACCAAATTCTCTGATTTTTTTTCCTAAAGGGCTGTATTTATACTAAAAGGTGAAAAGACCCTTTTGCCCTTAATAAGTTCGGGACCTCGTTACACTACAACCCGTCCCAAAACGCCTCAAATCGACATTTTGCTTTAGCCAAAGTTCTTAAAATTATTTTAAATAAAAATTTACCAAAAAATTTATTTTCTCCTGCGGGCGCGTGTAGTTGGGTGCACCCGGGCCACTTGGGATGCCCTTTATGGTCCATTTTTCAAACTATCTCCGATTAGGCTCACATTCTTGCAAGGGGTGAATTTTAACATTATAAGCATGTTTCTCTTCTATGAAATACTCAAATTATTCTTCTAAACATGACTTATGTTTAAATGATGCTTGTATAGCGTCCTACCGAAAAATAGTGCATGAATAATGCCCTATCGGCAAAAATGAAAAATTTACCCTGATTTTTCAGATCTCTACATCCTTCCCCCCTTAAAGAAATTTTGTCCCAAAATTTAGAAATGTACCTCTATGAATAAACAGCTCTAGATACCTAGGGTGAACCTCAGCCTCGCGCTCCCAAGTGGCCTCCTCGACCCCGTGATGGCTCCAAAGAACCTTGACCAAAGGGATGGTCTTGCCCTACAAAACCTGGTTCCTCGAGTCCAATTTCTCTATAGGTCTCTCATCATAAGAAACATCACCCTTCACTTCAAGATCAACCCAATTGAGTACATGTGAAAGGTGAGGCTCATACTTCCTCAACGTCGATACATGAAAGGCATCATGAACCCTAAATAACTATGGCGGTAGCGCCAACCGATAGGCCATTTCTCTAATACCTTTATCAATCAAGATCTCACAAGGATCTATAACATTCATGTTGAGTTCTCGATTAATTAAAAGAACCCGTCAATCATATGAAACTTATCATATTAGTTTCAAATCTAACTTGATTTAGTCACTATAATCAATGCAATCAGAAACTATTCTACACATCAGATTCATCATTTGGTCATTTGGTCATAAGTCCTCAAATTGAGTTTTCAACTCATATAATTTCACAATCATCATAAGATACGTTATCAAACCATTCTATGGAGAATTCACTCTCCCTATAATAGTAATTTCCCAAGGGAATCATCAAAATGTCCCAAATTAATTCATCACTATTAGTGTTCACTCATCATGTAAATTTATGATTATAATCTATCATCCATCAACTAGGAAAAAACAAAACAGGTATGCAAACAAAATGACTTCTATCATCAAAGAAATATACTAGAAAACCTCCCCCTTGAAGATCAATCCAACCACCATGTGGCCACAATAAAAAATAGTCATAACAAAATTTATAATATTTTCATACTCTACTAAAGATCAAACGCCATCAAATGCAATATTATTATTCTTAAAAGCCAACCACAGTTCAATATGCATATCAATAAGTCACTTCATCCCCTGAAACGTACCATCTCCAACTAATCTTACATTCTAAGAGTATCCACCAATATTGGCCATAAATCATAACCCTAATATCAACAATAATCCACCATTTCTGTTCACAAGTCATTGGAGTTTCACAAGATCATTCCATTTTCAAATTAAAATTTCCATTTCCAAATTACATGTTAAGCAAAATTTGAAATTATATTCACCACAAGCTTGACCTAACCATGCCAGTCAGAATTCATTCTCTATATCAAACAACACGATCATCATTTTTTTTTTCCATTAACTAATAATTTAACAATCTAATTCCTCAAAGGATAATTAAAATCTTTTACTCTGTATCCAAGGTATATTCCATGCAAATTCCCACATATACAAAGTAATGTCAAGCGTTCATCTCTACTTTTTCTTATTCATCTCAGCTATTTCATTTTAGTGTAATTCCTTTCCATTCATACTATATATTGTTAAAACTTTTCCATGTTTATGCTTTTAAGCTTTCAAGCTTTCAATTTCATGCACTATCCAATGATCTACTCCAAAATGCAATATAACCATGCAAACACACATGTACCCAATCCATAGGTGTTATAAAAACAAATTATGCACTATATGTGTCTCACACATCAAAGAATTTGACATACTCTATCAACACAATAGCCGGGCAATACACATGCCACCAAATTAACACATTTCTAGCAATCCATGCTCTTAAGCACCATATTCTCATCACATGTACCAAGAAAAGAAAACATGAAATAGACGTATTTTATCCACTACAAGTAAACTCACATGCTTTATCCTTACGAGCTATCTCTAGGTATTCATACCTAAATATATATTTACGTATACATAAACATGATATGTTTCCACTTTCGTCAACAATATTGATATATCCATATACCTTATACATACATTAAGAAAAAAAATCTTATACTTAACACATATAATAAACTAATCAAGCCATGATAAACTTATTATAATATAGATATTAAATTTTTTTTTCATATGTATACTAAATATGCCTTACGGTTCTATCATCAATTTGGTACACACTCATGCAAGTTCACATTAGCTAATTTCTTTTCGTTGTTGCCTTCTATCATCTCATTAGGTATCTTTTCCTTTTTCCTGTATATAACTAGGTGATAACCCTTCATGGATCACAACCTTTTTGTTACTAGGTGATGGATTGGCCAGTCCATACACTTGTAACTCAAGACTTGATACCAATTCAGTATATTCATATCACACTTTCAAGTGATCCTAACTACATCGGTTTATAACATAGGATATACACTTTATATTATACAACTATAACAAGTAACATTCATTCAATCATTTATATATACATAACATGACTATTATACACTATATAATCATAAAAGAATATATCTTAAGCACACAATCACATATGCCAACCCAAATAATCTATATGCACATTTTAAACAAGAACATACTCAACACATACTTACCGTATATATAAGTTTTCAATTGGCTATTCATGTCCTTATAATCTTATCATCTTCCAAGTAATTCTAAAACACAAAAGTCGATTTAAGCCATAAGTATGTTAAGCATATTATGTAATTAATACCCACAACCACCCTATTAGACATTTTATTCACTTCATCAAGTAGTCAAGCATACTAACGGATATAAGCACACAACATGCATCATGATTAAACCAAATCATGCAACACTAAATCAAGTAAGTCTTTTAGAAAGATATCCAAAACTTACATACAACTGGTGGTAACGCTACCAACACCACCTCACTACCATCATTTCTAAGACTCGCAAAGTTTGGTTACCCCAACTCAGTGAATCATACAGTGGTGGAACAAGGCAATCATCAGGAGTCCACCAAATAAAAGAAACAATCTCCCAAGTATAATATTTATTATCTAGGTCCAAACAATACAACTATTTATAACTTTATCTAAATCAATCAGATTCATTCATAACTTTTTACCCACATATTTTTAAAATCACAAGTGAAAATCGCCATTCACTCATAAGTCATATAACAATCCAAGTTCTCATATTGTACTACACATCTTATATTTGTACATACCCCTAGTGCCTCAACCACAATATTTTTACTCCAAGTATATTCACACAATTTGCATCTTAAACACAAGATTCATATTAAAAAATTTGTATCATCCAACTCTAAACCTCATACACAATTTTCTCCAAAATAACAATCAATATTTACCATTTATTCAATCATAATTCTAGAATCAATTTTATAAACTAAGCTATAACTAGGTTCATAATTTACACCTCAATTTGGCCCATTTTATGCAATTCCTTATTTTCACAAGGCTTATATTCATAAGTTCACTTAAGCAATCCATTATTCTTATCACAACTAGTATCGATCATCTTATAGGACTAGGTAAGATAATAGTATTCATCTTTAGGTTACCCCCCACAGTCCACCACAAGATAACATATTCCAATTCAATAAAAGAATCATTACAACCCTTAACTTTGAGATTCACAGAACTTGAACTTATCAATATTCATCCTACACATGAAATCAAAATTCAATTACATCATAACTTGGATTAATCACCAACTATATTTTTTAAACTATTCATGTTTATACAATTCTCCTAAGACAAGAGATCATCAATCATCACCTGATAACCTAACACATCCTGTAAACATTCTTACTTAACCATAACTCATAAAACTCACGTCAACCACCTCCACCTATTATTTACAATAAACAAATAACAAGTTTCCACCCAATTCAAATGCATTCTTTTGCCGAAAAAATCCCTTTACGCAATATAATACCCACATGCCCATGGCATTATCCCATAATGCTACATGATATCATATAGGCAAACAAGCATCATCTATTTTGTACATAAACATGTACCAAGTTATCACATACAGTCATGCCAATATACACATTACCCATATCATGCACCCTACTGTACCAAATCACGTAACCATGCATCATAGTATAGCATTAACTAACACATAATCATAACATGTGATGCGTCAAGTATAAATAGCCACATAACGTACAAGATCCTATTACATACCACTGACAGTTCATACTGAGTCACATGCTTTCCTCTAGAGTCCCATGGTGTTCAACAACACCCCATGGTCCCTAAGTATTCGAACCTAAGCTCTGATACCACGTTGTCACGTCCCGAATTTTCATAAACCCGGAAAGTGAGTGAAATGAATTAAGAAAAATAAATAAAAAGGAATTAAATGGATTTAGTTGATTATTCATTTGTTTCCCCATGTTTTCCCAAAATTAAAAATGAAAACTTGTCACTAGACTTATCTAAAATGGTTTTTTAATGCCAATCCAATATCTCCCCCAACCTATATTCAAAATTAGTCTAAGTCATGTTCAAGAATGGCCTCCAAGATAGCCCTAAAATATCTCAAAATATGCCTTGGAACAATGGCCTAAATGAGCCCCAAATACCCTAAGACATAGTGTAATACCCCAATTTCGTAACTGACATGTTTTGTATATGAGAAAACTGTTTTGGGAATGAAATGTCGGGTTTAGCTAATTTAATGCCTATTTTTAATAGTGATAAAACTCGAATTAGCTAATTATGGGAAACTCGAGAAAATAACAACTGACATTGGACCTTGGTCAATGGAAGATATTCTGAGTAGGAAGTGACAGAAAGAAACTGCACTGAAAAAGGAGTTACAGATTGGGAGTTAAGGCCAAAACAGTGAAACTGGAATTTAGCGACAACCAAACAGGGCCTTAACCAGAAAATAAGAGAAAATGATCACTTGGGAGGCCAAGGGGAATTGAACCCTTGACCTACCAAGGTAAGCAACTTTGTCCCAAAAAGTTACCAACTAGGCTGTTGGTTACTTTGTGCATAAATACAGCAAAATATGTATATAACCTATAATCTGCTCAAGCCACCACCCAAATTGGCCAATGGCCTTACATGCAAGACTCCTATTATTAGCTTACCTCATCTCCTCTCACATCAGTTTTTCAATCAACCGAGACTCCATTGCTATGCATATTTGAATACATATATGAGAGACATCATAATGGTCAAGATACACCCCCATCCACCAACCAAGTTGCATGCAAAACCTAAACCATGGTTTTGAAGACAAACCACCTAGCAAGCTGTGTGCTGCCATGTCTCTATATATATATTAGGTTGGTGAATGCATGAGAGGTTTGGAGTGTGGAGAGAGAGAGAGAGAGAAGGGAGATTGTGCATGCAAGTGAGAGAGGGAATTGGCAATTGAAGTGAAGGCTTGAGGATTTCATGCATGACCTGAGGAACTTGAGGACACTGTGAGAGGTCTGGGTCGAGCCATAACCGAGAGGGACAGCACTGTGAAGGTAAAAATTCTAAATTATCTTCAATTCTTGTTTTGTAGATTTTGAATTATTTTGATGAGTTGCTACGGGTATAGATTACATGCATGCCTCATTATTGACTCTAGGAACTGTTTTGAGTGTATAGCATGGCTTAGAGGTCTCGGATAGGTCAAAACCCATGAAACCCGAGACCAACCTCCATTGATGAACCTTGGAAAACCCAGGTCTGAATCGACCATAACAGTTCAGAGTTTTGAGTGTCAAGGCCTGAAATAGACCCCAAGAGGATCTCAAATATGTACCTACGCGACCTTGAGACTCACTGTAGCCCCACGAAATTGGAAATGAACCTACGGGTTTAAAATCCAATCCGTTAAAACTCGAGACTAAACTGAAATATATAAATAGGGTCTTGATCCTTAGAGTTTGTAGGTCACGTAGCTTCAAACCACACACAAAATGCTTGAGAAATGAGGATGCTAGATCAAGTTGCAGGTCACGGTTACCCTCTTGAAAACAGATCTTGTTGGGTTGATTCGATGCCCAAAACCGATGCCAAAGTGTTGGTGTGACCCTCAGGAGTCGATACCACCCCAAAACAGTAAGAAACCGTACCCTAAAACTCACGAAATAGAAGCTAAAAATCTGCAGAAAATAGGGCAACACCGAGTCAGTTTGTGGAGAAGACGGAGTTGACTCGGCCGAGTCGACCGAGTCGAGATGGGTTGGGCCGAGCCAACTCGGACACGTGTCTGTCCCAGGGACTGCCACTGCATTAATAAAGCTACGTCGTTTTGAATAAACTAGTTTTTAAATTATTCTAGGGCTGACGTCATCATGACGTCAGCAATGTAACAAACCGGTCAGAACCGGACTGAACCGGACCGGTTCAGTTGTAAAGAGACTGAACCCTTTGGTTCAGTTTTGAACTTTTAAATAATTGCTAACTGACCCTCCACTGTTTGACAGAATTATACTAAGGCCCAGATTTTTAAAATCTTTTGCAATTATACCCCTGAAAAATTAAATAAAATAATAAAATAATTATTTAATTATTTTATTAAAAGGGGATAATTACTATATTGCCCCTGGACCCTAAACGAGTCAAACCAAGTCCGAATTTAATGATTGAATAGTGTAATCTTACTATTTCGGGCATTCCGGACTCAATGGTGGAGTCCGATTTGTGAAACCAAGTCCCGAAAAATACAGACATGTAAAGGGTAAATGACCATACTGCCCCTAATGACACATAGGGCCAAATTTTACTGAAAGATAGTCCATTTTAACTATGTTGGACATTCCGGACTCAATGGTGAGGTCCGTGACTACAAATAAAGTACCGAAAAATACAACATATGAAATTACCATAATACCCCTGACACTGTACAAGGCCTAAATGAAGTCCGATTTAAAACGGAATTAATACTAGTGATTGACCTGACACTTGTGAGACTGTATACATGATTAGATGACGAATCCGAGACAGAAATTATGTGACGGCAAAAATGACCAAAATACCCCTGATATACCCGAACCCAGATTTAAAAGCCGAGAGAGTCTAAATTGACTTTCTTCAACCTTCCGGACTCAATGGTTAGGTCCATAAAATGAAAATCAGAACCGATAAATATATGAAGGCATCTGTTCTAACATGTCAAACTGTGTTCTAGGTAAAAAGATATCACTTAAACTACCATGGACAAACAGGGCAAGAAATTCACCATCATGACTAAGGCAGAGAGGTTAGCCGATAAGAAACAGCAAGAGTTTATGCAAGAATTACTGAGGCAGCAAAGAGTTATAGAGCGCCATATTAGAATAGCTAAGTCCACTGAAATCGTTTCCATCCAGCCCTTCATATATAAGGCACGTACTAAGGAAATGATTGCCGAGGCCAAGATGAAAAAACAGGAAGATACTGAAAGCCTAAGCCAAATGCTTAAGAGGTAAGACCTAAGAACTAGCCACTATAAGTTAGTTCCATGAAACCCATCATAGGGTAGACTTACTCAGTCTAAGGTCATGAGTTGATAAATCTTTATAAATTGTTTTAGGCTTAAAGAGAAAAAGAGGAAGGCTCCGTTCATAGCTTCAAACTCAAATATTGAAGGTGAGTAACTTCTGACACTGTTTAAGTTACTGTTCCTTGATCTGCTAAATTGTTTCGAATACTATATGTTTTAAATGCAATTGTTTAAATGTATGCTTTTATCACCGATGACATGGTTTTTAGTTTCTCAAATGATTAACTATACTTCTGATTGATATGCTAGCATTCTGAACCGTTTATCTGTTTGATCTATTGAACTTGACTTGGATTTATTGAACTATTAATTCCAAACTGATTTACTTAACCATGTGATTTAAGCAAAGATTGAATTCGAAACTCTTGCCTGGATATCTGTGTTACTCACTGGGTTTTTAAAGCTCATTCCATTATTTTAATAATTTCAGGGGAACCCTCAGATGGACAGGTTTAGCAGGTCCAGAACTTAGGGGGAAAAAGTTGGAGACCCCCAGATAGAATGATAACCCATTTTTGAGAATCTATACCATTTTTGTACTTTTGTGTAACTGAACAGATTATGACCTTTTGTAGTGAAACTGTTTTGTAATCTTAATTAAGATAGGTCTGACTATGATATATCCTGAATGCTCTACCAAGTATACATGTATGCATTCTCATGTGAAAATTCCGCTGCTTAAACTATATATGTTGAATGCATTATGCTTGGGATTTAGATCGGAATGGCCTTTGGTTAGGATTACCGTCGGAGTTTTGTTTTCAAAAAAAAAAAAAAAAAACTGATAAAACCCGATGGGTGCCTAACTGGCCTTTGCCACGTACCCCAAATCCGCACAGGGTGGGTCTGGGGGATGTGACAAAAGAGTGGTATCAGAGCTACAGGTTTGAAAGTCAGTATAGACCAGAACCTTAGGGTTATTTAAACACTGAATCCTTAGAAAGCAAATACTTAAGTCATAGAAATTCTGAATCGATGAACAACTTGAATGACATTCTTACTATGACACATTGAATGAGGATACTTAGAATACTTTTTATCTTGCTTCAGATGCCGCCTCGAACTAGGAATAGCAATAGGGGACCGCAGGCCCCAACGGAGAGTGTAGCCTTACGGGAAATGAGGGCCACATTAGCTCAATTCGGCCAGGCCATTGAGGGACTATCAAGAACCTTACAGCAACACCAGGCTGGACCAGCAAATAACCCGGTAGAGCCTCCGGTAGTTCCGCCTCCGCCTGCCCCAGCACAACCGTTGGAAACCGGCATTCGTAATGACTTGTTAGATCGCTTCCATAAGCTCAAACCCCCGACTTTCGATGCTGTTACCAACCCCGAGAAAGCTGAGCTGTGGGTCATGTCAATGGAAAAGACCTTTAAGCTCTTGATTTGTTCGGAAGCCGAGAAAGTGATGCTAGCCACTTACATGTTACAGGGAGAAGCTTACAAGTGGTGGCTCGAGATGCAAGTACAGAACCCCACTATTACCTGGGCCAATTTTATTGAAAAGTTTTATGGCATGTTCTTTCCCCCTACAATCCGGGAGAGAAAAATTCAGGAGTTCGCCACCCTAAAACAAGGGGACATGACCGTGATTCAATATGCAGCCAAGTTCTCTGCGTTGTCCAGATTTGCTTCCTTTTTGGTGAGGGAAGAGCATAATAGGGCAAGGAAATTCCTCGCAGGTCTTCGGATCGGGATACGGACTAAAGTCTCGGCCTTTGAACTACACACCTATTCCGATGTTCTTAACAAAGCCCTAGTTATTGAAAAGGACATGGAAGAGTTCAACCAACTGAAGGACCAGGAAAGAAAGAAAAAGGGCAAAAACTTTAAGAAGGAGCAGCCGAGCAAGAAGCAAAGGACTGAGGGCCCAAGTAAGAGCAACAAGGGTCAGAAGAAAACTGAGGAAGTGTCCAGATGCCCTCACTGCCAGAACCTACACCCTGGAGAATGTCGCCGACTGACTGGTGCATGCTACCGATGTGGAGATAAGGGGCACCAAGTTAAAGATTGCCCGCAACATCCACCAATCCCGAGAACCCCTACCTTGACTACCGGCACCGCAGAACGGAAGCCTATTCCAGCACCTCTTGCCAAGACAAAGGACAAAGGCAAGGAGCCACAAGGCCGCCCGGGAAGAGTCTTTGCACTGCTACCAGGAGACACCTCTACTGCAAATGCTGTAGTAGCAGGTATACTCCCGATTTCTAGAATTTCTGCATATGTGTTGATTGACCCTGGATCCACGCATTCTTTTGTGTCTCCATCTTTTGTTGATAAACTGCATAAGATACCGGAACCTATGGATGAACTGTTATCGGTACAAATTCCTTCTGGGATGTCAATGATTGGGTCCATGATTCTTAGGGACTGTAGAGTAATGATTGGAGACCAGGAGTTGTTAGTCAATCTAATACCCTTAGCAATAAAGGGATTTGATGTGATATTGGGCATGGATTGGTTGTCACACAATCATGCCACCATCGATTGTTTTGAGAAAAGTGTATTGTTTCAGCCCCCAGGACAGCCCGAGTTTATGTTTAGGGGAAAGGGGATTACCCCACCACCCTACCTAATCTCTGCCATTCAGGCAGGGAGGTTATTAAAGAAAGGGTGTCGTGGTTATTTATGTAGTGTCTTGGATACCCAAGCCCAGAATCCCCCACTGCCTGAAGTGCCAGTTGTGTGTGAATTTCCCGACGTGTTTCCAGATGAACTACCGCAAGGAACGGTTGATCGAGAGATCGAGTTTTCCATTGATCTTATTCCTGGAACTCAACCTATATCCAAAACTCCCTACCGAATGGCCCCATCAGAGTTAAGGGAGTTGAAAGCCCAATTAGAGGAATTGTTGGAGAAAGGGTTTATCCGACCCAGTGTATCTCCTTGGGGAGCACCCGTGTTGTTTGTGAAGAAGAAGGACGGCTCCCTAAGACTGTGCATTGATTACCGTGAGCTAAATAAAGTGACGGTAAAGAATAAGTACCCTCTTCCGCGTATCGATGAGTTGTTTGACCAGTTACAAGGGGCAAGTGTATTTTCTAAAATTGACTTGAGATCGGGGTACCATCAACTCAAAGTCAAGGATACTGATGTACCAAAGACGGCCTTCCGAACCCGATACGGTCACTATGAGTTCCTGGTCATGCCTTTTGGCGTGACTAACGCCCCTACCGCGTTCATGGATTTAATGAACCGGGTTTTTAAACCGTATCTAGATAACTTCATCATTGTGTTTATCGATGATATACTAGTATACTCGCGGAACGAGGAGGAACATGAAAGACATCTGGGAATAGCACTACAAACCCTGAGAGAGCACAGACTGTATGCAAAATTCAGCAAGTGTGAATTCTGGTTGTCCAGCATTACCTTCTTGGGCCATGTGATTTCCAAAGAAGGCATCGCTGTTGATCCACAGAAGGTGGACGCTATATTGGATTGGCCCCAGCCGACCACTGTGACAGAAGTCAGAAGTTTTCTTGGACTGGCTGGGTACTACCGACGTTTCGTGAAAGATTTTGCAAAGCTGGCCAAACCGCTCACACATTTGACCAAGAGTAATGTACCATTCATTTGGGCTGATGAGCAAGAAAAGAGTTTCCAGCTGCTGAAAGAGAAGCTGACTACAGCGCCAGTATTGACTATTCCCTCCAGAGAAGGGAAGTTTGTCATTTACTGTGACGCCTCTTATAAGGGACTGGGTTGTGTCCTTATGCAGAATGATAGAGTCATCGCCTATGCTTCCCGACAGCTCTGACCTCATGAGCAAAACTATCCTACCCATGATCTAGAATTAGCTGCAGTGGTGTTTGCCCTAAAGGTCTGGCGCCACTACCTATATGGGGAGGTGTGTGAGATTTTTACTGATCACAAGAGTTTGAAATATTTCTTCACACAGAAGGAATTAAACATGAGGCAGCGAAGATGGCTAGAACTAATTAAGGATTATGATGTGGCTATTCAGTACCATCCAGGTAAGGCAAATGTGGTGGCCGACGCCTTGAGTCGACGATCTGGAAGCCTTGCCTTCATGATTACCTCTCAGGAGGAGTTAATTCGAGATCTGGATGAAATGGGTATCGAGGTGGTTCTACCAGGTAGCACGGTTTGCCTGGCCAATTTGACTGTTGGATCTACATTGGTGGAGCGAATTAAAGCGGGACAGATTCAAGATGAGGAGTTGATTAGAATCTGTGATGAAGTAAAGGCAACGGGGAAAGCTGATTTTGAAATTCAGGACGGAATTCTACGGTATCGAGGTAGGTTGTGTGTGCCCAAGGTACCTGAGTTAAGAAAGGAAATTCTGGAAGAAGCCCATGCCTCGAGATTCACGGTACACCCTGGGATTACGAAGATGTATCATGACCTCAGGGAGTTATACTGGTGGACCGGATTGAAGAAGGACGTAGCAAATTTTATTGCTCACTGCACACGATGCCAACAGGTGAAAGTTGAGCATCAACGTCCTAGCGGACTTCTGCAACCACTCCCTATTCCGGAATGGAAGTGGGATCATATTACCATGGATTTTGTGTCCGGTTTTCCCAAGTCACCGAAAGGCTCTGATGCTGTCTGGGTCATAGTGGACAGATTGACCAAGTCTGCTCACTTTCTACCTGTCAGGACCACTTATAGCTTAGAGAAGTTTGCCGCATTGTATATTCAGGAAATTGTACGCTTACATGGCACACCATTGTCCATTGTATCCGATCGAGATCCCCGATTTGTGTCTCGATTTTGGAAAAGTCTACAGGAGGCACTCGGCACGGAACTCAAGTTCAGTACAGCATATCACCCACAGACTGACGGACAATCTGAAAGAGTGATACAGATATTAGAGGATATGCTGCGACTGTGTGCACTGGACTTCAAAGGAAACTGGGCAGAGCATCTGCCACTTGTCGAGTTTGCCTATAATAATAGTTATCAATCCAGCATTAAAATGGCACCGTATGAGGCACTATACGGGAGGAAGTGCCGATCTCCACTTTGCTGGATTGAAGCCGGTGAACAGAAGCTGCTTGGGCCAGATTTAGTCCAAGCCACCACGGAACAAATTCAGAAGATCCGGAACAGACTGCAAACGGCCCAGAGCAGGTACAAAAGCTATGCTGATAATCGGAGGAAGGATCTTGAATTCCAAGTAGGTGATCTTGTGTTTCTTAAAGTGTCGCCACTAAAGGGAGTACTTCGATTCGGCAAGAAAGGCAAGTTAAGTCCTCGTTACATTGGTCCTTTTGAGATTTTAAAGAGAATTGGCCCGGTTGCATATAGTCTGGCATTACCGCCTGAGTTGGACAAGGTACACCGTGTATTTCACGTATCCATGTTACGGAAGTGTATACAAGAACCGGGGCAAGTCATTGAGTATGAGCCACTCAAGTTGAGAGAAGACTTAACGTATGAAGAACGACCAGTCCAGATTCTTGACCGAAAAGAAAAGACCTTGCGTAACAAGGCAATTCCGTTAGTCAAAGTCTTGTGGAGAAATCACACTAGTGAAGAAGCAACCTGGGAACTTGAAGCTGAAATGCATGAAAAATATCCCGAGTTGTTTACTTGATATTGTAGACTGAGTTTTGGGGACAAAACTCTTCTGAAGGGGGGGAGGATGTAATACCCCAATTTCGTAACTGACATGTTTTGTATATGAGAAAACTGTTTTGGGAATGAAATGTCGGGTTTAGCTAATTTAATGCCTATTTTTAATAGTGATAAAACTCGAATTAGCTAATTATGGGAAACTCGAGAAAATAACAACTGACATTGGACCTTGGTCAATGGAAGATATTCTGAGTAGGAAGTGACAGAAAGAAACTGCACTGAAAAAGGAGTTACAGATTGGGAGTTAAGGCCAAAACAGTGAAACTGGAATTTAGCGACAACCAAACAGGGCCTTAACCAGAAAATAAGAGAAAATGGTCACTTGGGAGGCCAAGGGGAATTGAACCCTTGACCTACCAAGGTAAGCAACTTTGTCCCAAAAAGTTACCAACTAGGCTGTTGGTTACTTTGTGCATAAATACAGCAAAATATGTATATAACCTATAATCTGCTCAAGCCACCACCCAAATTGGCCAATGGCCTTACATGCAAGACTCCTATTATTAGCTTACCTCATCTCCTCTCACATCAGTTTTTCAATCAACCGAGACTCCATTGCTATGCATATTTGAATACATATATGAGAGACATCATAATGGTCAAGATACACCCCCATCCACCAACCAAGTTGCATGCAAAACCTAAACCATGGTTTTGAAGACAAACCACCTAGCAAGCTGTGTGCTGCCATGTCTCTATATATATATTAGGTTGGTGAATGCATGAGAGGTTTGGAGTGTGGAGAGAGAGAGAGAGAGAAGGGAGATTGTGCATGCAAGTGAGAGAGGGAATTGGCAATTGAAGTGAAGGCTTGAGGATTTCATGCATGACCTGAGGAACTTGAGGACACTGTGAGAGGTCTGGGTCGAGCCATAACCGAGAGGGACAGCACTGTGAAGGTAAAAATTCTAAATTATCTTCAATTCTTGTTTTGTAGATTTTGAATTATTTTGATGAGTTGCTACGGGTATAGATTACATGCATGCCTCATTATTGACTCTAGGAACTGTTTTGAGTGTATAGCATGGCTTAGAGGTCTCGGATAGGTCAAAACCCATGAAACCCGAGACCAACCTCCATTGATGAACCTTGGAAAACCCAGGTCTGAATCGACCATAACAGTTCAGAGTTTTGAGTGTCAAGGCCTGAAATAGACCCCAAGAGGATCTCAAATATGTACCTACGCGACCTTGAGACTCACTGTAGCCCCACGAAATTGGAAATGAACCTACGGGTTTAAAATCCAATCCGTTAAAACTCGAGACTAAACTGAAATATATAAATAGGGTCTTGATCCTTAGAGTTTGTAGGTCACGTAGCTTCAAACCACACACAAAATGCTTGAGAAATGAGGATGCTAGATCAAGTTGCAGGTCACGGTTACCCTCTTGAAAACAGATCTTGTTGGGTTGATTCGATGCCCAAAACCGATGCCAAAGTGTTGGTGTGACCCTCAGGAGTCGATACCACCCCAAAACAGTAAGAAACCGTACCCTAAAACTCACGAAATAGAAGCTAAAAATCTGCAGAAAATAGGGCAACACCGAGTCAGTTTGTGGAGAAGACGGAGTTGACTCGGCCGAGTCGACCGAGTCGAGATGGGTTGGGCCGAGCCAACTCGGACACGTGTCTGTCCCAGGGACTGCCACTGCATTAATAAAGCTACGTCGTTTTGAATAAACTAGTTTTTAAATTATTCTAGGGCTGACGTCATCATGACGTCAACAATGTAACAAACCGGTCAGAACCGGACTGAACCGGACCGGTTCAGTTGTAAAGAGACTGAACCCTTTGGTTCAGTTTTGAACTTTTAAATAATTGCTAACTGACCCTCCACTGTTTGACAGAATTATACTAAGGCCCAGATTTTTAAAATCTTTTGCAATTATACCCCTGAAAAATTAAATAAAATAATAAAATAATTATTTAATTATTTTATTAAAAGGGGATAATTACTATATTGCCCCTGGACCCTAAACGAGTCAAACCAAGTCCGAATTTAATGATTGAATAGTGTAATCTTACTATTTCGGGCATTCCGGACTCAATGGTGGAGTCCGATTTGTGAAACCAAGTCCCGAAAAATACAGACATGTAAAGGGTAAATGACCATACTGCCCCTAATGACACATAGGGCCAAATTTTACTGAAAGATAGTCCATTTTAACTATGTTGGACATTCCGGACTCAATGGTGAGGTCCGTGACTACAAATAAAGTACCGAAAAATACAACATATGAAATTACCATAATACCCCTGACACTGTACAAGGCCTAAATGAAGTCCGATTTAAAACGGAATTAATACTAGTGATTGACCTGACACTTGTGAGACTGTATACATGATTAGATGACGAATCCGAGACAGAAATTATGTGACGGCAAAAATGACCAAAATACCCCTGATATACCCGAACCCAGATTTAAAAGCCGAGAGAGTCTAAATTGACTTTCTTCAACCTTCCGGACTCAATGGTTAGGTCCATAAAATGAAAATCAGAACCGATAAATATATGAAGGCATCTGTTCTAACATGTCAAACTGTGTTCTAGGTAAAAAGATATCACTTAAACTACCATGGACAAACAGGGCAAGAAATTCACCATCATGACTAAGGCAGAGAGGTTAGCCGATAAGAAACAGCAAGAGTTTATGCAAGAATTACTGAGGCAGCAAAGCGTTATAGAGCGCCATATTAGAATAGCTAAGTCCACTGAAATCGTTTCCATCCAGCCCTTCATATATAAGGCACGTACTAAGGAAATGATTGCCGAGGCCAAGATGAAAAAACAGGAAGATACTGAAAGCCTAAGCCAAATGCTTAAGAGGTAAGACCTAAGAACTAGCCACTATAAGTTAGTTCCATGAAACCCATCATAGGGTAGACTTACTCAGTCTAAGGTCATGAGTTGATAAATCTTTATAAATTGTTTTAGGCTTAAAGAGAAAAAGAGGAAGGCTCCGTTCATAGCTTCAAACTCAAATATTGAAGGTGAGTAACTTCTGACACTGTTTAAGTTACTGTTCCTTGATCTGCTAAATTGTTTCGAATACTATATGTTTTAAATGCAATTGTTTAAATGTATGCTTTTATCACCGATGACATGGTTTTTAGTTTCTCAAATGATTAACTATACTTCTGATTGATATGCTAGCATTCTGAACCGTTTATCTGTTTGATCTATTGAACTTGACTTGGATTTATTGAACTATTAATTCCAAACTGATTTACTTAACCATGTGATTTAAGCAAAGATTGAATTCGAAACTCTTGCCTGGATATCTGTGTTACTCACTGGGTTTTTAAAGCTCATTCCATTATTTTAATAATTTCAGGGGAACCCTCAGATGGACAGGTTTAGCAGGTCCAGAACTTAGGGGGAAAAAGTTGGAGACCCCCAGATAGAATGATAACCCATTTTTGAGAATCTATACCATTTTTGTACTTTTGTGTAACTGAACAGATTATGACCTTTTGTAGTGAAACTGTTTTGTAATCTTAATTAAGATAGGTCTGACTATGATATATCCTGAATGCTCTACCAAGTATACATGTATGCATTCTCATGTGAAAATTTCGCTGCTTAAACTATATATGTTGAATGCATTATGCTTGGGATTTAGATCGGAATGGCCTTTGGTTAGGATTACCGTCGGAGTTTTGTTTTCAAAAAAAAAAAAAAAACTGATAAAACCCGATGGGTGCCTAACTGGCCTTTGCCACGTACCCCAAATCCGCACAGGGTGGGTCTGGGGGATGTGACACATAGGCCAAGAATAGGTAAAAAAGTTTACCAAATTTGTCTAAGGAAGTGGCCAAACATGGCCTAATAGGGTGGCCAAACATGACCCAAAAGGATGGCCAAACATGATCCAAAAGGGTGGCCAAACATGGTCTAAGGATTGGCCAAACATGGCTTAATATGGTGACCAAACATGGCTCAAAAAGGTGGCCAAACATGGCTCAAAGGGTGGCCAAGGGTTGGTGTCAAGGAGGTGTCAGAAGGCTGGCGCACAGAGGGCTGGGCGCGCATGCACGCACGCGTGAGGGTGGGCTGGTAAGCTCGCGGCAGGGGCGCATAGGACTGCGGTTAGGCTGGTCAGGCTGCTAGTCTGCTGTTGGTTCACTGTAACTACTATTCATTACTATAGTAAACCAGTAGCTAAAATGCTACAGTACCAAATTTTCCAACCTTGGCCAAAAATCTTGATTTTGATATATTTATACCCTTTTCAATTTATTTCATCACCAAACTTGGTGTGGGGCCCTATAACATGTCCTTATTTTTCGACCTTAAGTAATTTTTGGACTAATTAGCCTCTATTTCCATTTCCTTGCCTTTCTTTTTCTTCTTAAGTCATTTATTTCTTTACTTAGAAAATATAGGCATGCTCTCTCGCTCCACTCAATCTAGTTGCTATATTTTAAAAAATTCCACCATAATTTCCTTTGTTTTCTAAGCTTTTTCCACCTAATATTCCACAACACAGTCCATCATTTCTCAACCTAACAACCAAAATGCATCTTTTAAATCAACTAAACCTTTATACATCATTCACAACATACAATCTTCCATACATACACATATACTTAAAATTTAAAATGTCACAACCTCATATTCATTACAAATGTAAGGCCTTGCCCATAGTTTCCATACTACACGAGATTTTTACAAGTTAATTACGTATGGCTTAGGGCTTATGCCCTCATACAATTCAAAAATATGCCCCCAAGGGCCAAATGTTCTTCGTAGTCCATTTCCTTTCCATTCTTCAAGACTTCATCAAGTCTTAAGTACCGGGAGCCTCATCTGTAATATATAGTTCCCATAAAGGGTCAGCACGACTGTTGGGATGACATAATGCTAATATAAAGAACAAAGTTAAGGCATGGCATGTGCAAGGTGTACATTTATAAGCTATATGCCTTACAATTTATCAATACAATGCAATGACAATATGCATGACACACACATGCAACTCTATGCCACACCCATGTCTCGCTTCACGACCCTTCCCCATTGGAACGCGAGTACCAATCGTATGTCTCGCTTTAGGGTCCGTCCCCGTTGGATCATGAGTACCAATGGCCAATTTTAGATTTTTCACCACATGATCTACACCCTCATAATGCATAGCACCAATGTGCTCAACCCACACTATGTTTTCAAAGATTCACAATATGCCTTGATTTTTTCTATGCAATCTTAATGAGGCATTTTGTCAAATACATGAGATACACCTTAAATCATGCATCATACATAAAGTAACTATAACTTTTAAACCACAAAACTTATTCCCCATGAACATATGCTATATTACAATAAATTAAACATATACTTATGTTACAAGTTCACTACCTTACCAATTCTCAAAGAACACATAATTACACAAAACATCAATGCATTAAACAAACCATATCTTTCAAAACACAAGACTTCATCCACATGAACAAAGCCACAATGCAATAAATTAAACATATATTCAAGTTACATGTTCATGATTTTGATAAATTCTCAAAGAACACACAAGTACACAAACTATTAACTCTAGGTTGTCAAAGCAACTACATCCTAAGTGACTTTCTAACAACAAGTAAACATATAAATCACTCAATCAACTTATAAAAATGCAAAGAAACTTAACTTTATTCGTTAGCAAAATATTATACCTAGAATGGTTTTTCTCAACCCTAGGGAGTTGTGCTCACTGTGCAGCCAAACCAATAGGTTTGAACGTAGCCCTTGACTTGGGGAACAACTTCCTAGAAGGAAGCCTTGTGAGAATCTAAGCCTAGAAGTGAGTTTTGGAGGGTTGAAAATTGGAAAACCCTAGGTTTTCTTCACCTTTCTCTCCATGCACGACCTGCTGCTCCTTCTCAGACCAAATTCTATGATTTTTTCCCTAAAGGGTTGTATTTATACTAAAGGGGCTAAGGGGTGAAAAGACCCTTTTGCTCTTAATGAGTTCAGGACCCCGTTACACCACAACCCGTCCTGAAACGCCTCAAATTACCATTCTGCTTTAGCCAAAGTTCTTAAAACTATTTTAAATGAAAATTTTCCAAAAAATTTATTTTCGCTTGCGGGTGCGTGTGGCCGGCTGCCACTTGGGATGCCCTTTATGGTCCATTTTTTTAAATTATCTCTGATTAGGCTCAAATTCTCACAAGAGGTGTATTTTAACATTCTAGGTATGTTTCTCTTCTATGGCATACTCAAATTATTCTTCTAAATATGACTTATGTCTAAATGATGCATGTATAATGCCCTACCGTAAAATAGTGCACGAATAGTGCCCTACCGGCAAAAATGAAAAATTTATCCTAATTTTTCAAATCTCTATAAATTATTCATTCATGACATTCATAATTATCTCTACTCATTTTCATTGATCGGATTTGATCAAACCACACTATCTAATCAGATCTAAAGAGCTTTGGTTCACGTCAAACTCACCATTGACGATAGATGGAGTTCAAGCATAATGATTCGATGTTGAGCGATCGGTAAACAATAAAATTGTAAGGATTCGCAATTGTTGAATGGCTTGATCAAAGGAGTCCGAGATCATGGAGGAGTCCGATTATTTGAAGGATTGGCTATGATAAGTTTAAGGATTCGAGGGGAATTTGAAGACGTAATTGGGAAGAATGGAGTTAGAGTTACTTAGCTTGTTAGGAGATTCCTTGTATTTCACTTTCCATCATAATGCATTCCTTCCATGAGCATTGACCCGGCTCCAAAATTTTACACCAAGGATTGTTATCCTTGGTGTTTTTCTCCGTCATCAATTAGTTTATAATCTCTCTTACTCTATCTCTTTCAATTTACTATGTGTTTAATTTAATTACTTCCATTTAATTTTAGAAATTGAGTTTTTCATGTTTTCATAATTGTGCATAAAATTGAGATATTGAAAAACTTGATTTAGTAAATTGATTAAAGTCAAAATTGATAGCTTAGTTGATTTTACTTTGAATTGTGAAAATCTCTATAAAATCAATCTAATTCATTAATTAGGTGAAGTTTTAAATGGTTGGTGAATTGGTTGATTTTTGGTGGATTCAATAGTGAAAGGGCATAAATATTGGATTAATCACGTTAAGTGATTTGTTGTTGATTATGTCATATTTGTAATTAACCAAGAATTGGAATTAACTTGAAAGAAATTTTTAATTCAAGACCTACCTATTCAACCCTCCCTTCTAGGTTATTCATGCCTTGGGACCTTGAGTGATATCCTTATGGTATCCCTCCATAGAACCAAAGTGGTGTTAGAGCCTTTTTCCTAAGGACAATTGATTGATATCCTAAGTAGTGAAATCCATGGAAAGGTTAAGAGAGGGAGGATGGATCTCCCAACCACCTCTATTTGATGGCTCAAATTATGCTTATTAGAAAGCTAGTATAAGGGTATTTTTAAGAGTCATGGATGAACGAGTTTGGCTTGCCATCTAAGAAGTTTGGACCTTTTCAGTTACAACCGCAACTATGAAAATTCCCTTTTTAGTCAAGCTTTCAAACACTTAGAATGAGTTAGAGTTAAGGATAAGTGACTACAACACCAAAGGGTAGAATGCCATCTTTAACGCAATAACTCCTAATGAGTTTCGCTGCATTATGACTTGTGAGACATCTAAGAAGGCTTAGGATATCCTCAAGACAACCCATGAGGGTATGTTGGTGGTAAATAGGTCAAAACTACAAATGTTGAATTTTAGGTATGAAGCCCTAAGAATGGAAGAATTAGAAACCTTTTTTCGAGTTCTATGAAAAACTAAGTGACATTGTCAACTCATCATTCAACCTAGGAAAAAAGCTTAAAAGGACCAAGATTGTAAGGAAAATATTGAGATCTCTTCCCAAGAGATTTCAACCTAAGATAACCACCATTGAAGAGAGTAAGGACGTGGACTCTCTAGTTGTTGATTAGTTAGTTGGATTACTTCAAACCTTTGAACTAACTCTTAGGCAAGCAAAGAAAAACAAAAGTCTTGCCTTGAAATCAACACAAGTAGAAAGTGAAGGGGATATTAAAATAGACCCCGAGTCCATGAATGATGAGGACTTGGCTCTTTTTGTTAAGAGGTTTAACAAATACCTTAAGGGTAGAATGCCTAACTCCAAGGGATCTCAAAGTTCAAGTAAAAGATCCTTTAGAAATCCTAACACTTCAAGAGGTCAAATCCAAAAATCTTTTTCTAAGTGGTGATAAAAGAAGACCTTCATCTCAATCCACCTCTAAGCTTATCGAATGCTATGATTGCCATAACTTTGGACATATAGCCGATTGTCATAATAAAAGAAAGAGAAATTCTCGAAATAGGAAGGCAATGAAATCATCTCTTTTAGAGGATGATGAAGAGGAAAATGGAGAGGAGAAGGATGATGATGAAGAAGAAGAAGGTGATAAAAGTCAATTATTGGCTTTCACGAGTGTCACCAATGTCTATAAAGGATCATCTTCCATTAAGGATGAAGATCATAAGGACATCAAAGACTTTGTGCCTATTGATGAAGACAGTGATGATAAAGACAACATTGAGATTGCTTTTAAAAAATTTGTTCAATGAATCTATAAATCTCAAGAAGTCTAACATGAAGCTTATCACTAAGCTCAAGTCTTGTGAAAAGGAGAAGAGTGCCTTAATAGTTGAACAATCCTTATTTCATTCTTAGTTGCTTGTGAGAATGAAAATAAGGATTTGAATTCCAAAGTTCATTCTCTTAGGGAACAACTTACACAAGTTAGGAATGTCAAAGTCAATCTTGAAGATAGGTCTAATAAGTTTTCTAAAATGCTTAATACCGTCCAAATCAAGAATAATAAAAGTGGTTTGGGACATAATATGTTCACAAATAAGAACAAGCCATCCATATCCACTTCAACTCAATCTCCTATTTTCAAGCCGATTGTGTTTGTGTCCTCAAAATCCAAAGGTGTTGAACCACCTAAATCAATGAGGAAAGCCCAACTACAACAAAAGCCTTAACCACATTCTTGTTAGGATATGTGCCCTCATATCCAAGATATTTTATTATTATTTAATAGATTTGATTTATTATTGAGTTTCATATTACCATATGTTTGGGCGTTGCTTTATATCATACGATGATTAGTCAGTTGAAGTGTCATAAGAAGCGTTCATGTGTATACATGAGATTTATACACAGGAGATATGAACTGCTTATATAGATAATTCTAGAATTGTTCGCTGCTATTGATAAGACTGAACATCTTATCTATAAAGCTGTAATACAGTTAACCTTTATGTGATAAGGTGGTTTATCTCAACCATCAGAGTAATGAACTCTAGGTTATTGTATTAGTGTATTGGGAATACATTGAACTGGATCACTATAAGAAATGCATTATTTGAAACTGTTACCTTTAATAAGTTTCTTATTCACTATTCGTAGTAAGCTCTTAATCCTGAGAGGATAGTGAACTCAAGTTCTGAATAGTGTTGAATTTGAGTTACCAATGAGTGATGTATTTTAGATCAACTACCTCGGTATCTTGGGAAGTCATTATTTAGACTGTAGGAACATATATTCTCAAGATGGAATCTACACTCTATATATTAGAGAGACGGATATCACCTTTGTGCCAATTCAATGGGTTAATCATTGAAATTTGGATCTAGTCTTTTCAATAAATTGTTTATTGAAATGATGACTAGTTGCAAGTAATTAATAATTATTGAATTAGGTTATTAAAATAATTAGAGAATTAATTTGACAGTATAATATGGAACCTTGATTATTAGTATCTATGTAGAGAGGGTCAACTGCAAAAGTATAGTGTTTATGGGTTTACTCTATTTCAACTAAGTTGGAGTGCAATTTCAATCATATAGTGGAGTTATTTAAAATTAATTAGTCAATTAAAATTAATTATGAGATGATTAAGATTTAATTGACTAATTGGAAGCTAACTTAGTGGGACCCACTAGATCCCTTCTCTTTCCCTAATTAGGTTAAGCCCTATATATATATGATATGTAGAGAGCCGTTTATCACAAGTTTTTGTGCTAGACAAAAATAAGAGGCAGCTCACTCTCCTGCGATACAATTTGCCTAAGGGAAAAGAGGAGAAGACCTAGAGGAGTTAGAGAAGGAAGATTACATCAATCTCTTCAAGAAGCCTTCTTCAACAATCAAGATTATCAAAAACAAGGCAATTCTAACCCTCTTTTCAAGATTGTATGATTCATGTAAAGACAAAGATCCAAATGAATTTTTGAAATCGCTTCCGTTGTGGTTACGAACCCAACAATTGGTATTAGAGAAACTTTATATGAATCCATCAATTTTGAAGGTTATATTTACTTGTTCTAAACCTATTCATGGATCCCCATTTAAATAAATGGTTATTTTAGAATAGAATTTTGTGGTACAATATGTTGATACAAAGATTTAATCCTTGTTTGGGACCCTAAATAATTGAATCTAATTCTTGGCTTAGTATTGTGATGGGTATGAGATACCCATAGTCATGCACTAATCAAGAAGCAAATAACTTGCGGCTAAATTAAAAAACAAAGGAAGCACAAAGAGATTTTTTTTTAAAGCAATCCTTCCCATGGTTACTAGGCTAAAGTTAGGCGGCGGGATATGGCCTATTGTAAGCACCTTATAACTAATCCCACCTGCCAACAAAGAGAATTTGGAAACAAAAAAAAAAAAAAAGAGGAGGCCACAGAAGATTTGGCGCCGTACTTGGAAATAATTCTATAGCAACTAACGTGTTATTGGATAACAAGAAGCGGGTACAGGAGGCTGCTTGTTCAGCTTTTGCAACTCTTGAAGAGGAAAAATGTCAGTTCAAGAACACGCGAGCGATGAGAAATCTTGCGTCTGGCATGCTTCTGATTCACTTGTTATGCGGTAGTCCAAGACTTCTCTTCTTCCTTGTACAAATTATTCTATTTCTATATGACTATTGGCTTGTGGCTAATAAAAAATAAATATATTTTATTTTATTTTATTTATTTTTTATTAGATACCCAGATTAATTAGATTGTTTAGGTATATGATACCAAATGGTTCAATTTCATTTTTTATATATCCATTTTTTTTTAATTATGGGTATATGATACCCATGGATAGACAATCTTGACAGTAATATAGATCATTATTTTAATTGGATATTAGATACCCAAATTTATTAAATTGTTTGGGTAAGAGTTCAATTATTTAATATATTTATCTTTTTATATTATAGGTATATGATTCACATGAGTATTTAATACCCAAATATGTTGGATTTAAAATTATATAAAATATAGGTTAAGTGAGACTTAACCTATAGGAGTTCTTGGATATAAGGATTAAATCTTAGTACACTCTAAAACATACATATGTGATTTATATGATTAATCACATATTTAAATATTTTATTTCTCATATTTGAATGGTTCATTTATGTGAATGGATGTATCCTATCTCTCATGGGTGGCCATTAGGTGATATATTTAATTTAATTGGTTTTGAGACAATTGTAAAGGGCAATGGACTTTAAATGTTTCTCCACAAATAGGCAAGCTCCATTGGTTTTCCTAGCCTATTAATTTTAAATTTTAGATTAAATATAAGCTCACGTATGTGGGTATAGGTTTTTCATGTATTTATTTTATTTCTAAAGAAAGAGCTAGAGGATGGGAGCCATAAAAAAGACCGATGGAAGTACAGAGCCTGCTGTCAAGAATTTTAGTTGGCCATGAGAGATAATTTTAATTTTATGCTTGCATGTTTATTTTCAAAAGATCACATGATTAATTTTGATCCATGAATACTGTTAATATAATTATGCATGTTTTGTATAATAAAGATCCTCAATGTATAAAAACAAGTAGGAGAGGGATGCTTTAAGAAAGCTCCCATGGTCTTCCATCATCAACCTATAGTAAGACAAAAATAGGTGCCTTGAGGCATCTTCGAGTGGCCTCCCCACAGAGGGTGACAATCTAGTTGGTTACAAGTATGGACCTCTTAGGATAGAATAAAAAGAGATGGGGTGAGGGTGATCCCCCACGGGGACACTACTTGCAACAGTTGTCTTTTTATTTGAGTTGATGGTATACACTTGATCAAAAGGGAATGTTATTGTAATACCCTGACCCAAATCGTAACCGAGCGAGCCATGTAAACCGAACCGATAGAGCTTTATGTCATGGTATCAAAAGGAACAGACGATTGTGAAATTTAAATGGTTTCGAATATACGGACAATGACGGGCTATATCGAGCAAGCCATTAACGAATATGGAAATAAAAATAAAATAATAATAAAATAAAATAAGAATTAGAAATAAAATAAATAAATAAATAAAGAAATAAAAATTATGTTATGGCATGTGGTGTTAGATATATATATATATATGTATATATATACATGTATCTGGGTAGATATATATATATATATTAACATAAAGGGGGGGGTTACATATAAATGATGGAGTTATGAGTAAGAAAATGAAAGGGTGCTGAAAAGGGGAGGTTAGTGGTTGAGAGAGAAACGGAATGGGGAGAATAAAGAGGGAAAAAAAAATGAGAGGAAGAGAACAGGGAGAAACTCCAGAATGCTGGTTCTCTCCAAATCCACGGCTGTTGCGACGACCACCGCTACTCTCGGAAGCTCGACTCCAGCTTGACTGCCTTGCCCAGGGGCGGATGGGATGATCGTCATGGCATGGCACCGTAAGCCGTTGATCGGAGAGTGACTGAGATTAAAAGAAAGAAAGGTTGCGATGATGGCACGATCGCCGCATCGACTAACTCGGTGTTCTCACGGATTCATCACCGATCCGTTTGCAGAAAAAAATCAGAATTTGCCACCACAGTGGATTGCGAATCAACAACGCTGATTCAAGAGCCAAACTCCAATCCCTTCCACTCATTGTCATCGCCCAGGACAGGGGATCACTCGGAACAGGGTAAACCACTGAACCTTTCGGCTTGGATTTTTAAAGCATGAATTCCTACTTTGATATAGAATCTTGTGGAGGATGGGAACTTAATTGATGCATGGAACTGGGTTGGTGTTGGAATTGAATCAAGGAAAACAAAGAAAAAAAAAAACGAACAGAACTGAACGTGGGGAAACGGTGAAAAACAGAGGAGAAAAACTAATCGTGTGGGGCGATTTTGTTGCGATTAATTGGGCTAGATCATGGGTAATTGATTCTCTTGGGTGTAGGGAAATTTTAGAATCAAAACGGGATTGAAACCGTAGGAGAAAACGGGAAAAAAAACTGGAAGGGAAATGGGCTGCCGGAAAACCTGCACAGCCCCTGGTGCTCTACTGTTCCGGCTATTTTGGGAGTGCTCCGGCACTCTGATTTGAAATCCGACGGTAGATTTGAGTTGTCCATGATCTGTAGGTATGAACCCCGCTGAAAAACGCAAGAAACCCGTCACCGGCGAGTCACCGTTGACGAAGAAGACAACCTGTACGCTGGAAAAGGCTACTGCGCGACTGCTGTTTTGCAATTTTATTTTCGCCAAACCGGGTCAGGGTCTGACCCGACCCACCCATTCAGATGACTTCCCAACACTTGTACTTCATGGGTAAATTTTTAAATTCGAGTTTGGAGGGTGTTTGGTTAGAAAGGAGAAGCTATCCAATGGATGGCTTATACTGGTATATAGGAATTGCACCCATTCAGATGACTTTCCAACACTTGTACTTCATGGGTAAATTTTTAAATTCAAGTTTGGAGGGTGTTTGGTTAGAAAGGAGAAGCTATCCAATGGATGGCTTATACTGGTATACAGGAATTGCACCCATTCAGATGACTTTCCAACACTTGTACTTCATGGGTAAATTTTTAAATTCGAGTTTGGAGGGTGTTTGGTTAGAAAGGAGAAGCTATCTAATGGATGGCTTATACTGGTATACAGGAATTGGAAACCAGAAAAAAAAAAAAATGGAAAAAATGGGTTGGGCAGAGAATTGAACCTATGACTAATGGGGAAATGATGAAAATTCTTGAACACTGTGCCATTAAGGCACATATAATTTATTTTACTTAAAATAATATATATATTAGACCCAATTCAATAAATTAAATAATTTAGGAAATTAAATAAATTTGAATTAAATTTTGACGCTTAAATTAGTCGAATGAATAATGAAAACCTACTGTTTGGACCTTTTGGATTTAATGGTAAGGTCCGTTTCATGACACAGTGTCTCGAAAAAATAAAATAACCGTAGAATACCAAAATAACCAAAATGCCCCTATGTCGAAGGTGAGTCAAAGGGACTCCGATTTAGTTAAGTAAATAGTGAATTTTTATTAATTCAAACCTACTAGACTCAACGGTGAAGTCCAAATTATGAAAACAGAACCCAAAAAGTAGAGACACGTAAATGACCATTTTGCCCTTGGGTAAATTAAGTTTAAAATGAAAATCGTAAAGCATAAATTAGTAAGGGAGGTATTTAGAGTAACGAGGCATAAATTCGATAAATGATATGAAAGCTGAAATGTGTTTATTGATTTATAGGCAAGTCAAAAGGAAAGGAGAAAGTCACGGGATATTAAGACATTGATAAGGTAAGTGGATTTCTATCTTTTATACGTGGTTTTCCAAGCCACGATTTTTCTATACTGCCAATTTTGTACTCATGTATTTATACCCACTGTTATTGTTCCCACCATGGATATTGTTCTACCTGGTGGATGTCTATTGGTTGATGGTTCATGGCTTGATTCTTTGTGTTAATGTTATTCACTGTATGCTTATGTTATGATGTTCCATGTTTTGCACACCTCATATGGAATACGATATAATCCTAATTTATGTTAAATGCCGGGTCTTGTGCTCAGACACATTACCCTTCTGATGCTATCTGATTGACTGGACCTACGGGTTAAACGGACATGTGGCAATGATGGCGTTTTTACGCAGTGAGTTTTAATGGCATTTTATATGCCTTCATGTTAAAGGGGGGTATGCCGGGCCCCCAAAAGATCGAGGGTCTACCAAACCATGAACAGAGTAAATGCATCGTTCATGTTGACTATTATGTGATGTTCATTTGATTCACGTGATGTTTAATTTCACTACGAATAGTTCCATGTTGACAGTACCTTTATTCATTTGACTCGATTGAGATCATTCCATTGTGGTAGTACATTTACGTCGATTGTGAACGTTAAATGTTCCCGTATTCATGTTATATCACTGTTCTTATTGGGTTATCATGCCTTACTATTCATTGGTCATTTTGGCACCTTATTGTTGACTGAAATTGTTTCCATGACTGGCTATCATGTTCATCCATGATCCTATATTTTCCATGATTACTCTAACCCCGTATTTGAGATAGGTGTTTACTTACTGGGTTTGTAGCTCACCCCTTACTAAATTTTTTTCAGGTGAAAATGTTACAGAACCACAAGTAGGAGTTCAGAAGCGTAGAAAGACAGTTGAGGAGCGTGATAGTAGTGAACGAAGTCTCTCCCATGTACTCACCACCTAAGAGTGGTTAATGATCCGTTATTGATGTTTAAGTTTAATCTTGAACAATAATTGTAATAAAGCTTCCGCACTTTAATGTCATGTTTATATTATTTACTGATATCATTGGTTAAAGAATGGAAAAAGTAGGGACGGCCATTGGGCCCACCCCGCGACACGAGATCCGCATAGGGTGGGTTTCGGGTTGTGACAGATATTCTCCCCACAGAGTTTATCATTGACTTTTGAAGACCAAAGGATATTGAAAAATATGTTTCATTTGACATGAGATGTCTAGATAGTAAAATCCTGTAGGATATGAAAGTCATCCTAATCATATGAATGACATTGTCATCCCCACGGAATATGTTATTTATAAGGTTAGGTTCCAATGCATTCATTGATAGTGGCTTGAGGATACCACTATGCATTCACGAGAGTAAAAGTTATTTTACTGTTTATTTACATTCATGCTAATGTATGTGTTTATATATATGATTCTTAGATGTCATCATTTAACCTACTTGCTATCAACCTGAAAGAAAATAAGTTGACTGAACCTAACTATGTGGACTGGAAATGGAATTTGGACATTATCCTTACTGCAGAGGGGTACAAATATGTGAATACTGTGGATAGCCTAGACCTTCTAGGGGCTGATGCTCCCCAAGAGGACATTAAACACTATTCTAGGTGGGTCAAGGCTGATGAGATGGCACATTGCTATATCTTAGCTTCAATGTCAAGTGTTTTACAACATCAACATCAGAGTTTCCTAACAGTTAGGGATGTGATCCTTAACTTAAATGAGATGTTTGGGAATTAGGGGTGTCTTGCTAGGCAAACTACCATGAGAGCACTCATGAACACTAAGATGGCAAAAAGAACTCCAGCAAGAGACCATGTTTTAAAATGATTGAATTTTTAAATGTACTGAAAGTTCTAGGGGCAGACATTGATGGTAAGTCCCATGTTAATATTATCCTTGAGTCACTGCCTGACTCTTTTAATCAATTTAAGCTCAACTATAATATGAACAAAATGAATTTGACTTTAGTTGGGCTTCTGAGCTCTTTACTAGGCAGCGGAGGGTATTATCAAAAGCCATCCTAGTGCTCATGTGGTTGAGGGTTCTTCTTTTAAGCCCAAGCCCTAAAGACAAGGGCAAGTGGAGAAGAAACAGAACCCCAAAAACTCCAAGGGAAATATAGGTCTTAAAGGAGGTGTTGGAAAAGGGAAGAAATGGGCAACCACTAAGCCCAAAGGAAAGTGTTTCCACTGCGGGGTCATGAGGCATTAGAAGAGAAACTGTCCAGATTATCTAGCCAAGAAAAAGAACACAAGTATAATTGAATCACTTGTTATTGAAGTAAACTATAGTGGGTACTTCAGATTCTTGGTGTGTAGACTCCGGTGCAACTAATCACATTTGTAATTCGTTGTAGGGGATTCGGGAGACCAGCCAGCTAAGTGATAGAGAGATTATCTTGCATTTGGGAACGGAAGCAAAAATTGTTGCGGTGTTAGTAGGAGTAGTTAATTTATGTTTTTCTTCAAATAAGACACTAGTACTTTATGATTGCTTATATGTGCCTTGCATTAGAAGGAACTTATTATCAGTCTCAAGTTTAATAAAACAAGGTTATTTAGTTTATTTTAATCCAAATGTTATTATTACACATAGTGGTTCTTTTATATGCTCTGGCACAACAGTTAATGGTCTTTATTTGATTACTCCTAAGATGTATGAGATATATGAAATCGAAAAGAATGAACCATCATAAACTTTACCACTTAAAAGAAAAGTTTCTTCTGCTAATTCAGCTTATCTTTGGCACTTGAGACTAGGTCATATTAATTTAGATAGGATTAATAGACTAGTAAAAGAGGGTACTTTGTCTTCCTTGATTGTTGAACCACTACCAGTCTATATATTCTGTTTGGAGGGAAATATGACCAGAAGACCCTTTGCTTCAAAGGGAATCAAGGCCAAAAAAAGTATTGTAGTTAATATATACTGATGTGTGTGGACCCTTAAATATTAGGGCTAGAGAGGGCTATGAGTATTTCATCACTGTTACTAATGATTACTCTAGATATGGTTATGTCCATCTATTGCACCACAAGTCAGAAGCCTTTGAAAAGTTCAAAGAGTTTAGGGCAGAAGTGGAAAAACAATTAGATAAGAGTATAAAATCACCTCGATCCAATTGAGGTGAGGAATATCTCTCTAGCGACTTTAGTTAGCATTTGTTAGATAATGGGATTTTATCCCAATTGTCTGTACCTGGCATGCCTTAGTAGAACGATATAGCTAGAGAAAAGAAACATGACACTTTTAGATATGTTAAGGTCAATGATGAGTTATTCTGATTTGCCTATATTCCTCTGGGGGTATACGTTGGAGACAACGATATATATATTCTCAACTCTGTTCCAACTAAGTCAGCTCCCAAGACTCCAATAGAGCTTTGGACTGGGCGCAAGCCAAGTCTAAACCACTACCGGAATCTGGGGGTGTCCAGCGTATATACTGAAAGGAATGACTAGCAAGTTGGAACTAAAATCAAAATTGAATTATTTCATTAGCTGTCCTAAGGGGACAAAAGGCTGGCTCTTTTTTAATCCCAGTGAGCAGAAGGTATTCCTTAGCACGAATGTTGTCTTTCTAGAGGATGATTATATTATGGGTCAGAAGCCCAAAAGTGAGATCACCTAAGAAGAAGCATCTGATGCTTCTTTTATTCCTCATGCAAATGATAATCATGGACTAGATGCTTTTATTCCAACACCTTCTATTACACCAGGAGCCACGTCGTAGTGGGAAGGACTGTCAGGCCAACTGATAGGTACATGTTCTTAGGAGAGTCTGTCTCAGTTAAACATGTTTTAGATCCTAGTAGCTACGATGAGGCAATCTCTAATAAATATTCAGGACTTTAAAAAAATGCTATAAAAGTTAGGATGGAATCTATGTATTCTAATCAGGTCTTGAAACTTGTGGAACCACCTGGAAATATTAAACTAATTGGCTGTAAGTGGATCTATAAGAGAAAACGAGGACCTGATGGATCAGTTGAGACTTTTAAAGCTAGACTGGTGGCAAAAGGGTTTACTCAAAAAGAGGGCATCAATTATGAGGAAAATTTTTCACCAATTGCTATACTTAAGTCTATTCGGATTCTCTTATCTATTGCAGCACATATTGATTATGAGATTTGGCAAATGGAGGTTAAGACATCATTCTTGAATGGCTATCTTGAGGAAGACATCTATATGATGGAACCAGATGGTTTCATAGTTAAGGGCCAAGAGCATATGGTATGCAAGCTGCATAAGTCCATTTATGGACTTAAGCAAGCTTCCCGAAGTTGGAACATCCGATTTGATCAGGCAAACAAGTCATTTGGTTTTGATCAAAACTCGGATGAACCTTATGTGTATAAGAAGAGTGAAGGAAGCGTGGTGGTGTTCCTAGTTCTGTATGTGGATGATATACTACTCATTGGGAATGATGTAGGGGTGTTGTCTATGATAATGGTTTGGCTAGCGAATCAGTTTGATATAAAGGACTTAGAAGAAGCCAATTACATCCTCGGGATTAAGCTTTTGCAAGATCTAAAGAATAAGATGTTAGGCTTATCTCAAGCTACATATATATACAAAATTCTTTTCAAGTTTGCAATGTATAACTCCAAGAAAAGCTTCTTGCTTTTTAGGCATAGAGTACCTCTGTCCAAGAATCAGTGTCTTAAGATACTTGAGGAAGAGGAACATATGAAGGCAGTTCCATATGCTTCAATTACAAGAAGCCTTATGTATGCTATGCTTTGCACTAGACCAGATATTTATTTTGTAATGGGCATGGTCAGTAGACATCAATCTAATCCAGGACCAAATCATTGGATTGTCGTGAAATATATACTTAAGTACTTGAAAAGGACTAAAGATTATATCACTACAAAAAAAAACACATTTTTTGCGACTTGCATTATTAGTGACGCGCAAAAATCGTCGCTAAAAGTCCCTTTTAGCAATGCCCAGTAGTATGTCGCGAATAGTAGGAAAAAAGTAATAAAAAAATGTGAGTCTGGCGTGAAAAATTAGGCGGGAAATTATTAGCGACACACATGTCTCTATTAGCGATGAACGTGTACGTCGCTAATAGGTCAAGTTATTGGCGACGCTGAACGTTGCGTCACAAATAGCATGATTTGGACAAAACGGTGGCGTTTTATAGAGTTTTAGCGACACTCAGAGAGTATTAGTGATGCTTATTGAGCGTCGCTAATAAGTCCCATATCTTTTAATTAATCGCAGGGCCCATTTTCCTCTTTTCTCTGTTTCGCAAAATTTTCTCACTTTCTGTCTCTCTCACTCCCTAATTGCAAGCACGATTCCGACGACAGGCACTTGGTCCATTCTACGACGGCAGCAGTCGGTTCATTCGGCGGTGGTAGATTGTATCCATTTTTCTCATTCAAAGATTTGTCAAATCTGAATTTAGGTTTTCTTCAATAGAAGAAAATAGGTATGTTTTCACTTGTTTTCAAATTATTTAAATGTGATTGTTCATACATTTATAAATTCATTGTAGATCTTGCTATTCTCTATTAAATCTATGAGTATCCATGCATATTTTTAAATTTTTTATTGCTTTAAAAAACTAACCGAAATAGTTAAACTTCTTTAGATCTATGAAATGATTAAGTAGGAAAAAATTCTAATCAAGTCTTCTAGCTAAATGTTGGTTTTTCTCACAAGATGAGTTCAATTTTTTTATTTAAAATATGTTAAAACGTTATTATTATTTTTTTTTATAACTAATACACATGCACCCATGACTTAACTAGGAATTGAATCTTGCACTTCCCCCTTTGGAGTGGTAGACCGTAGGAGATACCACTCAAAGTAATAGCTAATGATCAGAAGAAAAGGAAGGAAAAAAATTAATGTTGGTGCTGTTGATGAAGGATGCTGGTTGATTTGTATTTGTTTAGTTCATTTTGCACTATATAATATTTTTTGGGTTGTATTGGATATTTATAATTCAACTATTACATAATATGGTGAAAGACTCGTTCAGTAACAGTTGTACTAATCATTTGGACTGTGTTGTATACGTTATATGGTGTATTTTGTTTATTCGATGGATCCATTTAGTTCTTGCTTTTTTTTTTCCTCAAAATTTTATACATTTTTTTATAGAAAAATTTAAATCTATATATAACATATTTGCTACTGAGTCATCTATTCCAAACCATAATCGAACTCCTGTGAAAGAAGAGGAAATTGTTGGAGTTTTTTACTCCGCAAGTTTTTTTTTTTTTTTTTTAGATTTTTCAAACTTATGCAGTCTTTTTGGGTTATTACCCATACCCATACAATTTTTTATTTAACTAATTATTTTAACAAAAATGTCTTTTGAATTTTTGTTAGATAAACGTAAATGTATAATAATTCGTTAATATTTAAGTTTTCATTTCAAGCTTTTAAAATATTTTTTTTTAAAATTGTTTTTAGATAAAAACTTAGTTTAAAAACATTTTGGAACCAAAAATGCTTCTAAAATTTGCATAAATTCTAACAATAACAAAAAATACATGGACTTAAGAAATTTACAAAAAAAAAAGGATTGGGGAAGTAAAAAATTTGAAATTGTTGGGTCACCGTGGCAAAGGTAGAATAAGGATATGGAGGATTTCCCAGCTCTCTTAGGAAAGCCAGTGAGGACCAATTCCTACTGAATCACCTTCCAATTGGATTGGGATTGGACCTGGCAGCGGCAGGAAGGAAGGAAGGGTATTACATCGTCTCCAACAGCTATGCAAGAAGGTGTTGTAACCCAAAACTACCCTAATTTATTGGAGGCAAATCGGATTAGAGAGAATGGCTTATAGTCATGTAATATGAGAATAACAAACCTGGCCCATATTAATGAAAGCAATTAAAACATTGAGATATATTTTGAAAATCTAAAACTGAATGTGTCCAAAAGCAGTTGTTTAAACCTATACAAATGTACTTTCTATATCCTCAAAAGTCCTCCAAACATGACCACTTGAGCAACCAGCTAGTCATGACTTTCAAAAGTGTTTAACCTTTCCCCGTCATAATTTGTTGTATTTCAAACAATGAGCATAATAAGTTCTACGGGTCCTAGCTGCCCCACAATGCAAAAGAAAATTATTACAAGTGTCCTCAGTCATGCAACACCAGTTCGGAAGAACACGAGACCTCCTAAAAAATAGTTAATAGCCTTGTTGCTTTAGTGTTTTGTAGGATTTTAGTCAAAAAAATCCTTAAAATCTAGACACATGAGTGCATTTGGACCTTTTTTCATATATGTGTTCATTCAACATGTATTTTTCCATGGCTGTATTTTTTCCCCTCTTGTTTTTCATGTATATGTTCATTGAACTGCAACTTCAACCCTAATCCCTTGCTCATGAGTTCCTCTAAACAATAATTTTTATTTTTTATTTTTTGTTTTAGCTGCCAAGTAATAAGAGTTCTTGAGTCCTATAGATTGAGAGATCAACTAGATACACCTGACCTATTAAGTCAGTTAGTGGTTTTATATAGCAATTGATTTGCTTTTGTTGGTTAAGTTGTTGTTGTCAGGTGCCAAGTAAATAATTCTTGATGAATGACCTTAATTAATAGATAAAAATTGAAAGCTAGATGCTTTTACTTGTTATCAACCAAGATTAATATCTTTTGTATTGGCATTTTCAATGTTATTGTTAATGTTTTTTAAAGCGAAACTCTGTCTGACAATCAGAGTTTTCCCTTACACTAATGAATTCTTTAATTGCATTCATGTAAGCCTAGCCCCGTTTGGGAGTCATTTTCATCACATGTGAATCTTGTCACGAAATTTATTCGCGATTGGGCTCGTGTGTGTGAAAATCGATTCTTGAATTGTCCAGAGAGGACAAGTTCAGGAATGCATAAATCTGCATTGCAATCAATAGCGCATATGCTTAAATATTTCACTATGATAAAATTTCAGTACGGTCTCCTATTGTTCTCTGGGTATATATTTAGGCGTGCTAACGTCTATCTCGTATACTTGGAGAACCATAGGGAGATGCTGCCAAAATTTTGTCCGAGTGGAATCAAGCATTTGATTTGCTGCTGATTGCAATGTAGATTGTGCATTCACGAATGGGATATGACCACCTTACCCTTTAGAGAGAAGTTGGAGGTGATAGGATTCATGTTTCATATTTATAACGAGTATCATTTTTTACTTGTATTAGGTAGACAAAAATGGATAAGATTTGGATGGACTTGAGGGGCAGGCATTTGCCAGGGTATGTGAAGGGGATCAAAGATTTTATTGAGTTTGCTCATGCATCTGCAAATGCGAGAAATAGGATAAGATGTCCATGTAGAAGGTACAATAATAGAGATTATATGCACATAGATGAGGCCAAAGAGCACCTACTCGAACACGGGATGGACAAGAGGTATACGTAGTTGGGAATTTCACTGGGAACGCCGTGACGTACGAGTGGATATTTGATGATGAAGAAGAAGACGACGATGACGACTTTGGTGATAATGTTGGGGTTGGTTACGAAGGCTTGCCACAAATGCTGGCAGACTTGCAAGGGGCTACAACTGGGGCGAGTAATCACAGGAGTGACACGGGACCATCGACCAGCGTTTGAGTCGTTGTTGAGGGAAGCAAGGCAGCCGTTATATCCAGGTTGTGATAAGTTTTCAAAATTGGACTTTCTCGTGAAACTCCTTCATATTAAGACCATTCAACCGTTGGAGTAACAAATCAGTTAATATGGCCATTGAATTGATTAAAGCAGCGCTTCCTACTGGGGAGACCCTTCTAAAATCATATTACGAGGCGAAAAGAATATTAAGAGATTTGGGCCTCGGGTATATTCCCATACATGCTTGCAAAAATGATTGCATGTTATTTTGGAAGGAGATTGAACAATGTAAGGAGTGTATGGTGTGCCACGAACCCAAGTACAAGCTGAATGAAGGAAAGAGCAAGACAATTCTGCACAAGGTGCTAAGATATTTTTCCTTAAAACCGAGGCTACAAAGGTTGTACATGTCTCAGAAGACAGCAGAAGATATGCGGTGGCATAAGGAGAAGCGTGTTGCTGAGGAAAATGTATGTAGGCATATGGAAGATTCACAAACTTGGGCTGAGTTTGATACAAATCATGAATGGTTTGCAAATAAGCTGCGTAATGTACAACTTGGGCTGACTAGCGGCGGTTTCAACCTATTCAGTGACATGAGTAATGCCTATAAAATGTGGCCGGTGTTGCTTGTGCCGTATAACTTGCTACCGTGAAAATGTATGAAAGAACCATTTATCTTTATGTCATTGCTTATTCTAGGGCCGAAGTCTCCTGGTAATGAAATTGATGTGTACTTGCGTCCTTTAGTGGACGAGTTGAAGGAATTAGTGGGAGGTGGGAGTAGAGGCATACGACGCCTCTAAGAATGAGACATTTCAATTGTATGCAGCGTTACTATGGACTATAAATGACTTTCTAGCATACGGGAACTTGTCTAGGTGGAGCACTAAAGGGTATTTGGCAAGTCCGATTTGCAATAAGGATGCATGTTCCCTACATTTGTCTAATGGGAAGAAGATATGCTATATGTGCCATCGTCGTTTTCTACCGCCATCACATGGCTGGCGAAATCGGCAGAAGCATCTGTTTAATAGACAAATTGAGCGCTAGATTGTCACCTCCATTGTTGTCTGGCAAAGACGTGTTGGCGTAATTGGCAGTCATCCTAACCAGTGAGGTTTGAGAAGATACCGGGTACTAAGAAGAGGAAGCGTATTGATGTGGACTTAAATTGGATGAAGATGAGCATATTTTTTGATTTGCCGTACTGGGAGACCATTAAGTTGAGGCACAATTTGGATGTCATGCACATCGAGAAGAACATTTGTGATAATGTGCTGGGAACTGTAATGAACATTGAAGGGAAGATGAAGGATACTGTTAAAGCCCGGTTGGACTTGCAGGAGCTGGGAATAAGGAAAGAGATGCACCTAATATGTAGCGGTGGTAAATATATCGTGCCTCCTGCACAGTATACATTATCATCAGTAGAGAGAATGAGGATTTGTGAGTGGTTTAAATCGGTGAAGTTCCCAGATGGATACGCATCGAATGTATCTCGGTGTGTAAATGTTATAGACGAAAAAATATCCGGATTGAAGAGCTATGACTGCCATGCCCTTTTACAACGATTTCTTCCGGTTGCATTACGTGGATATCTCACCGATGACATATCGACTACATTGACTGAGTTGGGCTGCTTCTTTAGAGAATTATGTATTAAGACGTTGAATGTGAAAGTACTTGAAAAGCTCGAAAGGGATGTTGTCGTGATCCTCTGCAAGTTGGAACAAATGTTACCTCCAACTTTCTTTGATATAATAGTCCACTTAGCTGTGCATTTGCCTTATGAGGCAAAAATTGGCGGACCTGTCCAATACCGTTGGATGTATCCAATACAAAGGTACATTTAATTTTATGAATTGTGTTATCTATCCATCCTAACTATTTTAATGTATAACTAATTAATTATCAAAACATATATTTGCACACATTGAAGCAATATATGCGTAACAAAGCACGACCGAAAGGGTCAATTGCTGAGGCTTACGTTGATGCTGAATGTCTCACATTCTGCTCTATGCATCTTGAAGATATTGAGACAAGGTTTAATCGTCAAGAGCGAAATTATGATAGATGTCCAAGGCAGCAATGAACTGGCCTTGCGGTGTTTAATCAGAATGTTTGGCCAATAGCTGCCCGTAAATATGAATGGTGTCATCCTCAAGACTTGGAAAAATCCCACTATACCGTGCTCAACAACTGTAATGAGACATTGCCATATTTTAAGTAAGTTTATCGAAATCATTGCAATACTACATTAGTATACAAATGTAAGTTACATATAACATATCTCATCTTATGTAGTGAGCATACGATCGAGCTTCAGAGAGAACATGTATCAAGTTCTGATCTGGAGCAAAGACCACAAAATTTGTTTCCAAAGTGGTTCGGAGAACTAGTAAGAATAAGTTTCAATTAATTGTAATTGTATTAGTTAATGCATTTGTATTCAATTAATTTTGTACTTGTACTGAATTAATAGATGAAGCAATTACGCCACCAACAATCTCCTGAGGCGTACGATCAATTATATTCCTTGGCATGTGGTCCTGATCAAAGGATATCCCGCTACACCGGTTTAATTGTTGATGGTGTTCGATTTCACATGAGGGAACGTGAGGTCAGTCAAGCAAACACAGAATAGCGGGGTCCTTGTTGAAGGAGATGGTGATGGAGGACAAACTGTAGAGTACTATGGTGTTTTACAAGACATCATACAGTTACATTATTGCTACGGTCATTCTGTGTATATTTTTAAATGTGATTGGTGGGATGTAAGTAATAAGAAGACTGGAATGTAGATTGATAAGCACTTCATAAGTGTTAATACGTCACGTACGACATTTAAAGATGATCCGTATGTTTTGGCATCGGTTGCAAAACAACTTTTCTATTTAAAGGACACAAAAATAAGAGGTGATTGGCATGTTGTCCAAAAAATAAAAACTAGAAATGTTTATAACGTCCTAGAAGTTGGCGAGGGAGATGAAGAGTTAGAGAGGATTGATGAAGCACTACAAGAAGAATCTCAAACTGCCCACGATGGTGTTGTCCGGCATGATCAGGGAGATGTTAGTTCGTATCGGTTGAATAGAACTGATGTAGAACTAGTTCATGTCGTAGCTTCTGACGTCACCAATACCACACAATTAGATCCGAGGGATGCAACGTTCATTAATGATGATGATGACGAGGAAAGTGATTTTGATGATAATAAATTGTTAGAGTATTGTACCGAGAATGAAGAAAATTCAAGTTCAGATGATGATACAAACTCAGATGAATAATTGTAATAGGTGTTACATGTGATCAGATCAAGTGTAATGGATTTTCAATTTTATGATGTAATGGATCGTCGATTTTATGATGTAATGGATATTCAATTTTATGATGTAATGGATTTTAATTTTTATGATGTAATGGAATTTACTTTTAAACTTTCTTTTTAGATATGGTTGGACCAGGATCACGTAGACGCGCAGCCCCGGTGGACCCATCGACCCCTTCCCCTTCCTCTGTAGGATCGACTGATCTTGCCATTGATGGTATGGATAGTTCCATTTTGTATTAATGCTTATATAAATATGGTACTAATTGTTTCTATTTTATTATTTCTAAAGCTTCGGCAACCACCTCTAGACGAGGGCACGATAGGTCGAAGAATCGGAGTTTGCAGACACAGATGGAGGCAGCAAGGGGCACGCGACTTTGGATTGAGCTACCTGAGGGCTTGCTGAAGCCAGTTGGTGGGTGGGCACAGCAGTTCACCACAGAGGTCGGCATCATTTGCCGACTACGCGCCCCACTCCATATTAGTGACTGGAGTCTCGTCACTCAAGAGGAGCTACGAGATATTCATGCGCAGATCCTGGTATGTCTTTTATTATTGTGTTGAACTAAATTTTAACATTTCTAATGCCATAATGTTTTGACAATGACATGCTTTACAGGGGAAGTTTGACATCGATCTCCACCTACCTTACGTAGCGAAGGCAGTGGACCGTTACCTGGGAGTCCGTTTCAGGGACTATCGACACCGTCTCCACATACACTACGAGGCGGAGGTGGCAGCAGGTAGAAAGCCCCACGACAGACCCTACAGGGGGTGACGGTGGAGAATTGGATGTTACTGTGCGACCAGTTCGCAAGTGATGCATTCCAGGTAAAATTTGTTAAAATTACTTTTGTTGTCTGGTTTAAATCAATATCATTTATACTAACCTTCTTTGTTTTGGCCAAGTGTAGGAACTGAGCAGGAAGAATAGCGCGAGTAGAAGCAAGCAAAAGGTGACCCACTGTGGTGGATCACATTCTTTTGTATAGTATAGGCATGATATGGTAAGTTAATAAATGTATCAAGTTCTTATTGTATAATCTATTCATGAAATCAATCTTCACAAGCTACTATTTATTTGCTCCAACGAGACCAAGACACTAGTGCACCACCCAGCCCCATTGAATTGTGGCACAGGACGCACTACAACCCCAATAAGGGTTGGGCTGGGCCTGAAGCACAGCGGCTTTATGTAAGTTTTTATGTAACTTGCCACAGTATTACTAACTTAATATTAATCTAAAGTTATAAAAGTAGTAACATATATTTATGTTTTTATAGGAGGAGATGGTCCGGCTGCGTGCTCAACCTACAACTGAGGGTCAGGATCTGCCGACTGATGACCAGATATGGGAGACTATTCTGGGCAAGAGGAGTGGCTATGTGCGTGGCTTAAGGACTGGGATGGTGCCAACGACATCGTCCTTTGAGAGTGATGCTAGGGCACACGCAGCCACTAAGGCAGTTCAACGAGAGAATGTAGAACTGCGACATAAAGTAAATAGCCTCGAGGAGCGATATTCCCAGCTAGAGGCTCTTGTGCAGACGATGCTCAGCTAGCAGCGTGAATCTTCACAACCTTGGTAAGTTTTTAAAATTATATACTTTGGTGGATTTATTATTTATATAAAATGTTACCTAAACCCCATCACACACCTCACATATGATAAAATAGACTTTTACGAACATACGGCACTCGGTTCAGATGTCTGGTTTGAAACTTATGCAAGTTTCAGCTCCAAAAAGGCCCATTTTAGAGTTTTGACAGACCAAAATGCCGATTATTGGCCTAACTACACCGAAAACCCATCACACACCTCACAAATGATAAACTAGACTTGCACAAACTTACGGCACTCGGTTCGGATGCCCGGTTTGAAACTTATGCAAGTTTCAACTTCACAAAGGCCCATTTTGGGGTTTTGACAGAACAAAATGCCGGATATTGGCCTAAATACACCGAAACCACATCACACACCTCACAAATGATAAAATAGACTTGCACAAACTTACGGCACTCAGTTCGGATGCCCGGTTTGAAACTTATGCAAGTTTCAGCTTCAAAAAGGCCTATTTTGGGGTTTTGACAGACCAAAATGCCGGATATCGGCCTAACTACACCGAAACCCCATCACACACCTCAAAAATGATAAAATAGACTTGCACGAACTTACAACACTCGGTTCGGATGCCCGGTTTGAAACTTATGCAAGTTTCAGCTTCAAAAAGGCCTATTTTGGGGTTTTGACAGACCAAAATGCCGGATATCGGCCTAACTACACCGAAACCCCATCACACACCTCACAAATGATAAAGTAGACTTATGCTACTTTATGCCGTTCTTACTATTTATGCATGCAAAAAAAAAAAAAAACCTATTCACATTCTATGTTCATATATATTTAATAATTGTTCTAATATATATCATTTGATCTTTATTTCAGATTGATCGGGATTATTGCCCCGCCGTCTTTATGCTTTGCATCGAAACTTGTTATTTTTATTTGTTTTTTTTCCTTTCATGGACATATGTAGTTACATTTTGGAGACAATTTTAAATTTTTCTATTTATTGTTAAATTGTACTTTTATAAATGTACATAATTAGTTTAATTTATATGAATGTATTTTTCTTTATTAATATATTCATTTCAGAATGCTTGGATTTTATTGTATATCAGGATGGATGATTGATACAGGTTTAAATAGGAATAAAACAACAAATAAAAAAAAAAGCAAATATGCTTGTAAAAAAAAAAAAACTTTTAGCGACGCACATCAATGCGTCGCTAAAAGTAAAATTTAATGTAAATAGATACTATTAGCGACACACACTGGGCGTCGCTAAAAGTGACTATTAGCGACGAACAGATGGCGTCGCTAATAAAAAACAAACATTAGCGACGGCCACTATGCGTCGCTAATAGTGATTTTAGCGACGTACACTGTGCGTCATTAATAGTGACTTTTAGCGACGCCCCGTGTGAGTCGCTAATGGAACTTTTAGCGACGCCCTTTGTGCGTCGCTAATATTGACTTTTAGTGACGCTCGCTGCATCCTTGTGTAGTATTTGCGACGCTTGTCCCCAAATATTGGCGACGCATAATAGGCGTCGCGAATAGTCACCTTTAGAGACACCAACGGGTTTGTCCGTCACCAATATTATTAGCGACGCCACTATTTGTGACGCCTTAGCGACGCACGGTTGTGCATCTCAAAATATCTTTAGCGACACGCAATGGCACTATTAGCGACGCACGCGTGCGTCGCTAATAGTGCCTTTTGTTGTAGTGTATGTTGAGATACAGGGGTGGTGATCTAGTTTCAATTGGCTACAAAAACTCTGACTTTATGTCAGATCAGGACTCTAGAAAGTCAACCTTAGGATATGTGTTTACTGTTGGTGGTGGAGCTATTAGTTGGAGGAGCGTCAAGCAACAGTGTATTGCTGACTCAACCACTGAAGCGGAATATGTAGCTGTCTCTGAAGTAGCTAACGAAGCAGTTTGACTCAAGAAGTTCCTTTCAGAACTAGGAGTGGTACCACAGTCTTAGTTTCCTATGGTCATTTATTGTGACAATAGTGGAGCTGTAGCTCAATCCAAGGAGCCAAGAAACCATAAGGGTGGAAAGCACATAGAGCGCAAGTATCATCTCATCAGAGAGATCGTTCAACGCAGATACATTATCATCACCAAGGTTGCATCTGTAGACAATCTTGCAGATCCTTTCACTTAGGCTCTGCCTTCTAAACGTTTCAAGCTTCATGTCGATATGATGGGTCTCAAATGTTATAGGGAATGGATGTAAGTGCAAGTGGGAGTTTGTTAGGATGTGTACCCTCATATCCAAGACATTTTATTATTATTTAATAGATTTGATTTATTATTGAGTTTCATATTACCACATATTTTGATGTTGCTTTATATCATGAGATGATTAGTCCTTGAAGTGTCATAAAGAGCAGTTCATATGTATAAATGAGATTTATACACAGGAGATATGAACTGCTTATATAAATAATTCTAGAATTGTTTGTAACTATTGATAAGACTGGATATCTTATCTGTAAAGCAGTAATACAGTTAACCTTTATGTGATAAGGTAGTTTATCTCAACCATCAGAGTAGTGGACTCTAGGTTATTGTATTGGTGTATTGGGAATACACCAAACTGGATCACTATAAGAAACAAATTATTTGGAACTGTCACCTTTAATAAGTTTCTTATTCACTATTTTCAGTAAGCTCTTAATCCTGAAAGGATAGTGAACTCAAGTTCTAAATAGTGATGACTTTGAGTTACCAATGAATGAGGTGTTTTAGATCAACACCTCGGTGTCTTGGGAAGTCATTATTTAGACTGTGAGAACACATATTTTTAAGATGCAATTTACACTATATATTAAAGAAATGGATATCACCTTTGTGCTAATTCAATAGGTTAATCATTGAAATCCGCATCTGGTCTTTTTAGTAAATTATTTATTGAAATGATGACCAATTGCAAGTGATTAATAATTATTGAATGAGGTTCTTAAAATAATTAGAGAACTAATTTGATAGTATAATATGGAACCCTGATTATTAGTATCTATGTAGAGGGATTAACTACAAAAGTATAGTGTATATGGGTTTACTCTATTCTACTAAGTTAGAGTGCAATTTCAATTATATAGTGGAGTTAATCGAAATTAATTTGTCAATTAAAATTAATTATGAGATGATTAAGATTTAATTGACTAATTGGAAGCTAGCTTAGTGGGACCCACTAGATCTCTTCTCTTGCCCTAATTAGGTTAAGCCCCATATATATGATATGTAGGGAGCCGTTTATCACAAGTTTGCCTAAGGGAAAAGAGGAGAAGACCTTGAGGAGTTAGAAAAGGAAGATTGCATCAATCTCTTCAAGAATCCTTCTTCAACTATCAAGATTATCAAAAACAAGGCAATTCTAACCCTCTTTTCAAGATTGAATGATTCATGTAAAGAAAAATATCCAAATAGACTTTTGAAATCGCATCTGCTGTGGTTACGAACCCAACAATTCTCTCCCATTACCTCAATCTAGACCTCAAGTCAAACCTCAACCAAGATCATTCTATTGCTCTCATTATATGGTTGAAAGCAGTCTAGGAAAAAGAATGGATTTTCCAAGAAAAGTCAAACCCATTCTCACTCTATGACCTTAGAGCACAAATTGGAAATTTCTACCTTGAAGCAACAAATGAATAATCATATTCAAAAATCAAAGAGCATGGCTCAAAGGATCATTCATATTTCCAACCTTGAAAAGCCTTGTAAGTTATATATACTTTTATAGCACATGGGCATATATATATATATATATTTCCTACTTTCTTATATATATATATATATGTATATATGTACACACTTGTATATACACACTTATATATACATATTGGTATATATATATATATGCACACACATATATATATATATACATATATATATGGATACATTCCCACATATACATATATATATAGGCATATGTATAGACATATTCACACATGTACGTGTTTGTGTACACATTTTTTAGTATAATCCGGTTTCTTGTACGGGTAGCCCTAGGGTACTTGGGATTGCATAAATTTATTCATCGTGTACTCAAATACCATATGTTTATTAATTTCATGAATCATACTATTTATCTGGAACTGCGTGTCCATTACTGTAAATAAATCATTATGATAGTTGGGGTCTATTTGGGTATTACATTTATTGGCTCGGTCTCCCTCGGTATTATTATTTGACTCTTTTTGGGCATTTTTGGAATTAGTCCAATTTATTTGGGTCAGGGTGTTACATTCTACCCCCTCTTAAATTGAGTTTTGTCCTCAAAACTAGAATGTTCATAATCTAAGAAACTTTATGATCTCCTCATGCCAATTTCATCATTATAGTTCCTTTTTTTTTTTTTAATCTGCCTCTTGCACTTATCTCTAACATTCAAATACAATATTTGTAATATCTCGACTCGGGATATGACACGTATCCCGAGCTAGGCGATACCGACCTGAGTTGGGTTGGGCCGAAACATGAAACCCCGGACTATAAGAGAATTTATTACAAGAACAAAGTTTAAAGTTAAATCGGAATATTTAAACACCCGAATAAACCAACATTTGAATCTCGTATGTAATACGTGCATGCACAAAATTAAATGGAGATGTATATGTAATATCTATACATACATAATGTATCAATGCAATATTATTTATATATGTATATATGTGTATACGGTTGCATATATATATATATAATAAGTATGTAAAGTGTGTGCCATGTGGGCCTTGCCTGATGAGGAGGTGGCAAAGCCACCGAGTGGGAAATCAGCAAGAGAGGGTTAGGGTGCAACGTGTGAGGAGGAGAGAGAGAGAGAGAGAGAAAGCTATGTGTGAGGTGTTGTTTGTGCATGGGTGTGCTGCCACCGCAGCTACAAGTGGCAAGGGCCACCGACTGGGGGATCGGTTAAAGGGAATGAAGAAAGAGATTGGAAGAGTGAGAAAACTGAATCGTAAGAACAAGAGGGAGAAGAGGAGAATAGAGAAAGGAAGGACTGAAATTAAAATTCAGGAAATCGGCTAATGATAGGTAACCTGTTTCATCTTAATCTCTTTAGTTATCATCCCTGTTATCATAGAATTTATGACTGAATTGGTAGGACGCGAAATAGGAAAGAAAAATAAGAAAAACCAAAACTGGGTTTCGGTTAGAAATGGTGACTTAAAATAGGTGAACCCAAGTGGAAAATTGAACCATAATATGGATAGGAAACGTCTCCAGGGACCCAACGCACTTCAAATCAGCTTAAATGGTCAAGAAATGGCCATTCTGTGGCCAGTTATTCCCTCACCGGTGCAACGCCGGAAACTGGGAATGGGTGTGTGAAACCGGTGATGTTGGAGGTTAAAACCTGTCCTAAAATATTCCTTACAATTTTAGAATTCATTGGGAAGAAAAACAGTAAATTTTGGACGTAAAACCACGAAGATCCGTGAGGAACTGCGCTGTTCCGGCGACCGTGGCCGGAAAACCCACTGGAGAAGACGACCGGACTATCGGGGGCTTCTTCGGGTCAGGATGAGACCGGGTCTGGGTTGGGTCGGGTTGAGATCCGACCGACTGCAATACAAGTACCAACACTGTGTCATTTTGAATGTAAATTTAAAATCAATTGGGCTTGTTTGGTCACGGATATAAGGGATTGGAATTGGGTTGGAGTTGTCCAAACCGTGGATAAGGTGAGAGAAGTGGATATCTCAATCTGGTTCTCTGAAGTTAATTGAACCGGTTGGTTCACAGTGGAATAGAACCGGTTTAGGGTTTCTGGTTCTGAACCAACTGGTTCAGACCGCAACTCTGCATAATTACATTTTGACCCCAAAAGTTATAGATAATTCCACTAAGGCCCAACAGAGAAATGTTAATTTTACAAAAATACCCCTGACGCAAAAGTGGGTCAAACGAGGTCCAAATAGGGCAAATGAATAGTCAATTTTTATTATCTCGGATGCTCTGAGTCCAATGGTGAGGTCCATTTCATGAGACGGAGTCCTGAAAAGTTACGACTTGTAAAAATGACCAAAATACCCCTGCTTCATAGGTGAGTCAAATGGACTCCGATTGAATTAAATAATTAGTGAATTTTTATTATTCTGAACCTTCCGAATCTATTGGTAATGTCAAAATTATGAAAATAGGTTCCGAGAACAATGGACATATAAAAGTCTAAATAAGTATTAGAAATACTGATCATAGCAAGGCATAGAATTTGGTGAATAGAAATTATTCTGAAATGTATTTACTGATATATAGGGAACTCAACGGGAAAAGGAAAACCTACAGGAGACTGATTTAGCAATGCATTGGAGGTAAGTAGATACCCTTTCTCTTCCATGTGGTGTTATCAAGCCAAGTTCATTCTTTTACTGCCAAACTTGTACTCCTGAGCGTATCTGATGTTATTGTCTCCACAATATGATATTGTTCTATCTGGTGGACATTGATTTATTGTTGTACCATTGTTATCATGTTGAACCGTGCTTTGAAATGCCTATTGTTATGTTTCCATTGAATTGATGATATTCCATTTTTATATACTCCTATGGAATCATGTATGATCATGAAATGTTTATGTATACTGGATTTGTGCTCAGTCACAATATCCATCCGATGCTTTTAAATTCACTGAAGACCTTCGGGTCGAGTCCGTGAACGGACATATGGCCATACACTGGAATGCACTGAAGGGGGTAAACCGGGCCCCCAAGGACCGAGGGCATATCAAGCCCTGACACAGAACAAAAGCATCTCTTATACGATTGCTCAACTATAATTGTTGAATTACATTGTTCTTGTGATTATCTAGTATTGTGAGATATTCTTTTATTGATCTATTGTGATCAATTATAATGGCAGTACTTTCTTGTTATTGTATTATCGTCGAGAATTCCAGGACATTGTTATGCCATTCCTACTGATTACACATTGTCATCCCACTGTTCATTTGCCACTGTTCACATGTTAAGAGTTTCATGTTGATGTTATGTCCCTTACTCCTAATTGTACATGGTGTTCTATTGTTTATTGGCCCTTATGGCAACTGTTCCCATTGGCTATCATAGCATCTTATTTCTTATGATTGGCTATCATATTCTTGTTCTTGTATTCATATTCTTTTATGATCCTCGATACCAGTGTCGGAGATCTGTATTTACTTGTTGGGCTCTTGTAGCTCATTCCACCCTCCTCACCCCCATTTCAGGTACTGATGCCGCGAGACCCCGGTAGGAGTTTAAAGACATAGAAGGACATTTGAGGAAATGCATCAGTTTATGTTTTAGTTCTCCCATGTATTCACCACCCTCGGGTGCTGGTCATGTTTGGTTCTTATTTTGTTTATGTAGAACCATATTATGTATTGTAAAGACTTTCACTAACATTGTGTATTGAAAAGACTTCTGCTATTATTGTTTTGAGGTTTTAGTACTTTGCAGATTAGTACTATGATACAGGAATGGAAAAAGTAGGGACGGCCTTCGGGTCGGCCCCGCGACACGAGATCCGCATAGGGTGGGTTTCGGGTCGTGACAATATTCTCAAGCGAGAAGATTTCTTTATACAAGGTTCACAGTTATTTTGTATTCCTCTTTGTTTTATTTCGATAGTGAATTTGGAAAGTCAAGGGTTTGACCTTTTAACTTCCTCGAGACTTTTGACTCATTGTCTCCCAGTTTTAGTATTAACATTCCCATGCTTATTTCTTTAATTCTTAGATCTATGGTTAGGGTCTATTACTTTCATTACTCATCTTGAGTCATCTTTTCAATAACTTGTCTATTTCTCCTTGTTACCATTATCTTGACTCGTTTCATATCTAGTCGTTATATTAATCTCATTTGATACTAAGTCGTGATTATCTTACTGTTCATAGTCTCCCAAATTCCGTCGGCGTTGTATGGCACATCATGTGCCAGGTAAAGGTATTTAGTACCTTGATCTTTTCTTTTCTATCCGTTTCTTTAGTAGTGGTCATAGAAAGTCAGCAATGTAACTAGACTACACCACTTCTATCATTTAGAGTGTTGTGGACTTCTCATTCAAGTACTTTAAGTTTTACTAAGGACAGAGTTCTTGATGGATTCACATTATTCCACTTGAATTCATATAAAGGATTAGGATAATAATCTGGAAGAAAAGGTTTGGATTTCCATCTGTCCGAAACTTATACCCAGCTGTCTGTCCAATTTCTCCTCTCATTTTTTTTTTTTTGGTCACAAGTTTCACCTTGGATTTACTACATGCGTTTGATTGCTAGGTTTGCAACGTCACCCATTTAAGTTTATTTTTGTGTATTGAACTTTCTTTGATTATGAAAATTTTTGTGTTTCCTTTTTTGCATTTTCAACATCATATTCCCTTTTGTTTTCATGAACATCTTTTAGTTCGTGCCAAGACGGTTTACTCATATTCTCTTTGCATTACAATATTTATCCCAGGCACGGGTAACATTAGATTTATTTTCATTTGTAATTTCTCAATCACCTGTCCATTCCTTGAATATTTATCAATCCTCTTTTCATTTCATTTTTGTAGTATTTCATTATTATTGTACTATTCATTGGCATACCTGCCTTTGTTTTCAAATTCGTGTGCATTCATCCTTTTATGACTTAGATGGGTTGAGGAAATCAGTTCCTTTTTTTTTTTTCTTCAATTTATAGACTGGTACGAAGGCCTTTTATTTCTTGCTCACAATCGAGCTTTTCCCATATTTTGATTTCTTATTCCTTCATAGATTGAAGTATAGTACATATTTTTAGAAAAATTTTAGGGTAGTCCTTTACCCCAGTCACTAATTTTTCATATGACAGTATATTTTGAAAGTGTTCTTAACGTTGCTATCATATTTTGTCTATTTTAAATTTTTCACATCATTTGATCAGTTCAAATCTCAATGTCTTATGACTTTTCAATTTATAACCATTATTTTGGTTTCACTTACCCTTGCTCAAAAAGGTTGTTCAAATGTCTCATTTCTTATGCTCGTCATTATATTTGATTCTTCCTCATATGTTACATTTCTCTCCCCAATCGTTATTCAACTTTTACAAATTTTTTCTTTCAAGAACTTATTCAACCGTATAAGGAGTTTCTTGTACATTATGTGAGTTCATATCATATTTCAGGATTGTTCAAATCAATTTGTCATCCCATCATTTTATCGTTACATTTGGCATTCAAAGTTTATCAAGATTATGTCATGTTTTTCCCACCATGGAATTTCTCAACTTCCTTAGTTTCACAATTCAGTTATTCTTACTTCCTACCTCAATCTTAATTGCTCTCGTAGTATCTCAAAGAATTATGTATCACTTTAGTACAGTTGTTGTCCTCACCAATTTTTCTAGACACTGTGCCACAATTTCTGTCTCTTTAATTGTTAGATTACGTTAATCCTCAAAAGTCCTTCAGAGTTATCAATCATTTATCTTTTGAAATAGATTCAGCTAACTCAATAAAGTACAGTCCACAATTAGGTCATATTGTCACCTAGATCAACAAGATCCATTGAATTGTTCCCAATGATCATTCATCACGTGTCAATCTCCTTTTAGAACCATCATATTTCATAATATTCACTTGATAGTCTCGTTCAATTAGTATTTGCCTCCCAATGATCCCATTTGTCCTTACCCTATATGACTCACTCAAGAATCCTCATATTTTTTATATGTCATCAATCCATCTGGAGTCTTAAACTGCTCACGTTACTATTCATTAAGTCTTCCTCAAACCATCTCTCATATATATTTGTCGTTAAATCCATCGACTTCCTAAGATTTCATAATCCCAACTCTATGTCACCTTATATCTTCCAAAAGAGCATTAAATGTTGCCCTTGTTCAAATAATAGTTTCCCCTAATTCATTGATCAATCCATAGTTTAATAACTTAAGAGTCATCAACCTCGACACTGGTACAATTCTTCCCAAGAATCCTTAACCTTTTCCCTTAAGCATACTACTTTTTCCCAAAAGTCACTATTCATTTGATCACCTCAATCATCCAAGAAGGATCAAAGTCAGTCATAGCGTAGTCTTTCTCAAAAACTATTAACCTTAGTATTTAGACAAGCTATCATCCTCCAAAAGTCACCTATCATTTAACTATTTAAATTATCGGATTCTCAGTTTCTTCAGGGTATCTAATCGGTTAATCACCGTGTACTTATGATCTGTACCTCGTATATTCTATGTATATCATTCATGAATAATGATTCCTCGTAGTACCTCAAAATCATATATCATCTCAATTTTATGGTTTCTCTAAATGATTTACTACCAGTTCAGTCTTTATGATCATTTAGATCACATTGATCTCTAACAGTTATTCAGAATCATTTGCCATTTACCTTCATCTAACTTGATAGAGTATTGACTACAATTAGATCACACATCATCTTAGATTAGAAGATTCATTGAATTTATTTTTAATATTTAGTCATCATATGTCAGCCTCTTTTCGGAATCATCACATCTCATAAGGTCAATTCTGACAATATCGCGTAACTAGTAATTGCCTTCAAGATTCTATTCATCTTCACCCTGCCAAGGTCGACTTACGACATACTCAAGAATCTCCATATTTCTGGTACATCATTAATTTATTTAGAGTATCAACTCCTCCTGTAATTATCCATTAAGTTTCCTTCAGACTATTCCTCATTCAAGCCTCGGTTATTCATCTATAACATTTATCGAAGTCTCCTCTAGTATTTTCAGTGTCATTCCTCGAGAATCTTCATTGTTTATCTTTAAACATACTACTATTCCCTAAAGGTCACTATTTACTTAATCATCTCAATTGTTCAAGAATCACCGATTTCCATTATAACATATAGTCTTTTCCATCGATATATAGTATTCATCGATAATAAATCTCTTGATAGTATTGAAACAGTTAACATGTAACTTAGGGGTTCTGTTTCTAAGTTCAACTTAGCAGTAAATACGGGAACTATAAATCAATTATTTAAACAATATATGGGCAGATTGTAAGCAATTGAAAAATACCTATAACTACTAATACAGTAGCCCGATCATCTCCCGGTGGGGTTTTTGGGACATTATCCTTGGTGGACTTTTAGGCAATTGGGGTATTTAATTATGCCTCTATTGTCATCTTTGACCCCTTTTTGGCAATTTCCTTCCTGCCCCATGTTATGGTCCTTTCTAGTGCCACTACTTTATTATAATGGTCAACCGTTGGGGCCTAATTCTGGGTAGATCCTCGATAACGTACTCTTTTCCTTTGGCGTTCTATTCTATTCAATTGATCGATCTGATCCATCTCAATCAGATGATTTCTGGCTATCGGCGTATTCCTAGTGTTAACCTTTTCTGTAAAAGATAATCAATCCACATATATGTAAAATAATAGTCAGTGTTCACATAACGGTCTAGCTTAGTAATGTCAGTGTTATCTATCGACTAATTCTTAGACGTTAACAGTTCTAGTACTCTAATCCTGTCTCCTATGACTCACTAGAACCTAAGACTCTGCTCTGATACCAAGCTGTCACGACCCGATGTGGATCTCGTATCGTGGGGTCAACCCTGTGGCCGTCCCTTCTTTTTTCTTTCTTTGTATCAATGCCAACAATACATAATATAAAACTTAAACAATAAATCAGCGGAAGTCTTAAATACATCAGATGGTTCTACAATGCAAAAACAAGAATCGACATAACCTCACCCTTAGGTGGTGAATACATGAGAGAACTACATTACTTCTATTATAATCCTTAAAATATCCCCCTATGCTCTTGGACTCCTACTATGGTCCTGCAGCATCCTTACTTGAAAAATAATTAAGTTGAGGTGAGCTAACAAAGCTTAGTAAGTAAAATCCCATCTTCGACACGGGTTAGAGTTAACATAGAAAAATATGAACTCATAGTGTGAACATGATAGCCAATCATGAAATCAGAAGTTGTGATAGCCAATAAGGATAAAATGTAACAATGGCCAATGAAAAGTAGGGTCACAATAGTCAATCATGAGTAACATATATAACATGAACGTGGGAAAAGCTTAATAGAATCAGTTAACATAAAAGTACTACCACAATAAATTAGTAATAATCAATTACAATGAATAAGTGAACTGTCAACATAGAATTATTCGTAAGGAATGATAACATCCTATGAATCTAATAAACGTAAACATATCAATCAAACATAAGTGATGTATTTACTCGATTTAGGGTTTGGTAGACCTTCGGTCTTTTTGGGCCTAGCATACCCCCCTTGTCACGACCAGAAACCCACCTTGTGTGGATCCCAAATCGCGACCGCCACTCTTCGGCCCAAGGGCTGTCGAGTGAGGCTCAAGTAAGCAGTAGTGCCGGACGGCGGTGCGACCTGTGTTTGCGGAAGCATGAAAAAACTTTTTCTTTTTCTTTTCTTTTTTTAAATTTTTCACACATCCGCCCGGTACTACCACTCTTCAGAGCGGTACATATGATTATACATTCAGAGAATAATAAAAAATTTTAAGACTTTATAAACAATACATATCCAGTTGTCCCTTAGGACTTAGTTACATAACATTTAAACATTCTTCTATAACAAAAAGTGACTAACTATAAGTCCTTAATACTTCCCAAAACTACTAATCCTATATGGAGCTGCCTACGTCTTCCTAATCATTTTCATCACCTGAAAGAGAGTCAAGGGTAACAAATCCATGTGAGCTTTATGAAAAGCTTGTGGGTAATTCTAGCATTTGTCATGGGTTTTCAATTGGCAATGGTTAGTATAAGAGAGTTTATAAAACATTCACTACCAATTGTTCGTATACTTCAAATACAGAATATATGCATTCTTAAAATAGATAGCTTTGAAACATTTAAAGTATTCAAGCTAAACATGTATTTCGTCAAATATACTGTAAAAGGAACTTCAAAACATGTAGTTACGTATAGTAAAATGGGGGTAAAACCTGTTTCCATTTTTTTAACATAAAATTTTATTACTTTTCATTAGTAGAATCTGTTTTGAACCAGACTCCACTATTTCTTCTCGTAGAGATATCTTATGCCTGGGGGATTAAATCCTGCTACCAAGCATTTTACTCATAAGTGAATCCCAACGGGCTTCACTGGCTCGTAGTGCTTATGCACGATTATCTTACATTACCAGTGGCAACAGGAGGCATATAAACAATTACAAATAGATGCTATTTAAAACATTAAAACATGACCTCCCTATAGTTGCATTTAAATACATTTAACACATGACTTCTTTAAATAGATGTTTTTATGAGCATTCAAAACATGATATTCATGGCTTCATGATAGAGTCTTCAAATACTTGGAATATGCAAATTCAAAATATTTAATAAGATTTGACATTTTAAACTTAGACATGCTGAAACATATTTTAAAAAAAAACTGTAGTAGAAACCATTCACTGTGCATGTTACAATAGGGTTTTAAAAGAACAAAAATACTTAAAAACAGGAATCATGTAAATACTGAATTTGGAATTTAAATGCTTCAAATCTTTTGAACTTAAAACTTCTTCAAAATCGTGGAGTTAAATCTCTACTTCAAATACAAGATTACTCATCTTAAACTTCAGGGTTGGTGCTACTGATATGCCTTTCCCTTTCCTTTGTAGTTCCTAAGAAAAATTTATAGAGAGTCTATTAACTTCTCATTCACTTCAAATATCACCTATTGATGCTCTTAACTTATCCTTAGATTATGTTAAATCCTAATTTTCATCTTAGGCTTATACTTTTTAAGTATACCCTTCTAATAGCTTCATTAATTCTTAGGGCTGTTTTCATAACTTCACATGTTTACGTGTCATATTTTTCTGTACTTTATTTAATAATATGGACCTCACTATTGAGTCCAAAACATTGGAGAAAGTCAATTTAGACCCTCTTGGACTTCCATTTGGCTTTAGGGCACTAGGAGAAAATAGTCATTTTATACTTTTACGTGTCTTTATTTTTTAGAGTCACGTCTCGTAAAACGGACTTTACCATTAGGTCCAAAAGGCCCAAGATAATAAACTTACACTATTTATTTGTTGCCTTTGGACATCGGAAACTTATTTTAATAATTAACTAATTTAATTAATTTACTTCTTAATTATAATATATATATATATATATATTTGCCCCTTCTTGTCACATATGTTAGCGTGGCATAGTGGTGGGTGTGCCCCCCATTGCCACGAGTTCTTAGGTTCAAAACCCAGTAGCGCACCTCTTTCAATTTTTTTTTCTTCATTATAACTGATTTCTACAGTTTTTAAAACAGTGGGTTAAACTTCAAACTGGTGCAGCATCTTTACAGCCTGTTACTGTGCTTTGGGCGGATCCGACCCATGACCCAGCCCCTTTCCTGTTCTTCCCTTCACGCTTTTTCGGTGCTGCACAGTACAGTTCTGGTCACCTTCTCCAGCGACGGTGATCGGACTACTATATTTTCCTATATTTTTTTCTTCTTTTCGAAGCCTAAATTCACTTCTAATCATCCTAAAATGTGACTTCAGACCTTTAGATAGCAATTTAAATGTCAAAAACACCTTCAAATTCCAAATTTCTTAATCATCAACTTTTCGATAAACCCCAATATCTTCTTCATTTCTCAACCATTTTTCATGCGATTTCTTCCTATGTGTTCCATTTTGCTCATAGAATTTAACTTATATAATTTGTTCAAAGCTTAAAGCAAGTTTATGAAAAACCTAGAAAATTTAAAACTTAAAATACAGTAAATTTTTCTCACCTTTTCTTCTTGTTTCTCCTTCTTTCTTCTTTTGTTTCTTACTTCTGAATACCAAAACAACCTTCAGCTTCTATTTCTCCTTCAAACGCATCCTTAGTGCATGTTATATATATACAACCCATATGGTTGCCCACTTTCTCTCTCTTCCTCTCTCTTTCTTTCTCACTCTCCCTCTTTTCCTTTCCTCTCTTCTCTCTCTCTTCCTTCCATTCTTGACTTCTTTTCTAATTTCTTTCTTTCCTTCCAGCTTTTCATTTAATGTTCTGCTGATATTTGTGTTCATATATATATATATATATATATATATATATTATCCTAAAACACACACTACACACACATATTTGGCCGACACTCCTATGGCCTTCATAACTTCTTCTGCATTCTTTCATTTTTCATTTTATAATTATTTTTTCCATATATATATATATATTCTTATATACACATATATTAGAACATAAATATATATATACGTACATACTAATGATATATATATATACATGTATTTATATTTTTCTTTATTTACATATACATGAATATTATATATATTTTTGTGAATATATATACATGTGTACGTATACACGTATTTACATATACATGAATTCCTGTACAGTCGGGTTTTTCATAGTCTAAATTAAACTGTAAAATTCTAATCTCGATGTATGAGCCGAATTACCTGGGTGTTTTAGGCTAGGGTATTACACCCCTTAACCTTAATGCATATAAAATGCCCTCATAACTCACTGCGTAAAAATGCCATCATTGCCATATGTCCATTCACGGACATGACTCGTATGTCCTGTCAACCCAGAAAGCATCTAATAGATATTGTGACTGAGCACAAATCCGACATTCATAATAAATCATGACTATTCGTAATTCCATAAGAAACATCAGTAATTTCGACACATTTTTGCCCACTAAGGGCATTTTGGTAATTTTGGCATAATCCTACCTTCAGTAGGACTTCGTAGTCACTTAAGGGGTATTTTCATAATTTTTATATCATTTTACCCACATGGGGGTAATTTGAAAATTTTAACCCTTTGGTGATGAATTAGGGTTAATTTGGTCTTTTCACATGCCTTATAGCAATTTAGAGATTCTCTACCGAATTGGTGGCGACTTGGTAATCTTAAGTGATAGTAGTCTATTTAGGCTTAATTAGGACTTTCCACTTTTAGAGTTTCCATAGATTTGGTTGCTTGATATTTCCTTAAATGGAGATACATTTAACCTAGACATTTTCATTTTAGAGTTTATTTTCTATTTAAATTCTATTTCTCTTTTATCTTATTGACTCTTGCATATAGACACCAATTCTATTGGTTCGTGCATTGTCATAATTATTTTTTAATTCATTTAATTAGGATAATTATACTTATTTAATTTATTATTTATTTAATTAGATAATTATCACTCAAGGCATGATCCTAGCCCTCTATTTTAGGGTTTCATCTTAGATCCTTGGATCAAATCTCTATATTTTCCTATAAATAGAACCCCTAGGCCATTAGTTTGAAAGGCACGAAAAGACACTGAATGGAAGACGATTTCCATAGCCTTATGCTTTTAGTTTAATTCTAGAGTTCTCTCTACAAAAACTCTAACTCTCCCGAGGCCAAAGCCTTACTGAACTGACAACCTCTCTTCACGAAGCAAGCTAAAGCGACACTTTCCAAACCAAAGAACAAGCTGGAGATTTGTCCGATTGAAGCCTCCGATCTAAATTTTCCTAGCTGAAGTGTTGTCCGACTACCACGATTGAATAAGTTACGCTCTCAAACCCTTAACAGTAATCTTTAGATCTAATTGATCTTGGCTCTTTTACCACTCTTGATAAAAGAGGGTAAACCGAAGAACTACGTGAATCTGATTCTATTTTCTGAATGGATACGTAGGAAGCCTTCGGGTCCGAGTCAGATCTTCTTTCTATTTTTTTGTTTTATTTTATTTATTTATGTTAGATTCTTTATTATTTATTTCTTCCGGATTCACCTCTCTCTTTTCAGTTTCTCATAACAAAGTAACCTTGCAAGTGAATATTCAAGGTCGATTCATTCGGATTGGGCGGGGTGGGTGCCTCACACCTTTCCACTCCGTACCTTAGCCCCCCAAATCCATGATTTCTTTGGTTTTCGCTTTGTTTCAATCCCTTATTTTATTTGATCCATGTCAAAGGATCTTTAGAATATAATTAGGAGACAAGGCGATGTAAATTTCGATTATTTCATTCATTTTTAGTTTTCTTTTAATTATATTCTGTTGTAACATGTTTGCTTGTTTCTTGCCCAAAAATAAGCTGGCGACTCCTCAGTCTCTCTATCTCCCATAAGAGGTGTTCCTTCCCACCTTAAGAGAATGAGACAACTGGGATCCCTCTAAATCCATAAGAAAAGAGATGACACATTCGCTTTTTCCTTTTTTCTGGTGCTGGCGCCCACAATCTTAAAATGTTAAAATTACCAAATTAACTCTATATGGGTAAAATAACATGAAAATTACATGTATGCCCATGAATGACCAAACTAACCTATAAGGGATAGGAATATGCTATAATTACCAAAATACCCTCCAAAGGGAAAAATGGCGCCAATATTACAAAAATACCACTAAAAGTTGGGAAACCTCTAGTATTTACCAAACTATCCCTAAAGGGTAGGGAAACATTAAAAATAACCAAAATTCCCTTAGTAGACATTATGACTAAAATACCCTCAAGGATCTTAATGTGCCAAATGACCAAAATGCCCCTCATGGGCAAAATAACCAAAATGCCTCAGTGGGCATAATGACTGAAATGGCCTCTATGGACGAAATGATCAAAATGCCCTCAATGGACATAATGACCAAAATTTCCTTGGTGGGTAGAATGACCAAAATTTCCTCGATGGGCATAATGACCAAATTGCTCTCTATGGGAAAAAAAATGTGAAATTACTAAAATACCCCTAAATGGGACATTGTCGTAACTTCCTAGAAATGGAAAAACTAACTCTACAATCAAGGGTCTTAAAATGAGGTTTTTATACCATCCCTATCACAAAATTGTGTCGTGATTCCTTAATACCATCCTAACGGAGGAAGGAATTTAGATGTTATATCTCTATTTATCAGAGATCATTTTGCATCCTATATCACTTTTCTCTAATGAGGTAAGGTCCAAAATATTTCCTTGTTACTCTATGGAAGCTTGGAAATCATCAACATAAGGTTAAGTCACGAGATCAATAATTCTGACGTCATGATCACGAAGACAATCAAAGTTAAAGTCATTCCTACTATTCAAAGCTCTAACCTCTTTCCCTTCTACTTTTCTATCATAATCCAAAGAAAATTCCACCTAAATAGCTACCACTTGCCACTCTGTCTCTTCTTTTTTTCTCAATAGCATATTATTTTTTCTCATAGAGAGGAAATAATAAAAACCAAGCACTCATCTGACCCAATTACCTCTTGAGTTATTCTCTTCTTCTCGTTGCCTAGAGTAAGTTTGCTAACTATAATTGACATCATCAAACTCAGATAAAATAGAATAAGCAAGATAATGTTACAATTATTGTATGATCTTGATTTGAAAGACAATGAAGCAAAAAGTTTTTTTGTTCTTATTCCTCACCTAATTTTAAAAATTGATTAAATATTGACATTAGATAGTATCATGATTGTAACTGAACTTAGTGTATGGACAAGATGGCTTATGGTGGTTGGACGAGTTGCACAGTAGTTGTCATTATTTTAGTTGCATTCTTATTATTATTGTAAGGTGTAACTCATCTAATCCAATATTATGCTATGGTCAATTTATGTTTAGTCATATTTCACAAATCCACAAGGGGGTTTTGAGATGTGACAGAATAAAGAAGGAGAAAAGAGGTAATTGAGGGAAAAGTGGTAAATGGGCCACAAATCAGATTTTTGGCCTTTAAAGGGCCACACACTTATGCACACACCTCACTTCCTCTCTAATTTTGGTAGCCAAGGAGAGAGCTTGGGGATTTCTCTCAAAATCTTTCTCTTTCTCTACATTTCACTTGAGATTTTCTTGGAGTTGTGAGGGCATCAATGCATCAAATCTAGGACCAAGTGTGTGGGTGTTATACTTCAACTTTTGGTGGAAACTGTTCAAAAGAATCTCACCAAAAATCAACGGGACATGGCTAAGGTTTGTGAAAAGTTAAAGAAAATTGGTGGGACTTCTAACTTAGGTTAAATATTATGTGTTTTAAAGTTTTCCATGCACTTCATCTAATTATTCATACATGTACCATGTATATCTCTTGTTTTGAGTTAATGGTAAAGCTAGCAAATGTCATCTATTCACGCATCTCAAGTTATAATCATGCAACCCATGTAGAAGTGTGCATGTTTATATGTCCATAGTTTTTATATTTTATTGCCCATGTAATCTTTTGTAGGCACACAAAGTAAAATGCCAATATAACTCAAATGTTGTCATCTTGAAATTTTTTTTATGTGTAGTTCATATTATGTTTATGTAGGTTAAGTATGCTATTACCATTTGATTTAACCTTGTCTTAGGTGGATTTTAGTGAAAATACTTTATTGAAATTAAATGGTATTAAGAAGTTAGTGAGCTTAAGAAAGTTGATGTTTTTAGTGACTACCTAGGGTTTGTCGCAGAGATTGTGTCTCCTTACATTTCAAACCATAAACCGATGTCGATGGTCATACGTCTTCATCAGGTTACTAGCTCATAAAGTATATAAGATTTCAGGGCCATCAAATGATTTTGGTATGTTGGAGGTGTGAGTTATAGTTCTAAGTGTAACTTAATTATGATCTATGATTTATTGCTTCTCTAAGTTAGCCTCTTGGTGCTCTTATACTATTTTGATTGTATATTAAATGCCTTGAATATTTGATGCATGTTGACACTTGTTTGACACTACACAAAACACATGCTTACACTTGTTACCGTTTAATCTTCCCTCATTTTAGATGTTATACTAGACTTTATTTTTACCTTACTAGACGCAAGTAATGAGAATGAGTTGACGACTTGAAGATGACATGCTTGAAGACTTTTTTAGAGGCTAAATAGCTTATGAAGTTTCCATTGCTTTTGTTCTCCCCATTTTTGGTTGTTTTACTCTTAAGGCTTGTAAATGGATTCATGGTGAGCATGAATTCTCTAATATCTTGTAGGAACTCATAGGGAAATCTAAAATTTTGTATGATATCTAAAGTTTTAAATGACACTTAATACCCTACATTCATATGTGTATATTCATGCATGCAACTTAAGTATGAAAAGGTTAATTAGCATATTAGAATATGATGAAACTTGATGCATGCTTATGCATACTAAGATTTGAGTTTATGGTGTAAATATTGTATGAGAAATGATGGAATATTGATGCAGTTATGAAGTATCGAATGGTTTGCTTAGACTTCTTGCAAATGTTTGGGAATTTGAGAAGAAGTTTGGAAAATGGAAGAAATGGGATTGAATGTTGATATTTCTTCATTTTTGAGTAGGTTTTAGAAAATTTAATGTCAATGGAAACTTGAAGAATGTCTTAATAAATGTAATCTAGAGTAGGAAAATTGATTGAAGGGGTTTTGATGGGGAAAGGGCATGAAAAACTAGCTATAAGCCTAACCAAAAAGCAAGTTGGGCAACCAAATCCAACTGACTGGTTAAGTCTAGATTATTGGCTCCCTATTTCTATAAGCTAATGGTTGACCGGTTCAGTCCAGAATTTCTTATTTTTCCCTTCCTTTCAAGCCTTATTTTAGGGTTGTTTTAAGAGGTATTTTGGGGACTTCTTTTAAGGGTTTAAAGTATGATATTAAAAGACCAAAAATACACTAAAAAGGCAAGATATCCACTTGAGTTAAACCATAAATACACTTAAAATTAGAATAACTGAATAAGGTTTCAAAGGAGTGAATTCACTCACTTAGGCCTTGAATTGGACGTCTATTGTGGTTGAGTTAGAATTATACATTGTTAAAACATATAGATACATTACCTAAAATGAAGAAGCATAGAATTAAAGAAACTAGAAATGGAACCAAGTATGACATGAACCTTATATTTAATACAAGTCACTATTAGGCTAATACAAATTGAAAAAGTGATTAATTTGATAAATATCTTAATTTAACCTAATAAACCTCAAGGGTCTTTGGTCATACTCGGGTTTTAGAACCCAGGTGATGACAAAATGGTATCAAAGTTGTAGATTTAAAACACCTAGGGACGACGGTGTCACATCCCCCAGACCCACCCTGTGCGGATTTGGGGCACGTGACAAGGCCAGTTAGGCACCCATCGGGTTTTATCAGTTTTTTTTTTGAAAGCAAAACCCCGACGGTAATCCTAACCACAGGCCATTCCGATATAAATCCCAAGCATAATGCATTCGACATATATAATTTAAGCAGCGAAATTTTCACAAGAGAATGCATACATATATACTTGGCAGAGCATTCAGGATACATCATAGTCAGTCTTATCTTATCAAGATTACAAAAAAGTTTTACCACAAAAGTCATAATCTGATCAGTTACACAAAAAGTACAAAAATGGTATAGGTTCACAAAAATGGGTTATCATTTTATCTGGGGGTCTCCAACATTTTCCCCCTAAGTCCTGGACTTGCTAAACCTGTCCATCTGAGAGTTCCCCTGAAATTATTAAAATAATAGAATGAGCTTTAAAAAGCCCAGTGAGTAACACAGATATCCAGGCAAGAGTTTCGAGTTCAATCTTTGCTTAAATCACATGGTAATTAAATTAGTTGGAATTTATAGTTCAAATAATCCAAGACAAGCTCAATAGATCAAAACAGAATAACGGTTCAGAATGCTAGAATATCAATCAGAAGTATAGTTAATCATTTGAGAAACTAAAAACCATGTCATCGGTGATAAAAGCATGCATTTAAAATGATTGCATTTAAAACATATGGTATTCGAAACAATTTAACGGATCAAAGAGCAGTAACTGAACAGTGTCAGAAGTTACTCACCTTCAATATTTGAGTTTGAAGCTATGAACGGAGCCTTCCTCTTTTTCTCCTTAAACCTAAAACAATTTATAAAGATTTATCAACTCATGACCTTAGACTGAGTAAGTCTACCCTATGATGGGTTTCATGGAACTAACTTATAGTGGCTAGTTCATAGGTCTTACCTCTTAAGCATTTGGCTTAGGGTTTTAGTGTCTTCACATATTTATCGGTTCTGATTTTCATAATATGGACCTAACCATTGAGTTCGGAAGGTCGAAGAAAGTCAATTTAGACTCTCTCGGCTTTTAAATCTGGGTTCGGGTATATCAAGGGTATTTCAATCATTTCGCCATCGCATAATTTCTGTCTCGGATGCGTCATCTAGTCATGTATACAATCTCACAGGTGTCAGGTTTACTACTGGTATTAATTCCGTTTTAATCGGACTTCATTTGGGGCTTGTACAGTGTCAGGGGTATTTTGGTAATTTCATATGTTGTATTTTTTGGTACTTTATTTGCTATTACAGACCTCACCATTGAGTCCGGAATGTCTAACATAGTTAAAATGGACTATCTTTCAGTGTAATTTGGCCCTATGTGCCATCAGGGGCAGTACGGTCATTTACCCTTTACATATCTGTATTTTTTGGGACTTGGTTTCACAAATCGGACTCCACCATTGAGTCTGGAATGCCCGAAATAGTAAGATTACACTATTCAATTATTAAATTCGGACTTTGTTTGACTTGTTTAAGGTCCAAGGGTAATATGGTAATTATCCCCTTTTAATAAAATAATTAAATAATTATTTTATTTAATTTTCTTAGGGGTGTAATTGCATAAGATTTTCAAAATCTGGGCCTTAGTTTAATTCTGTCAAACAGTGGGGGTCACTTTGTAAATATTTAAAAGTTCAAAACTGAACCAAAGGGTTCAGTCCTTTTGTAAATGAACCGGTCCGGTCCAGTCCGGTTCTAACCGGTTCTGTTGCATTGCTGACGTCAGGATGACGTCGGCCCTAAAATAATTTAAAAACTGGTTATTCAAAATGACGCAGTTTTATTACTGCAGTGGCAGTCCCTGGGACAGACACGTGTCCTAGTCAACTGGGCCAACTCGACTCGACTCGGTCAACTCGGCCGAGTCGACTCCGTCTTCCCCATCGAATGACTCGCAGTTGCCCTAATTTCTGCAGATTTTCTCTTCCATTTTCGTGATGATTTGGACACAGTTTCTTGCTGTTCTCGATCCTAACAGGTTTCTGCATGTTATATGCATCACTTTACATCGATTTTAAGCATCGAATCACTCTAAACCATTCTGTTTTCAAAACGATAGCTGTGACCTGTAACACGATCTAGCATCCTCATTTCTCAACCATTTTGTGTGTGTTTTGAAGCTACGTGACCTACAGACCATGAGGATCAAGCCCCCATCTTTATCTTTCAGTTTAGTTGCATGTATTGACGGATTGCATTTTTGACCCGTAGGTTCATTTCCAATTTCATGGGGCTATACAGTGTTCTAGGGTCGCGTAGGTAGATGTTTGAGATCCTATCAGGGTCTATTCTGAGTTCCAATATGCCAAATCTAAAACTGTTACGGTCAAATCAGACCTGGTGCTTCAAGGTCCTTTAATGGAGGTTGGTTTCGGGTTTCATGGTTACATGACCTATCTGACACCTCCAAACCATGCAACATGTTCAGAACAATTCCTAGGATCAAGAGTGAAACATGCATGCAGTCTATCCTCTACATTTTTTTGTCAAAACAGTTCAAATTTAAACCAAGGAAATGAAGGTAGTTCTGAAAGTTTACCTTCAGTCAGTAGCAGTCCACTCTCTTTGGCTCAGTTCAGTCTCTCAAAAACCTTCTCAGGTCATGCACCGTAGTCTTCAAGTCCCCCCTTGCACTTCAAATGGCCAAGTCTTTCCTCAAGCTCCCTTGCATGCAAAGCTTCCTTCCCCTCTCTCTCACTACACTCTCACTCTACCAACCTCACGTACACACAGTTTTTAGAATTGCAGAATTCTCTAAAGAAAGAATCTGATGTAAAGTAGGGCATTTATATATATATTGTAGGTTATATACATATAGGTTATACATATATACATATATGTATGAGTACATCTCTGCCCTTAGTGGGGTTAGTGGGGGTTGATTTGATGGAGGTGATGCAGGGTTATGATGAAGGGAATGCATGCAAGGCCATTGGCCAATTTGGGTGGTGCCTTGGGCAAGATTATAGGTTATATACATATATTGCTGTATATATGCACAAAGTAACCAACAGCCTAGTTGGTAATTTTTTGGAACAAAATTGCTTACCTTGGTAGGTCAAGGGTTCAATTCCCCTTGGCCTCCCAAGTGACCATTTTCTCATATTTTTCTGGTTAAGGCCCTGTTTGGTTGTCGCGGAATTCCAGTTTCACTGTTTTGGCCTTAACTTTCAATCCGTAACTCCTTTTTTCAGCGCAGTTTCTTTCTGTCACTTCCTACTCAGAATATCTTTCATTGACTATGGTCTAATGTCGGTTTTTATTTTCTCGAGTTTCCCATAATTAGCTAATTCGAGTTTTATCACTATTAAAAATAGATATTAAATTAGCTAAACCCGACATTTCATTCCCAAAACAGTTTCCCATATACAAAACATGTCGGTTAAGTAATTGGGGTGTTACATCCTCCCCCCCTTCAGAAGAGTTTTGTCCCCAAAACTCAGTCTACAATATCAAGTGTCATGACCCGAAACCCACCCTATGCAGATCTCGTGTCGCGGGGCCGACCCGAAGGCCGTCCCTACTTTTTTCATTCCTGTATCTAGTACTAATATGCAATGTACTAAAAATTTTAAACAATGAACAGCGGAAGTCTTTATCAATTACAGTAATCCAGCGGAAGTCTTTTAAAATAAATTTAACAGCGGAAGTCTATTAAATACATGACATAGTTCTACATAAAACAAAATGAGAACTAAACGTAACCAGCACCCGGGGGTGGTGAATACATGGGAGAACTAACATAGACTGATACAACACTTCAAAATGTCCCCCTACGCTCTTAGACTCCTACTGGGGTCTCGCAGCGTCATCACCTGAAATGGGAGTAAGTGGGGTGGAATGAGCTACAAAGCTCAGTAAGTAAAACAGATCTCCAACACTGGTATCGATGATCAATGAATCCATGAATAAGATAATGATAGCCAATCATAAGGAAGGAGATGCTGTGATAGCCAATGAAATAATTGCCACGAGGGCCAATGGAACAATTGCCACGAGGGCCAATGAAACAATTGCCACGAGGGCTAATGAAACAATACTCATAATACACAATCAGAAGTATTGGTGCACAATGATAATATAACAACAATGAAGTACTGCCACAATGAACCGATCACAATCAAATCAATCAATGCAAGTCTTCTAGACTTGAAGAATCATAAAGAATAATTCCATTCAACAATCAAGTTCTGTCAATCATAAGAGATGCTGTTATTCTGTGTCAAGGCTCGGCAGACCCTCGATCTTTTGGGGCCCGGCATACCCCCCCAGTAAATTCCAATCAATTGCCATTTGTCTGTTCACGGACTTGACCCGTAGGTCCCATTCAATCAGATAGCATCAGATGGGTGTTGTGACTGAGCACAACCCCCGCATTCATAAACATGTCATGATCATAAGTAATTCCATAGAATATAAATGGAATATCATTCATTCAATAAGGATACAACAGTAGGCCTTTCAAGGCATGGTTCAACATGATAACAATGAATATAGCAGTCAAGCAATGTCCACGAGATAGAACAATATCACAAAGTGGATAGCAATAACATGGGGTGCTTTCAAAGCACAGTTAAACATGATAACAATGATACATCAGTCAATCAAATGTCCACAAGATAGAAAATATCGAACTGTGGAACACAAGGATATGAATACATTCAAGAGTACGAGTTTGGCAGTATAAGAATAAACTTGGCTTGTGGAAACACCACATGTAAGAGAGAGTGATCCACTTACCTCTATCGTGATTCTAAATCAGGAATCCGTGAGTGTACCCTTGCCTTTCGAGTTTCCTATATATCAGTGAATACGTTTCAGAATAAATGCTATTCATCAAATTTTATGCCTTTCTTTCATAAGTATTTCAAATACAAATTTAGACTTTACCATTGAGTCCGGAATGCCGAAGAAAGTCAGTTTAGGCTTTCGCGGAATTCCATTTGGACTTTTGTACTAACAAGGGCAAAATGGTCATTTTGTACTTTTATAGTATTTATCCTTCGGGGTCTCATCTCGTAAAATGGACCCCACCATTGGACTCAGAACGTCCGAGATAATAAGTTTTGACTATTCATTTGTATCGTTTGGACTTCGTTTGACCCAATTTTGAAATATGGGCATTATTGTAAAAATTAATATTTAATTAATTTTCCTGTTTGGGCCTTAGTGTAATTTTTCAAAATATTTGGGGCCGGTTCATAAATTCCAGAAGCTGCGGTCTGAACCAGTTGGTTCAGGACCAGAAACCCTAAACCGGTCTGCCCCCCTTACTGAACCAAACGGTTCACTTCATTTGAAAAACCGGATTCCAATAACCCTGATTTCCTATCCCATCCTTGGTTTGGATAACCCCAAACCCAATTCCAATTTACTATCCGTGTAACCAAACAAGCCCAAATCCATTTAAATTAAAAATCCAAACGACACAGTTTTACTTACCCATTCATATCCGGTCGGGTACCGACCCGATCCAAACCCGGATCCGGTCTAGACTTAACCCGATAGCCCCCACGATTTTCCGGTCATCTTCCCCACTGCTCCGATAGGGTTCCGGCGTGAACAGTCGTCTTCTCCGGTGACTGTCACATATTTTTCGGTGGTTTTTCCCCCCATTTTGAATGCCATTTTATTCCCTTCTTCCCAAGGATTTCAAATCCACTCTCGGTTTCCATTGAATCCCTCCCCATCTTCACGAAATAGGGTTTAAATATCTCCGGCCGATTCTCCGGCCAAGTGATATTTTCTATTTTCATGGCGTTTTGATCACTATTTTGACCCCTAATTGTTTCTAACAGTTTTCTGCACATCATAGGGTCATGCTTGGGTCGATTAAACAAGATTTAATGCATGAAATGACCCACGGCCGATTATTCTCTATAACCTGCAACTTGGAATATCTCTATGGTTTCTAAACCTTTTTCTATCATTCTTCTTGCATTTAAAAGCTAAAAGCATGCTTATCAAGACCCTAAATTTAGATCAAACATTCATGCTTAAAATCACAAAAACAGAACTTAACTTGCTTACCTGGGTGTTCGGATTTAGCCCACTGTGACCCTCCAAACTTTCCTGTTTATGCTCCTGAGTTCTTTGCTAATGTTTCTCTCAATCTTGGTCTCCTTTTTGCCTCTCAACTCACACCCGTATGTACATATATAGAGAGAAAGTTTCCACCACCTCTCTCCCTTTTTCTCTTTCTCTCTCTCGGTTACTCCCCCTTCTATGGCCCCTTTCCTTGACCTATGTTCTGTGTTCCCTCTGCCAAATGCAAACTTTGCATTAAATGGCTTGGGAGACTTGTGTTGCACTCATATATACATATATCATATTATATATATTACACACACATATCTCACCTAATCGACACACACACACACCTCACATTCAGTCCACCTGTATACTGCCCAAGGGCAGTTCCCTTTTCCCTTTTCATTTCCTTTTTATTTCTTATGCATATACATATATACATATATACATAAATACATGTATAATACATTATATTATATACATATATATACACATAAAATACACCTTTTTATACATGTATATACATGTACGTGTAGGGATATAAATCCATTTTTAATCATATTTACATACATTCATTTTATTCGAGCTACGAATCTATGTTCACGTATGCATGCATAGAAATACGTGCATGCACGCATTACGATGCAATGCCCTGTGGGGCTCGGGTGTTACCCAGCCTTGATCATTCATTTCCATCATTCACAGTTCCAGTCATTCATTTCCATGAAAATACTATGATATACATATCTTACCGTTCAAGTTACATATGTTAACCGACCTACCTCGGTATACGTGACATATCCCGGGTCGGGATATTACATCAAGTAAACAACTCGGGATATTTTTCATGCATTTCAGCTTCAAGTTCCCAGGTTGCTTCTTCACTAGTGTGATTTCTCCACAAGACTTTGACTAACGGAATTGCCTTGTTACGCAAAGTCTTTTCTTTCCGGTCAATGATCTGGACTGGCCGTTCTTCATACGTTAAGTCCTCTCTCAACTTGAGCGGCTCATACTCGACGACTTGCCCCGGTTCTTGTATACACTTCCGTAACATGGATACGTGAAACACACGGTGTACCTTGTCCAACTCAGGTGGTAATGCCAGACTATATGCAACCGGGCCAATTCTCTTTAAAATCTCAAAAGGACCAATGTAACGAGGACTTAACTTGCCTTTCTTGCCGAATCGGAGTACTCCCTTTAGTGGCGACACTTTAAGAAACACAAGATCGCCTACTTGGAATTCAAGATCCTTCCTCCGATTGTCAGCATAGCTTTTGTACCGGCTCTGGGCCGTTTGCAGTCTATTCCGGATCCTCTGAATTCGTTCCGTGGTGGCTTGGACTAAATCTGGCCCGAGCAGCTTCTATTCACCGGCTTCAATCCAGCAAAGTGGAGATCGGCATCTCCTCCCGTATAGTGCCTCATATGGTGCCATTTTAATGCTGGCTTGGTAACTGTTATTATAGGCAAACTCGACAAGTGGCAGATGCTCTGCCCAGTTTCCTTTGAAGTCCAGTGCACACAGTCGCAGCATATCCTCCAACATCTGTATCACTCTTTCAGATTGCCTATCAGTTTCCGGGTGATATGCTGTACTGAACTTGAGTTCCGTGCCGAGTGCCTTCTGTAGACTTTCCCAAAATCGTGACGCAAATCGGGGATCTCGATCGGATACAATGGACAATGGTGTGCCATGTAAGCGTACGATTTCCTAAATGTACAATGCGGTAAACTTCTCTAAGCTATATGTGGTCCTGACAGGTAGAAAATGAGCAGATTTGGTCAATCTGTCCACTATGACCCAGACAGCATCAAAGCCCTTCGGTGACTTGGGAAAACCGGACACAAAATCCATAGTAATATGATCCCACTTCCATTCCGGAATAGGGAGTGGTTGCAGAAGTCCGCTAGGACGTTGATGCTCAACTTTCACCTGCTGGCACCATGTGCAGTGAGCAATAAAATTTGCTATGTCCTTCTTTAATCCGGTCCACCAGTATAACTCTCTGAGATCATGATACATCTTCGTATTCCCAGGGTGCACCGTAAATCTCGAGGCATGGGCTTCTTCCAGAATCTCCTTTCTTAACTCGGGTATCTTGGGCACACACAACCTACCTCGATACCATAGAATTCCGTCCTGAATTCCAAAATCGGCTTTCCCCGTTGCCTTCACTTCATCACAGATTCTAATCAACTCCTCATCTTGAGTCTGTCCCACTTTAATTCGCTCCACCAATGTAGATCCAACAGTCAAATTGGCTAGACAAGCCGCGCTACCTAGTGGAACCACCTCGATACCCATTTCATCCAGATCTCGAATTAACTCCTCCTGAGAGGTAATCATGTAGGCAAGGCTTCCAGATCGTCGACTCAAGGCGTCGGCCACCACATTTGCCTTACCCGGATGGTACTGAATAGCCACATCATAATCCTTAATTAGTTCGAGCCATCTTCGCTGCCTCATGTTTAATTCCTTTTGTGTGAAGAAATATTTCAAACTCTTGTGATCCGTAAAAATCTCACACACCTCCCCATATAGGTAGTGGCGCCAGATTTTTAGGGCAAACACCACTGCAGCTAATTCTAGATCATGGGTAGGATAGTTTTGCTCATGAGGTCGGAGCTGTCGAGAAGCATAGGCGATGACTCTATCATTCTGCATAAGGACACAACCTAGTCCCTTATAAGAGGCGTCACAGTAAATGACAAACTTCCCTTCTCTAGAGGGAATAGTCAATACTGACGCTGTGGTCAGCTTCTCTTTTAGCAGTTGGAAACTCTTTTCTTACTCATCTGCCCAAATGAATGGCACATTATTCTTGGTCAAATGTGTGAGCGGTTTGGCCAACTTTGCAAAATCTTTCACAAAACGCCGGTAGTACCCAGCCAGTCCAAGAAAACTTCTGACTTCCATCACAGTGGTCAGCTGGGGCCAATCCAATATGGCTTTCACCTTCTGTGGATCAACAGCGATGCCTTCTTTGGAAATCACATGGCCCAAGAAGGTAATGCTGGACAACCAGAATTCACACTTGCTGAATTTTGCATACAGTCTGTGCTCTCTCAGGGTTTGTAATGCTATCCCCAGATGTCTTTCATGCTCCTCCTCGTTGCGCGAGTATACTAGTATATCATCGATAAACACAATGATGAAGTTATCCAAATACGGTTTAAAAACCCGGTTCATTAAATCCATGAACGCGGCAAGGGCGTTAGTCACGTCAAAAGGCATGACCAGGAACTCATAGTGACCGTATCGGGTCCGGAAGGCCGTCTTTGGTACATCAGTATCCTTGACTTTGAGTTGATGGTACCCCGATCTCAAATCAATTTTAGAAAATACACTCGCCCCTTGTAACTGGTCAAACAATTCATCGATACGCGGAAGAGGGTACTTATTCTTTACCGTCACTTTATTTAGCTCACGGTAATCAATGCACAATCTTAGGGAGCCATCCTTATTTTTCACAAACAACACGGGTGCTCCCCAAGGAGATACACTGGGTCGGATAAACCCTTTCTCCAACAATTCCTCCAATTGGGCTTTCAACTCCCTTAACTCTGATGGGGCCATTCGATAGGGAGTTTTGGATATAGGTTGAGTTCCAGGGATAAGATCGATAGAAAACTCAATTTCTCTTTCGACCGTTCCTTACGGTAGTTCCTCTAGGAACACGTCGGGAAGTTCACACACAACTAGCACTTCGGGCAATGGGGGATTCTAGGCTTGGGTATCCAAGACACTACATAAATAACCACGACACCCTTTCTTTAATAACCTCCCTGCTTGAATGGAAGAGATTAGGTAGGGCGGTGGGGTAATGCCCTTTCCCCTAAACATAAACTCGGGCTGCCCCGGGGGCTGAAACAATACACTTTTCTCACAACAATCGATGGTGGCATGATTGTGTGACAACCAATCCATGCCCAATATCACATCAAATCCTTTTATCGCTAAGGGTATTAGATTGACTAACAACTCCTAGTCTCCAATCATTACTCTGCAGTTCCGAAGGATCGTGGACCCAATCATTGACATTCCGGAAGGAATTTGTACCGATAACAGTTCATCCATAGGTTCAGGTATCTTATGCAGTTTATCAACAAAAGATGGGGACACAAAAGAATGTGTGGATCCAGGGTCAATCAACACATATGCAGAAATTCCAAAAATCGGGAGTATACCTGCTACTACAGCATTTGCAGCAGAGGTGTCTCCTGGTAGCAGTGCAAAGACTCTTCCTGTGCGGCCCTGTGGCTCCTTGCCTTTGTCCTTTGTCTTGGCAAGAGGTGCTGGAATAGGCTTCTGTTCTGCGGTGCCGGTAGTTAAGGCGGGGGTTCTCGGGATTGGTGGATGTTGCGGGCAATCTTTGACTTGGTGCCCCTTATCTCCACATCGGTAGCATGCACCAGTCAGTCGGCGACATTCTCCAGTGTGTAGGTTCTGGCAGTGAGGGCATCTGGGCACTTCCTCAGTTTTCTTCTGACCCTTGATACTCTTACTTGGGCCCTCAGTCCTTTGCTTCTTGCTCGGCTGCTCCTTCTTAAAGTTTTTGCCCTTTTTCTTTCTTTCCTGGTCCTTCAGTTGGTTGAACTCCTCCATGTCCTTTTCGATAACTAGGGCTTTGTTAAGAACATCGGAATAGGTGTGTAGTTCAAAGGCCGAGACTTTAGTCCGTATCCCAATTCGAAGACCTGCGAGGAATTTCCTTGCCCTATTATGCTCTTCCCTCACCAAAAAGGAAGCAAATCTGGACAACGCAGAGAACTTGGCTGCATATTGAATTACGGTCATGTCCCCTTGTTTCAGGGTGGCGAACTCCTGAATTTTTCTCTCCCGGATTGTAGGGGGAAAGAACATGCCGTAAAACTTATCAATAAAATCGGCCCAGGTAATGGTAGGATTCTGTACTTGCATCTCGAGCCACCACTTGTATGCCTCCCCCTGTAACATGTAAGTGGCTAGCATCACTTTCTCGGCTTCCGAACAAATCAAGAGCTTAAAGGTCTTTTCCATTGACATAACCCACAGCTCAGCTTTCTTGGGGTCGATAACAGCATCGAAAGTCGGGGGTTTGAGCTTATGGAAGCGATCTAACAAGTCATTACGAATGCCGGTTTCCAACGGCTACGTTGGGGCGGCCGGAGGCGGAACTACCGGAGGCTCTATCGGGTTATTTGCTGGTTTGGTCTGGTGTTGCTGTAAAGTTCTTGATAGTCCCTCAATGGCCTGGCCGAATTGAGCTAATGTGGCCCGCATTTCTCGTAGGGCTACGCTTTCCGTTGGGGCCCGTGGTTCCCTATTGCTACTCCTAGTTCGAGGCGGCATCTGAAGTAAGATAAAAAGTATTCTAAGTATCCTCATTCAATGTGTCATAGTAAGAATGTCATTCAGGTTGTTCATCGATTCAGAAATCCTATGACTTAAGTATTTGCTTTCTAAGGATTCAGTGTTTAAATAACCCTAAGGTTCTGGTCTATACTGACTTTCAAACCTGTAGCTCTGATACCACTCTTTGTCACATCCCCAAGTCCCACCCTGTGCGGATTTGGGGCACGTGACAAGGCCAGTTAGGCACCCATCGGGTTTTATCAGTTTTTTTTTTTTGAAAGCAAAACCCCGACGGTAATCCTAACCACAGGCCATTCCGATATAAATCCCAAGCATAATGCATTCGACATATATAATTTAAGCAGCGGAATTTTCACAAGAGAATGCATACATATATACTTGGCAGAGCATTCAGGATACATCATAGTCAGTCTTATCTTATCAAGATTACAAAACAGTTTTACCACAAAAGTCATAATCTGATCAGTTACACAAAAAGTACAAAAATGGTATAGGTTCACAAAAATGAGTTATCATTTTATCTGGGGGTCTCCAACATTTTCCCCCTAAGTCCTGGACCTGCTAAACCTGTCCATCTGAGAGTTCCCCTGAAATTATTAAAATAATGGAATGAGCTTTAAAAAGCCCAGTGAGTAACACAGATATCCAGGCAAGAGTTTCGAGTTCAATCTTTACTTAAATCACATGGTAATTAAATCAGTTGGAATTTATAGTTCAAATAATCCAAGACAAGCTCAATAGATCAAAACAGAATAACGGTTCAGAATGCTAGCATATCAATCAGAAGTATAGTTAATCATTTGAGAAACTAAAAACCATGTCATCGTTGATAAAAGCATGCATTTAAAATGATTGCATTTAAAACATATGGTATTCGAAACAATTTAACGGATCAAAGAGCAGTAACTAAACAGTGTCAGAAGTTACTCACCTTCAATAGTTGAGTTTGAAGCTATGAACGGAGCCTTCCTCTTTTTCTCCTTAAGCCTAAAACAATTTATAAAGATTTATCAACTCATGACCTTAGACTGAGTAAGTCTACCCTATGATGGGTTTCATGGAACTAACTTATAGTGGCTAGTTCATAAGTCTTACCTCTTAAGCATTTGGCTTAGGGTTTCAGTGTCTTCACACATTTATCGGTTCTGATTTTCATAATATGGACCTAACCATTGAGTTCGGAAGGTCGAAGAAAGTCAATTTAGACTCTCTCAGTTTTTAAATCTGGGTTCGGGTATATCAGGGGTATTTCGGTCATTTCGTCGTCGCATAATTTCTGTCTCGGATGCGTCATCTAGTCATGTATACAATCTCACAGGTGTCAGGTCTACTACTGGTATTAATTCCGTTTTAATCGGACTTCATTTGGGCCTTGTACAATGTTAGGGGTATTTTGGTAATTTCATATGTTGTATTTTTCGGTACTTTATTTGCTATTACGAACCTCACCATTGAGTCCGGAATGTCCAACATAGTTAAAATGGACTATCTTTCAGTGTAATTTGGCCCTATGTGCCATCAGGGGCAGTACGGTCATTTACCCTTTACATATCTGTATTTTTTGGGACTTGGTTTCACAAATCGGACTCCACCATTGAGTCCGGAATGCCCGAAATAGTAAGATTACACTATTCAATTAAATTCGGACTTTGTTTGACTTGTTTAAGGTTTAGGGGTAATATGGTAATTATTCCCTTTTAATAAAATAATTAAATAATTATTTTATTTAATTTTCTTAGGGGTGTAATTGCATAAGATTTTCAAAATCTGGGCCTTAGTTTAATTCTGTCAAACAGTGGGGGTCACTTTGTAAATATTTAAAAGTTCAAAACTGAACCAAAGGGTTCAGTCCTTTTGTAAATGAACCGGTCCGGTCCAGTCCGGTTCTAACCGGTTCTATTGCATTGCTGACGTCAGGATGATGTCGGCCCTAAAATAATTTAAAAACTGGTTATTCAAAACGACGCAGTTTTATTAATGCAGTGGCAGTCCCTGGGACAGACACGTGTCCTAGTCAACTGGGCCAACTCGACTCGACTCAGTCAACTCGGCCGAGTCGACTCTGTCTTCCCCATCGAATGACTCGCAGTTGCCCTAATTTCTGCAGATTTTTTCTTCCATTTTCGTGATGATTTGGACACAGTTTCTTGCTGTTCTCGATCCTAACAGGTTTCTGCATGTTATATCCATCACTTTACATCGATTTTAAGCATCGAATCACTCTAAACCATTCTGTTTTCAAAACGATAGCCGTGACCTGTAACACGATCTAGCATCCTCATTTCTCAACCATTTTGTGTGTGTTTTGAAGCTACGTGACCTACAGACCATGAGGATCAAGCCCCCATCTTTATCTTTCAGTTTAGTTGCATGTATTGACGGATTGCATTTTTGACCCGTAGGTTCATTTCCAATTTCATGGGCTATACAGTGTTCTAGGGTCGCGTAGGTAGATGTTTGAGATCCTATCAGGGTCTATTCTGAGTTCCAATATGCCAAATCTAAAACTGTTACGGTCAAATCAGACCTGGTGCTTCAAGGTCCTTTAATGGAGGTTGGTTTCGGGTTTCATGGTTACATGACCTATCCGACACCTCCAAACCATGCAACATGTTCAGAACAATTCCTAGGATCAAGAGTGAAACATGCATGCAGTCTATCCTCTACATTTTTTTGTCAAAACAGTTCAAATTTAAACCAAGGAAATGAAGGTAGTTCTGAAAGTTTACCTTCAGTCAGTAGCAGTCCACTCTCTTTGGCTCAGTTCAGTCTCTCAAAAACCTTCTCAGGCCATGCACTGTAGTCCTCAAGTCCCCCCTTGCACTTCAAATGGCCAAGTCTTTCCTCAAGCTCCCTTGCATGCAAAGCTTCCTTCCCCTCTCTCTCACTACACTCTCACTCTACCAACCTCACGTACACACACAGTTTTTAGAATTGCAGAATTCTCTAAAGAGAGAATCTGATGTAAAGTAGGGCATTTATATATATATATATATATATAGATATATATATTGTAGGTTATATACATATATACATATATGTATGAGTACATCTCTGCCCTTAGTGGGGTTAGTGGGGGTTGATTTGATGGAGGTGATGCAGGGTTATGATGAAGGGAATGCATGCAAGGCCATTGGCCAATTTGGGTGGTGGCTTGGGCAAGATTATAGGTTATATGCATATATTGCTGTATATATGCACAAAGTAACCAACAGCCTCGTTGGTAATTTTTTGGAACAAAATTGCTTACCTTGGTAGGTCAAGGGTTCAATTCCCCTTGGCCTCCCAAGTGACCATTTTCTCATATTTTTCTGGTTAAGGCCCTGTTTGGTTGTCGCGGAATTCCAGTTTCATTGTTTTGGCCTTACTTTCAATCCGTAACTCCTTTTTTCAGCGGGGTTTCTTTCTGTCACTTCTTACTCAGAATATCTTTCATTGACTATGGTCTAATGTCGGTTTTTATTTTCTCGAGTTTCCCATAATTAGCTAATTCGAGTTTTATCACTATTAAAAATAGACATTAAATTAGCTAAACCCGACATTTCATTCCCAAAACAGTTTCCCATATACAAAACATGTCGGTTAAGTAATTGGGGTGTTACAGACGGGATAGGGAAAGATTAAATATACTTGAATTAGACCTAATAAACTTGATTGTGTCAGTTTGTAGTAAAGATTTTATGTTATTTAAAACATGATAATAGTGTGCATATCTTGTGAAATTATATGTGACCACATACAAGCTTATAGTCTTAAATTATATAGTATATGTATTATATGAATTACATAGAGCTATTTTTTAAGCTTATTGTATTGTTATACTTGAGATCATGTTAAATTGATAATCGTGGTTATGTGATGCATCATCGGGGCATATCATTCTGGGAATAAGGATATCATGAGGGATTGCCAATGTTTAATGTTGATTTCGTCTTATTTATAAATATATGGTGCCACCTAAAGGAGAGGCAGAGGAAGAGAACCAGTCCCCTAAGCCTCTTATAGCTACACCAATTCATGGATATGGGGCAAATATCACGAGAGGTATGATGGAATTTATGCAACAGTTCTGTCAGATAAATAAAAATTAGGCACAATCATAGTCACAACCTCGAGTAAAGGAAAGTAGGGTCATTGCGTAGGCTCAACTTTTACCACCCAAATTTTTAAAATGGCCACCATTGCAAATTTGGAACTACCAAGATCACCTCCATTGGCAATGTTAGAGTAAGTAAGTTAAGGCTATGTCAACACTTAAATGATATATATTATTTGTAAGTGACTTATGTTACGGCCCTAACCCAGAGATCCGTACCATAGGGTAATTGGAACCCCAACTAGAAGGTAATTGGACTAATCAACCTAGTCATGCGTACAAAATACAGGCCTTTTTATATAACCATTATTAATTGAATTTGGTTCGTTATCATGTTTATACTTGTTTAAGTCCCATAACGGGATTGAATAAGACTGACTGCTATCAGATGTAACTATACCAAAAGATCCATCAACATTGTATAGTAAGGCAATGTCCAGAGCTAACTCTAATAGTCAAATATACAACATATATATTATATCAAAGAATGGCACAGACACCATTTTATAAATACAATAAATGAGTACAAAAATATAAAACCAAAGCTACTAAAGTCTCTGTCCATCTCGTATTACTCCAATAGTTGTCATCTATCAGTCCGGAACTTTCCATTTCCATAAATAGCAGGGGTGAGCCATAACATTCACTAAGGTTTCCCAAAACACACAAGCAACATGCAAAAACTAATACAAGTTCTAAGAGAAAAAACCCTAAAGTCAAGTATGCAATCACAAGCATACAACAATCTCATCATATGTGGTGTAATAATAGTAATAGAGCATTCAATATACACCCAATCATGAAATATTTCAATAGATATAAACGTCATGACACACCTCATTTTCTTGATCAAAGCAATGAGAGAAATATATCCAATAGCAATATAACCAATAAAAACCACAATAATTATGAGCAAGCGTCACATAATTCATCAAGAAGTGTAAAAGTATATCATAAAATCATGGATTTAATTTCTAATCTATTCCTCTCATGTCGAATACTTTAAAACTTAGTATTTCTATCAGCCCCCAAAAAGCCTAACGTTTCACAAGCAACTAACGCGATGGCAATGCGTCGCCACCCGTACGAGGTTACGGTCCGAAATCGAAAGGAGACACCATCCCCATCACAAATAAATCTCACTAGCACACACTCTTGCTATTCCGTAATTAATTCATTTCATTTAATTCCCAAACAAGGTATCACAAACTCGATAACCTCACACCATTCCTTATTAAATTTATCCCAATGAGTTAATATTCACATTTTCATTCATAGTACCAATGTCTCACAAGCTTGCACCACTCAACAGATGCTCAACAATGCCATACAGGCTCACAATATTAGGTGGCCACATCAGCTTGCATAATCAATCCACATCAACTGTCAAAAAATACAACACAAAATGTCCCCATATACAAGAATCATGTAAACAATAGTTTCCATATATGTATTTATGGTAGAAATATCGTGAATAGTAAAGTACCAAAATGATAATAACAATCATGCAATGATAACAGTCACATCATAAGGATCAAGCAATGATAAGACATCTAAATAATAATAACAATAGTCACATCACAAAGATTAATGACAATCATGCAATGCCAACCAATCAAGATATAATCCTAGCACTAGTCATCACCCAACTATAAGGAGACATTACTTGTGTCTTTCATAATGCGCATCGGATACCTTACACACTCATAGTTTTACTCCTAAAACCACCCTGACCCTTAATACTAAGGTATCTGATCAAGTCCTAAAGTTCTTTAAGGCTAATTATACATTATCCGATACATTAGGTACTCGTTTGCCCAAACAGATATTACAAATGTGCTCTTGGGCCTCAAAAACACTAAAGAGGCCTTACCGCTATGTTTCTAAGTCATCTGAATGTCTCTTAAGTCCATAAGGAAATTTTTTTTAATTTTTAAGATAAGTTTCACATCTATCGAACACTATCTCACCAAACTGACCTTGAAATTAGATCTAGAAAGTCCAAAAGTCTTTAGAGTGCTCTCTTTATATTTATTAACTTTTTTAAATATTTCTTACATGCCTTGGGGTATTATGATAATTTTATATATTCATGTGGGACCATCCCCGTGTCACAATGTGGCTAATCTGACATCATATTCGAGTTCCGAGCATCCAAAATTCTTGGAAACACCCATTTCAGATTTTAATTTCTCATTCAATTGTTCAATCTAAGTCTATCGGTATAATTGTCATTAATATATTTATATGGGACCACTATCGGGTCCCAATTTGTCCAATTTGGCATTAACTTTGAATTCCGAGCATTCAAAAACCTTAGACTAACCATTTTTGAATTTTAATTTGCCTCTGAATTACTTAATTTATCATCAGAGGTATTTTAATCATTCTACATATTTATGTGAGGCCACCCCAGGTCCTCGAGCACTAAAATGGACCTCGCCATTCACTCTAAAATGTTCAAAAGCCGTAATAATGCCCTTTTACATTTAAGATTCAATATATCAAAGGAGGCTATTTTTGTAATTTTTTTGCCAAGAACTGGTTCAACCTTGAACCAGTTCATTCCTGAACCTGAACCAGAGAAACTGGTTTAAGCTTATCCGTGCAACCAAACAACCCTTAAGGCCAATGACCCGTTAACCCGGTCAACGACTCAAAATCTTACCAAAATACCGAGTTAGCCGACCCGCGACCTAGTTTGATCGTTAACTGGTCAACGGCCAAGGATTAACCTGTTGATCGGTCTTGCCAAAATTGACTGCCGCTAGCGAGGCTTTGATCTCCTTTTTCGGCGAACCTCACCGAAAAACAAAAAAAACTTAATTTTTTCGTTTTGATTTTCCTGCACTATTTTTTTATCCTCTTTAATTGTAAATCATTTTAAATGTTTCAAAACATCATTTAAGATTGATTTCATAGATCAAAATGTCCGAAATCAATTATCTCCGACAGAGATCATTTTTTCGAGCACCCTAGTTTTTCCACCATTCTAGCTATAGTTTTTTCTTTATTTTTGGTTTAACTTTCTTTGTTTGCTTCATAATGGACCTTAAGTCACAAACCAACCTTCAGATTTAATCAAAACGAGAAGATGTGTAATCCACTATAGATACCCGATCCACCTAGTGAACTGTTCTTCCCCCACACCCTCTTCTCTCCTTTCATCTTAAATCATTCACAATGTTCCCACACTTCAAAACAAGCAACTTATGGAGCCTTCAAGGTTCAATCCTCAAGAGAACCCAATCTGGGTATCTCTGAATTGTGGCTATATACGTAGGTATATATACACACGCATATATATAGATATATATATACATACACATAATCACGTGTTACAACACACATTCCTAGTCATTCAATATTATGATTTAGATCCAGAAATAGCCTAAAAAACCCACACATCCATTTTTTGATTAAAGAAAAACAAGAGAGAAAAAGCTTAAGAAGCCATCCATGGTTGCCCTTTGTTTCCCAGCCACTATCCAGACCCTTTTTCCTTCCTCTTTTCCTTTTTTTCTTTCCTTTTCTCTTTCATCTTCTTTTCTTTCGATTGAGCTCACTCTATGTGTGTGTGTGTGTGATTACACAAATACACACTGTGTTACACACACACACACTATTTCTCACACTCTCACTTGAGCATACACACACCTATAGTGTTCACACACACTCACCCTCCTTTACTTTCCCATGGCTATTTCACAACCTTTACATAAATCACACACACACACTCGATTGTGTGAGAGAGAGTTAGAGAGATATTCAAATAAAATTGAGAGGAGAGAGAGAGAGAAATTCGGCCAAATTAAGGGGGTGGAGGGAAGGAGAGAGAGAGAGAGAGAGAGAGAAAACGGTTGATGGGGAGCTGTCCCCTTTAAGTCCTATCCATGTCATTCTTGTCCTCTTATGGTTCACTTCGTCCACATACAAGTCACTCCCTACATTGAATCCCTTCTAGTCCAATCAAATGGTGTCATGTATCCAAACACAAAAAATCTATCAAGTTTCTTGAGGAAGCTTTGCACACTCTCAAATGCGCCACATGGTCAGTTGGCTAAACGTGCGCACACATGCACCCAAAAATAAATTATTTTGGAATCGCACCAAAATTGACACTCTAGTTAATTTTGATGTGTTGATTCCAAATATGCTCTCTGTTTCTCCAAATTCAATCATTAAAATTTTTATATTTATCTGTGTCTCATATGTGGTTGTGTAGCCTCGTAACTCATACTAGTCCCAAATAAATTGTTAAAACTCCAGTCTAACTTTACTGTGTCATATTGATGACTTATCAACTAAATTTATAATTTTTCTGACACATTTTCATTTAATTACTTATCTGACATTGATTCAAACTAGAAAATTATCAAATGAACCTTTGACAATTATCGGATCTTTAAACTTAAGTGTCTTTGTTTCGATTAACTTTCTACTCAGAGATAGGTCGATAACATTGTTGCTAAATAATAATAATAAAATTAAATAAATAAAGAATAACAAGGTCACCAATAATAGTAGTTTACGTATCACTTTCATTGCATAAGGTACACCTCCAAACTTTATTCTTAATTTCAAAAAAATCCCTAACATTTGATAAATATGAACGTATGTCTAAGACTTTGAATGACAAAAAGACAATCTCATGAAAATTTTCTATATAGACTAGTATTTTGGCATTATGCCCCTTTAAAGTATGGGCAAAGATAGGTAGGCCGGCCGGCTAAAAGCAACATCAGTTGACAACCTTCTTTTTTAATTTTTTTGGCATCATGGCTTTTTATACACGTTATTCCTGATGGGTCGGTGGGGATTACACTTGAGGCGGCTCCATCTTATATATGGGGTTCGTATTTTTATATAAGAATGTAAGTACGAACCAAGGTTAGTCTCCGTTTGATAATATTTTTTTAAGTAATTTTTTTTTTTGTTTATTTAAGTAAAAAGGCAAAAAAATAAAAAATTAGTGTTTAGTTTACACTAAAAAAATATTTTAAAAAACAGAAAAGCAAAAAACCAGAAAAAAAAAAATTTACTTTTAAAGTAAAGAAATTTTTTTTTTTTTTTTTGCTTTTTATAAGTAGAAAATTTGCTTTTATACTTTATTTGTTCTAATTATTCTACCACCATTGTTGCTGCTCCTTATATATATATATATATATATATATATAAAATTGTATATATGGTACTTATAAAAAATATATAATCTAATCCATTACATATATAATTTATAATATTAAACACTAGTTTAATTGTTGAATTTTAAAAAAACTTACTTGTTATACTTTCTTTTATGTTTAATTTAATACTACAATGTAAAATTACTTTTTTAATATTGTGATAAAAAAGATTTTGAAAAATAGTTATCAAATATGCTTTTACTTTTTTTTTAAGAAAATAGAAAAAATTATAAAAATACTTTTTTACTTAAAAAAACGTTACCAAACCAACACTTATTAATTTTTTTACTTTACTGGGTTGTAATTTTCTGAGAATGTAATGAATTTAGTACCATTATTTAGGACCAAAGCTTTATATTGAATTTAAGATTAGCAGTATTATTCTTCCGGGCTGAGTTAATTTCTTGTGTCTAAATCTTTTGCAACTTGTATTGAGTTTGGTTGATTAGTGAATCGTTCGCACAAGTGGATTATTTTTTCTTGGTAATGGTTTCTCACTTTGTATCCTTATACTTAATATTTATGTTTTATTAATTTTGGTTATTGGATGACTGTGAATATTTTTACTAGTAACTTATGTTTAAATTAAGTACAGTAATTAAGAACTTACTCTAAAATCATCAAATCGAATGTCACTTTCTCTTAAAACCAGTTCTTACAGGTCGCTATTCTAATTTTAATCTGGTGGCTCTCGTTAGTGATAGTAGAATTGATCTCCAGATTAATCGATCCGAAAAGTCAGTTATAAAAAAAAATTAAGTATTTTTTATTAAACGTGTCAATTAATCTGACTGCAATTATATAAGGATTTAATTTAATATCCATGTTCTATCCTCAGGGTGTACATAAAGGCAAGAATATTTTATCAGAAAATAAAATAAAAATTCTTATTAATCTTTTTGAAAAGTACATTCTTCTCAATCCTAGCAAATGGACGGCCATTATGCAAGAACCAACTCTTAAAATGCTTGTTTTTAAAAGGATCGTATCGAACACAATCTGTCATACATCTCCTCTGAAGTTTATCCTTATTTTTTATTATTATTAATTCTTAATTAAGTTAACAAAGTCCAGAAATTATTTCATATGCCATGATTAATATGCATTATTGATACTCCTAGGACAGTCCAATTGGCTTATCAGAAATAAATAAGTACTTAAATATGGAAAGTTTTTTGTTTAATATTTCACGATTTATGAATTATTTGTAGGAAATAATTATAAATAAGGGTCAGTCATAGAAAAATGCATTATTGACTATTGAGTATGTAATCAAAATTAAAATCATTTGATGGAAAATGACGTTCATTTAATACATAACACAAAGAAGTTTAATATAAAATTTCAGCTTATTAATTCTAACATATAAATATGTTTAACAAATTATAAACTTATTGTTAAAGTAATTGATCCCTGTGTTCATTTAACTCAAACCAAAATAATCCAAATCAAATATACTCCAAGATTTGGCATTCTTAAAATATTAGTTATAAGTTCAACGAAATCCTTTTACCCATTCACAAAGATCCCATTCGGGGATCGGAGTTTTAGGTTTTGGAAAATAGATTTAAAGAATTGATCATTAGAAAATGAATTTTGAAAAATATAATTAATTTATTATTTGAAGTGATTCTAACTGCTAATTTTTATTTTTACCGTTTATATAGTATTTGTATTTTTTTTTAAACGGCAAAGAAAAAATATTATTGATAAAAATAGTACAATCAAGGAAGGATTGATGTTGTAAATAATATTTGTATATATTGAATTATGTGTAAATAGTGGATTCATAGATAAAAGTTGTAAAAAACTATGGAATTTTCAAAAATTGAGTTTTTGTTTCTTCATACAATAATTTTGGTATATGAAAAAGTAGACCAGCTTTTAAAAAATATAGTCAAATATTTCAAAAATTAATTTCATGGTGTAAGCGCCAAACCCCCCGGGGGCTTTAAATCTCATTGTTGATGTGGCTTAGAATTCTTACTCGGACTTTAACTAGAATGAATGAATGTCTCATCTTGATTTCATTTTATGGTGAATTGGACAACTTGATATTCAGTGATGGGCCTACAAGTCAAGGGAGACTATGGCCTCTCAAAGTTTTAAAATTTGTATTTTTTACCTTAATTTTTTTATAATTATTGTAAAAAATAAGAAGTTATTCTTTCAAATATTTTCATATTTTAACATAAAAAATTTTTAAACTTTAATTTTATGTTTTTATCTTCCTAACCCTATGATAGAATAAACATGCATGAATAAATACTAAACAAACGATTATATGATCATAAAAACAAAGTTAAATATATTCTCTAATATCACTAAGATTATTTTAATGAGGCTAAAAACAACTCTATATATTGTCGTCATAGATATACCTAGAGTGTCTATAATCTTTCTATAAAGTCAACATCTTTTCTTAGGGGAGACCTCTTCCCACTTCCCCATGTACCCTACAATTAAAAAGCCGGGGGGGGGGGGGGGGGGGTCCTCTCATTGTTACCCATGACAGTCAGAGTTGTTAACAGTGACAATTAAAAATCAATTTGCTCTAATCAGTTGGTCACTCGTTAATCTTTTTTTAAATTCAAGCTCATAAGTTCAAGTTTTGATTTCTTATCAAAAAAAATGTGAGTATTATTTTTATTTAATTATAAATTAAATTTAATTATTTTTTAAGACTCATATTCAAGAAATTCTTAACTTATACATGACAATTAGAGCATTGGACATGGCCGACCGTATACAATTAAGAATCTAAAGTAATAAAGTAACAATTCTAAATGTAATTTTTTACTTTATTTTTTTTATATATTATATTTACTTTTGTTATATAAAATTTAATCATTTTTCAATAAGAAAGAAATATTTATTGAATGAATTACAAAGTTTTTTTTATATAAATAAAAAGTAATAAAATATTATAATACAATATGAATAAAACTTTATTAATAGAATTAAGTTTTTTCTTTTATGAAGTCTTTATCGAATCTTAGACTTCTAATTTGATTTTACAGTAAATCTATAAAATTTGATGTCTTTGTAGAGTTAAATTTTTATTAATTTTAAACTTTTATTTTAATTATACTTTAAATATATAAAATGTGAATTTTTTTTTAAATAAGGTTTAAAATCATTGTTTTGTAAATCTTGTGATTGAGCCGCTGGTGCCAAGTACATACAGATGCCAGAGAAAAGAAAACTGCTCTATCAACATGGCATAAATTCATTGGACCAGTTCACCTCAAGCTTTCTCCAATAAGGGGGAAGAGGCTCTCTTTTCTTTATTCCTTTTGTTATATTTGGCTAAAACAAATCAGGACATGTGTAAAGAAATATGGATTTTTGTAGTTGTCTGAAAAGATCAATAATAATATTATAGTTTTCTTCTTATTCCATTATTACATGTTTAGCTTTCCTTTGCTCCTGTGTTCTAAAATATGCAAAATCAAATAGGAAAAAAGATAAAACAAAATATACAATATAATTCAGCAAAATAACAACATCAGCTAGTTTAGTGAATAAAACACCCATACTGATTTTTCATAAGATTTTTAGGTCTTTAGTTGATTCTGAGCTATAACTTCTCGAGTCCTTAAGATTTTAAGAATTTATAACTCTACCAACATGTGAAACTAATAATTTTTTACAACATTTTTTAGGTCTTTAGATGATCCTAAGCTGTAACATCGCAAGCCCCTATGCTTTTAGGAACTTTTAGCTCTACTGATCTATGTAACATATGAATTTTTTTTTTTCTTTTTCTTTGTCTTTTGTAAGATGAGGACAAGAGAGTCTGAAAATAAGAATCATAATTTTATTGATAATATTTCTTAAAATGTTCTATATTCTAAGATTTGGGTATTGGTTCCCCATCTAAATCCTCTAGCTAGTAATTGTTGGTCTAAAGAACTTAACCACTTTGTATGGTCCTTCCCAATTAGGGAATAATTTCCTAGTTCCAGCTTTTTTGGTTTTCAGGAAGACATTTCTTAGAACAAGGTCTCCAATCTGGAAGTTCTTTGGTTTGATCACTTTGTTGAAATATTCTAAGATTCTTTGTTGATAAGATTTCATCTTTATCAGAGCTTGCTCTTTTTTCTCTTCCTAGAAATCCAGATTTTGTTCATGTTACGCACTATTCAATTCTGGATTGTGCATTTCTACCCTGGGAGATGGGATTCTAGTCTCCACAGGTTTGACCGCTTCGGTTCCAAATGCCAAAGAAAATGAGTTCCTTATATAGGAGTTCTCTTGGTGGTTCGATAGGCCTAGAGTACTCCCAACAGTTCATTCACCCACTTTCCTTTAGGTAGTTTCAAACTTTTTCTTCAAAGCTTCTAATATGGACCTATTAGTTACTTCGATCTGTCCATTTTCTTGGGAATTCCCCAGAGAAGAGAAATGTTGACTGATGTGGAGGTCGGTACAAAACCTCTTGAATATCTTTCTGATCAGTGCAAAACTGCAAGTGCACAGTATCGTAGTTTTATAGTAAAGTGATGAATAGAGTATCGTCCTCAGGGATTGGTAACTTACTTTTGACAAATGCCGAAATTATACTAAGCTCGACTTTATTTAGAAAAGTCACTAAGATTTTTGTAATTGCAATTTAAAATAAAATCAATTCAAAGAAAATACTCAAAGGAAAAGAAATATGTTGTTCAAAAATCAAATTAATGGGAAAAAAAACTTCTAGGAAATTGATTTCACCTAATCCCTCACTATGCTTTACTCATCTAACTAATTGAAATTAATTCTCTATGTTTGTTATCAAATTTCCAATTCATCCAAAAGCCTTTTTCGACAATCAATTGGAAATTATTCTTGTTCATTATTTTACACAAGAGTATGCAAATTAATAAAGCAAGAAAGCAATAAGACCAATGATTTTAATATTGCATAGGTTCATACAAGTCTTTCGATCTCTATATTCACCTATGCTAAAATATCCAAAATCTACCCTATAATTCCTTATTTTGACAGCAAATCACATGATCAAAATCATCTAATTAATGGCCAGTTAATTAGAAGCAATAAGTTAAGAATAAATCAGACAAACATGAAAGAGAATTATTTCAAATTAGCATAGAAAATCAAGCATAGTTCGAGACTAGATTACATCGTTTTCCTAGAATAAAGAAAATTTAGTTCATGCTAAAAATTAAATTCAACATAAACGAATTCACTATATTTTTTTTTTTTGAGAGGAATGAAAGAAAATGAACACTAAAAAATATTTGTCGCAATCCGCAGTGTTGCCCTCCAAGTCGCAGTGCCACTTTCTTTCTTCTTTTCCTGCTACTGCCTTCCGCAAGTCGCAACGTCAACTGCTTGTGTCATTTTTTTCTTTTCTTTCTTCTTTTTTTTTTTCTCTTCTACCCAGCCGCCGCTCTTCCTTTTCTTTCTTTTCTTTGTTCAACGCCTTGCGCCGCACGCCTTTTCTTTCTGTTGTTCATGTTTGCGCCTCTTTTTTTTCTTTTTCTTTTTTTTCCGCCGCCCTGGAACCCTTTTTTTCTTTTCTTTTTATATGTTGCGAAAACCCTAACCATTATGTTATCTCCTGACGTGGGACTTCTTCTTCAAATCTGAAATTAAATTTAAATCATGACAATGAAGCCTAAAATCAACCAGAAAATAAATAAAATTAGACTAAAGTTTAAAGTTAAGGAGTGATAAAATATTCTAAATTATGCAAGTCATCACTTTCATTAGAATTGTATCCCATTATCATTGATCAAAACTCTTGGAATGTTGTACCTACAAACAATGTTTTTCCAAGTAAAGTTTTGCACCTCAAACTTTGTAATCTTTGCCAGTGGTTCTGCCTCCAACCATTTAATGAAGTAATCTATTGCCACTAACAGTAGTTTTCTGTTCTAAGTAGCTAGGGACAATGGTCCAACTATGTCCATCCCCCATTAGATGAAGAGTCAATGGCTAGTTATGAGGACCAGCTCTTGGAATTTTCGATGTTGATATGGGGATAGGCACTTATTACATCTCTTAACATATTCTCTTGTTTCCTTTTGCATATCGAGCCAATAATATCCATGGGACAAAGCTCGATGGCCTATGGTTCTGCCTCTACTATGAGTCTTACATATTCCTTCGTGAATTTCCATCAGCACATAACGAACATCTTCTAGACCCAAATAGAGCATAAGTGGTTGGGAAAAAAAACGTCGGTAGAGTTTTCCATTCAGGAATATGTACTGCTCAAATTGGTTAATACTTGCCTCTACTTGGTAAGCAACCCTGATGTCAGCTCCTATTTTAGAGTTGAGTGAGGCTATTAAGTTTTCTAACACATCAACTCAATCTACATTTTCTAAGGTGAACTTTTCAAATGATTATGTCAAGGTATTGACCAGTTCAGCATATTGGCTTTTCCTTTGGTCCTTAATGGAAAAGTCTTTAGAAACTTGGTTGACAACTAGCTTAGAATCTAAATAATATTTGAGGTAATGGACCACACATTCCTTAGCCATTCTCATTCCATGGATTATCCCAACACCTGCCTCATTATTTGATTCTTGGAATCCCAAACTAACAACATTCTCAAGTATATGGCCTTCTTGAGTCTGAAGGACTATCCCAACACATGTTCCCCTTTCATTAGACAATACATCGATATTTAAGACCCACTATAAAATCTTCTAGGGCCTATGCTTTGATTATTGTTCATGGAACATAGAGAATGTCAAATTCTCCAAATTCCACTAACCACTTCATTAGTCATTCGAAGAGCTCGATCTTATAGAGTATTGGTCGGGGCGGATAAGAGGTTGGCATTATGATCGAGTGAGCTTAAAAGTAGGGTTTTAGTTTCTGAGTTAAAATAACAAGGGTGTAGGCCAATTTTTCTACTTCTAGATATAGGGTCTTTACACCTACTAATGTTTTGCTAACATAGAAGATTGGCTTGTGCACCCCCTGATCTTCCCTTATCAGAGTTGCCCTTATAGCTTTTTTGAGATTATTAGGTAAAAGAAGACCTTTTCCCTTAGAAACTGGCTTAAAGAGGAGTTTTGCCGAACCAGGGAAATTATTTAGTTACTGAGAATCCTATTTGCACTTTGGAGTCCAATAAAGTGATTTATTCCTTTTTGGTGCGTTGAAGAATAGAAGGCACCGATTGTTAGATCTGAAAAAATAAACATGTTCAAAGTTGCAATCCTACTATTTAAACTTTGAACCTCCTTTGTTCGTGGTGATTTGATCTCCATTAGGGCTTTAATCTACCAGGGTTTAGCCTATATTCCCTTTTGGAAACAATGAACCCAAGGAACATACCTTCAATCACACCAATGGTACACTAAGAAAGGTTTGGTTTCATTTAATGTCTCTTCAAAATATCAAACGTCTCGACCAAATGTTAGATATGGTCACCCTTGTTCTTGTTTTTTATGAGCATATCGTCAATATAGACTTCCATTGCGTTCCTTATCTGATGTTGGAACCTTTTATTCACTAGGCATTGATAGGTACCTCCGAAATTTTATGTCCCAAAAGGCATAACCTTATAACAATAGATTCTTCTCTTGGAAACAAATGTAGTCTCTTATCTGGATTTGATTGTAGCTAGAATAAGAATCCATAAAACTCAACAGTTTATGTTCGACAATGACATCCACCAGTTAAGCTATCCAAAGGACAGGAAAACTATCTTTTAGACAGGATTTATTTAGGCCGGTATAGTCTAAACAAACTCTCCACTTCCTGTTCTTCTTCCTGGATAACACTAGTTTTAATGATTTTGGATAGAAGACCTCCTTAATCAATTTTGCATTAAGGAGCTTTTCAACTTCATCATTTATGATTTTGTGTCATTCTAGGGCAAATGACCTTATCTTCTAAGATACCAAGGGATGGTCCAGGTCCACCATGAGCTTGTAAAAGATGAAATAAGGATCGATTTCCTATATATCACTTATATTCTAAACAAAAACCAAGAGATTTCCCTTCAAGAAGGTTATTAAGATGAATAGATGAACCTATTTGTATGACTTTTTCTGGATCTTACGGGGTCCACTTGTATTTTCTGAATTCTTTCCAAGGCCTGGACCAAGCTGTTTCACCCTCTCGAGCTAAATGACTCTTCTATTTCTATAGGGCATTCCCTATCATCCTCTAAATCTACACTCAAAAGTTCATCACTATTGAGTGGTTTCTATAATTGATATTGTGGGCCCCCTTTAAAGAAATAACATGGCATTCCCTTGAGGTTGACTGGCAGCCTTTAATGGTAATGACTCGGTCCCCTTACATGTACTTCAAGCATTAGTGGTATAACATTATCTGCATGTAGAATATAGAATACGTGTTAAAGACGATGTCTTATACCCTGGTTGTTAGGACCTTATGGTCTATAATCTTGTTGTCTCTCTAGTGGCCTTGCCTCTCTTTGATCAGTCTGACCTCTAATTATGTGTACTCTCAAAGCTTCCCTTTTCAAATCAAATTCTCAATTTCATGCTTCAAAATACAAAATTCATTTATGATATGGCTATGATCCCTATGAAAGTCATAGCATATATTTTTGTTCTTCCTTTCAAGGTCTCCCCTTCACTCATCTGGCCGTTTGAGGTCCTCCCTAGATTGGATTTTGAAGGAGAGTGTGCCTTAAAGGGGAATTCAATAGAGTGTAGGCATTAACTTTCTTTAAGGTAGAACTAGGTTGTTCCTTCTAATCTACTTTTTTTGGACTCTAAAGTCTCTTCTTCTCTTCTTTTGGACCTTTTTTTAGGGCTTGCTCCTCCCTTTAACCCTACTCGTTGCTTTATTTATAAGATTTTTTTACATCCTAAGAGTGATGTACCTCTATGCCTTTAAGAGTAGCACTAAGATGTTGATCAGCAAGCTTTTAGTAAAGGGATCCTTGAACTTCCCAAGCATCAGCCCAAAACTCAGAGCAACTATGGTGGACCGTTATTCACAACCCTCAACCAAAGTTAGTTCTAGATTGAATCTATTGATAAAGTCTCTCAAAGTTTCTCATTTGGCTTGTTTGAGCATTAAGAGGGACTCAGGTCCTTTCCTGAGTGTTCTACTTGTGATCAAATGTTTACAAACTTATGACTTAAATTTGCAAAAATCAAGATTGAGTTCAAAAGGAAACGATGGAACCATTCTACAGTTATACCTTTAAAGCTCAGTGTAACACCTCGACCTAATTGCTAGGCAATTAAGGTAGCTAATTAAATATTAGAGGCTTTAATAAGTAGATTAATAGTTAGGGAATAATTAAATCCTAGCTAATTTTAAAGGTTAAAGACTACTAAGAATAGTGACATTTTGAGTTTACCTACTAGTGACATCAACACATGTAATCCGATTAATGCTAAGTAAATTAGTAAATATAAATGTAATACATAAAATAAAAAACTTAATACAAGGCAAACCAAAAAGAAAAATAGGGAAAATAGGACAAAAATGTTGGCCCAAGGAATTGAACACAACACCTTGAACCATAAAAGAACTTACCAAAAGAGTAAACCCACTAGGCTATCAGCACACATATGCTATGATGGCTAAAAGATCAGTACATACAATAGATTTGGATGTAAAAAACTATGAAATAATGATGTGTCATCACCCTATTGCACTGCCTCTCACCCAATAGAAATTCATGCATCAAATCCATTATAATGCATATAGAGACCTTAAGTGCATAATGATATAATTTAGACCTTACGTAAGAACCTGAGTGTGTATCAAACTTTATGTATTGCAGCTAGAGAGAGAGAGGAAAGAAAGAAGAAGAAGAAGAAGAGAAGGGAAGGCTTTTCATGCACCCTAAAGCCAACCCGAGAGTCAAATATGAGCTTAGAGAAATCTAGAGTCAAGCCCAAGAAGAGAGAACCATCACTCTTGAAGGTAAACAAAACAAACCAAATTCTCTCTCCATGAATATTTTTTTGTCAAACTTGTTGTTTAATGAAGTTAAGGGGTATAGATGATTCTTATTGTATTTTACTATGATTTAGGAGTAAGAATGAGACCTAGAAGAGCCTTAAACAGTAGGGATCGTGAAAATCCGCCATTAATGAACAACTTCAAAATTTGGGCCTAAACCAACTAGAACTAAACAATGTTTGGTTGGTTGGGACTTAAACTAAATGCTCCTCGGAGTGTGAATCCACAAAAATTATTAGAAATAAGCCAAAGAGGGGGGAGGGAAAAACTGAGTTACATGTCGCGGCCCAAGAATCCGACTTCATAAATCAAGCACCAAGCTTGATTTTTAAAACGAGGTTTTGAAGCCACTATGATGTGGATCACAATAAGGCAAGAATTATAAATTTTCATGGAGAAATAATCATGAACGAAACTATTATTCAGAATGGCCATGGAGCTTCAATAGAGTTATTCAGCTCATTTCGATCCCTCAAACCAATGCCAAAACCCTCTTTAACCTTCTGAAAACCATTAGGGACCAAAAATAGGTCAAAAAACCTGCTTGAAATTGCACAAAATAGGACCTTAAAATTTTTCAAAAATTAGGACTACAGTGACCCTCACAATAGGGAAGATGAATAGTAATGGGTCATACAAGTTGGGTTAGTTTCAGGTTCGGGTCAGAACCCGCCCAGGTGCAGTGACGAACCATTCAACATTTTGGCTTTTGATTTAAATGTTTTATGTGGATTCGGTCCGTTTGGCAACAAGGATAGGGCCCCTAATTTAATAAACCAGTCAGGCCTGGGATACCTTATTCTTGGTTTGGCTTCTTATCCGCTATTTAGCAAAGCAAAATTTAGGAAAAAAAAACAAAGAGTCGCAGCTCCCTAGGTTTTAACCAAGGACCTCCCACACATGGGAGCTTAAAGTCTCACACGTGCCATTGTACCATTTTGGGCACTTGTGTTAAATAATTAACAGAATATATATATATATATATATATTAAATAATTAATTAATTTAATTTAATCGAAATAAATGTTTCCTGTACCCGAATAAAATAAAAGAATAGTGTAGTCTAACTTTCTTCGACGTTTTGACCTAATGGCGAGGTCCATTTTATGAGATTAAATTCTAAAATTTAGGACACGTAAAAATGCAATAATTACCTTTTTATCTTTAATGACACTCAAAGCTAATTAAAAGTCCAAGAGAATCTATTTTGACTTTTTTCGATATTCCGGACCTAACGGTAAGGTCCATATTGTCAAATTAAGTATTAAAAAATAAGACACATGAAAATTTCAGTTTACTAAACTACCCCTAAGAGTTAAACTTGACGACGAATAGCCCCAATTAAAAGAAATAAAACTTATTCTAAGATATTAGCAATCACTAGGTCTAAGAATAAATTAAGAACACCAGTTAGGAAATGACTTAATTCAAGTGTGAAATTAATAGGCTTTCCGTGAATTTATATTTTAGGAACTACAAGGGAAAAGGAACGACCCACTAGTAGCATCAACCTCGAAACCCAAGGTGAGTAATTCTGAACTTTGAAGTGGAGGTTTTAACTCCATGGCTTTTGAAGTGTTTTAAATTGAAGTTCCTATATTTACATGGCTCATGTTTCAAACATGTTGCTTGATCTATTTTCAAACTGCTATCATGATCTGCAAATGTGTTTAATTAAATTCAATTGTTTATAAAGTTCTTACTTTAGTATACCTATCTTTAACTTCAAAGTTGTGTTAAATATCTTCTTGAAAATGAATGTTTCTCTTATCAGCCATGTCTAACTACTCCTGAAAATCACCTATGTTGAAAAATGATATTTCAGATACTTCCTCTTTGTGAACTGGTAATGCAAGATAAGTAGTGCAGAAGCACTCAAAATCAGTGAATCATTCGAGACTCGCTTTTGTAATGCTCGCTTCTTTTCTGTTCAAGTCATGTATTAATATAAATTATATTGACCTTTTTTTATGCTTAGAGTCCGGTTCGAAATGGATTCTTCTAAAAAAGTGAAAAGATGCTACATTCTGAAATAGCAGAAGGTTTATCCCCCATTACTCTGAACATGATTTATATTTTTATACCTCGTGATTTAAAGATTTATGTTTCCAATTTTAAATAAAACTTGAATCCACATGTTCAGTATTTGAGAAATTAAATGATTTGCTTGAATGCCCTGAATACTTCATGCTTTCTATTTAGACGATTTTTGTATTCTGTGTTTGAATTTTACAAACAATTAGTAGTGGTCATTTTTATAAACTTTCTTATACTTAGACCATTATCAGTTGAAAACCCATAACAAGGTACTGAAATTACTCACGAGCTTTTCGTAAAACTCACATGGATTGTTACCTATGTCCTTTTCAAGCAATGATGATGAATGGGAGCCTTACTCGTACTAATGAAGGGCCTTAGGAACTCCACTCTTTTGGGTAGCATTTTTGTTGTAAGTAAATTAGCTAGAGTCAGATCTTCAACAAACGAGATTTTGGGAATGCCAAGAAGACTAGATCATCCACCTCTCTTGTAGAAATTTTGTGGGACATGTAATTAAATTCTGCAGGAACAATGATTATGTAAAACAAGTTTAGAAGAAGCTCTAGTCGGACGGTTGTGCATTTGTCTCCACGCTTCCGCAACCTTTTCATTCACTTATGTTATGTTTGCACTACCTCCTGACTCCGTTCCGTCACCTACCAGTGCCCGGGCTAGGGTGGTCGCGTTCCCCTAATCCCCACAGAATGGGTTTCGGATATGTGGCACTTGTAACAAAAGAGTGGCACATAAGCGCGTTAGTTCTACCTTGAAGAGCCATCATGTTATGAAAGTGAGATAGGTGGTCAACAGGGTTTGAGCTCTTATCGTAAAGTTTAAACTTGGGCAGAATGAAATTTTTCATACGTTCTTCTACAATGACCTCCCGAGTGAAGGGAGTTTTAGGCATCCTGAACAGGGATTATAGGTGTTGTGCATCATATTACTGGGGTGTCGGGCCCTTGATATCCTTATTGGTAACTTCTTAAGAGTCTGCTACCCCTTCAAGTTTTTTATTGTGACCTAGAGTGATACGGGAACATGACAGATGAATTGAAAGACCCCCTTGGGTCCTTTGAGGTTACACTTAGGTTTCATCATTACCAAGGTTATCAGTCTATGGTAGAGAGGGCGAGGAAACCAGTGCTTCTTGTTGGTTCTACACCAGACTTACCACTGATCTATTGAGCAAAGAAATCCATCATTTGTTCCATAGCGTTTGGAGCAAGTCTCGTATTATTGAAATGCCTAGAGAAGGTTTAAGATTGTTGAGATGGTGGCTAATTCCTTTTTCTATAATGAAGTTTTTGAGCCATAAGTATTCTAGGATTTGAGTAGAAAAAAAAAAAACATTTCACATAGACGACGTTAAGCTGTTGTGGATGATTTATGGCCAAATTAGATCAACGGTTGCGATCGTCACTCTTGAACTTACAAAATGTATAGCTAAGAATCATCCAAAAAGGCCCAGTGGTGAACTCTCTGACGATCAAGTCAATTGGATTAAATATATGAAACTCTAACTTAATTGAGAATTTTGTCCACTTTTGAGGCATACCTCACCCTTTCTTTTATAGGAGTGACATATGTCATTTTGATTAGTTTGAATGGATAAAATACCAGAATTGTTGTAATACCCTAACCTAGAATGTGGCACTCGAACCGAGATAGGTCAGGTCGAGTAGTGTAATACCGAATTGTAACCCGAACACAAACTCTAAATGAACGATGTATAGTTTTGTAAGTATACAATGATTTTAAACACATGAGTGAAGTTACAATCAAATCTGAGTACCCCGAGATCACCTATACGAGGGACCCAACAATACGAAGAATCGTGCACGTATACCCGTACATGCATCAATATACGTACGTAATATAGTATTCATCCATGCATGAGTATATATATACATGATAATATATATGTGTATATACGTATAATAATATATAAATATATATATACGGAATATGTGTATGTAATACACGTATATATATACATGTATTATAAATGTATAGGTATATATATACATATACATGAGCAAATACATACATATATTGTGTGCTGCATGCAATGCATTCAAATGGGATAGATGACTCACACACACTGGTGACAGTGTGTGTGTGTGAGTGTGTTTATTATGTATATTATATAATATATGTATAAATATCTTAAGCAAGGACATTAAAAACTTAATAGGTGTCGACCAAGGGAAAAAAAATAGATAAAGTAGTCAGGGAAGGCTATAGAAATGGGGGGAAGAAAGAGAAAAGTAGGCTGCAAGTGGGGAGAAAATTTTCTATAAATAAGTGAGGGTTGTTTTGAAGAAATAATAAAAGAAAGAAGAAAAGGAAAGAAGCTCAAAGAAAATTGGCCATTCAGAAGGATTCAGAAGAGGAAAAAAATGAGGGAAACAAAAGAGGGAGATAGAAACTGCGAGCCAAAAGATCATACGGGTGAGTGAAAACTCTCTTTTGTGTTTTTCAAATTTAAGCATATTTGTTTAGTTTTGAATATAGGATCTTGACAAGCATGAAAATTAGTTCAATTTGGAAATTGAATCAAGTAAAATGATCAAAAGATGAGAAAGATATAGGCAGTTGCAGGTTTATAACAATAATCGAGTTTTGGAATTTTTGTGCTTGAAACCTTGTTTAAATGATAGGAAATTATTCATATGAGGTGTAGAAACAGATTACAAAAGGATTTGAGTCAAAACAGTAGAGAAATTATCACGCAATGGGCTCGCTGGAAATTTGAGATTTTCACCAGAGCCACTGTTTCTGCCTATTCGTGAAGGTGGGATGGTTTAAATGAAAAAGCTGAGGTTGGAAATGTGATCCTCATGAAATATTGAAGAGGACCACATTGAGTTTAGGTCAAAAAAATGATCAAAGAATTCGGTCTGTGCCGGAAGAGACAACCGGGGTACGCCGAAAAAAAAGGCACTGTGTTAGGGTTTTGGGTTAGGTTTGGTTCGGGTTGGGTCGAGTTAGACTCGACCCACCCGACCTGCACATATAAGACCTGAAGCTGTGTCGTTTTGATGTTATATTTAAATTAATTTTGGGATGTTTGGTTATGGAGATAAGAAATCAAATTGGGTTTAAAATAGAAGTGGGATATCCTATCCCTAAATTGAGACATAGCTATTATTTGGCTATCCTCAATAAGAATAATAGTTTCTAAAATTCAATTTGGCCCAGAAGTTTAAGAAATTAAAAAGGGGCCCAGAATTTATAGTTAATTATAAACTGACCCATGGATAAATTAATTAAATAAATATTTAATTAATTAGAAATGAGAAAAATTACTAAAATGCCCCTAACTAAAAAATGAGTCAAACGGACTCCGATTAAAGTAAACGAATAATGAATTTTTATTTTTTTGGGCATTCCAGACTCAATGGTGGAGTCCAATTTGTGGAAAGAGGTCTCAAGAAGTAAGAACACGTAAAAATGCAAAATGACCATTTTACCCTTTTTAGTACAGATGTCCGAATTGAAATCTGCGAAAACCTAAATCGACTTTGTTTGACGTTCCAGATTCAAAGTAGAGTCTATTTTAGTAAAAGAGATACCAATAGTAAAGAGACATAAAATTTGATGAATAGTATAGATTATGTACACATAGATTGTGACGTATTTACTGAATCATAAGAGCATCAAAAAGGAAAGGAGAAGGTGATCTGACCTTCTAGAAAGATACAGAAAGAGGTAAGTAATATTCGATCTCTGCATGTGATACTTCCAGTCATGTCAATAGTTTTTCATATACAACCTATCGTATTCCATACGTGCCAGAAAGTTTATTGAATCCACATTTCGATATTGTTCCATCTTGTGGAAAGTGTTTATTGATTGTCATATATCTCGATCATGATTGTACACTTGTGCATAAATTCTTTTATACATTTGTACCTAGGGCCAAAAGGGGCCAGCCAATTATGTTCGTAGCAACCTCGTAATCTTAGTCTTCGAAAAGCTATAGTTATATTATGTAGCCAAAAACTAGTTATTATTCCACTTTACTCTTCGTGGAAAGTAGCATGATCCTGATATATTATTAGTGTCGGATTTGTGCTCAGTCACAAACTCCATCTGATACTTACTACGACCTTCGGGTCGGGGTTCCAAGAGGAATGTTATCTACACGTGGTCATGCGAGGCATAGCGCATATCTACACGTGGTCATGCAAGACATGGCACACAACAGGATACAGAAAAGAGTTCAGGGGGTATGCCGAGCCCCAAGTTAGAGTGCATCCACTTTTGTTGATATCACTATCATTATTGATTATCATTGCTTGATCATACTATTTCATTATGAATGATCATGAGATTACACAGTTTTTTATTGAGTGCATACGATTATACTTGAGAAAACTCAAGACTGTAGCAGTATGATTATTGTTATCAGATAGATTTTCATTGATTTATCCTTTGAGCTTCTACCTTTTGATATTCATTGATAAGTTCTATAATTCTTGACTGACTATCATGTTTGCATTTTCCTAGTTCTTTTTGGATTATGCCTTTCTATATTGACCTGTACACATGGCAGAGCAAAGGAGAATTACTGACTGAGTTTTGTTAGCTCATCCCAAACTTACTAAAATATTTCAAGAAAGGAAGCTGCAGAAGGGCAGTAGTAGTCAGCTAGATAGTGGTGGATAGTTTTTGAGATAATGTAATGTATAATATTCAGTACAGTCTTGTAGCTCTTCTATGTCATCCACGTCTTGGGGATGTACAGTAGTTAAAGAAAATTTTACAGTCTATATTTTGAGAACTAGATATACATTATATACAACTTTTATTTTAAAGTCTTTCGATGTTTATGTTATGATATGATAGTTGTTTCATTTTAGTAGCATTGATTGTGTAGCAAGTTTTAGATGAGATCTGGTTTGGAAACAGTGTCGAGCTGGGGTTGCGGTTCGAGATCCGTAGAGGGTGGGTTTAAGGTCGTGACAGCTTGGTATCAGAGCAACTGGGTTGATAAGTGGTTCATGAGAGATAATACTAATGTACTAGTATTACCAATGTCCAAGTAGAGATAGTCAGTAGATAAATCCTAACATGATAGATAGACTCTTATATGAATTTTGACCGTTGATCTTTTATAGTAAGTACTTTTGGGAGAAGATCAGGCTACTATACCGGAGTTGGCTACAACTCCATTTTTCAAGGCCTTCTGGTAATGCAAATTGAATTTCAAGGGTAGCTATGGAAAGCCCGTGGGGAGTAGAAGAGGAACCCGTTGATTTGGCATCGAAAAATTGCCAGAAAACGGCTGCCGTCACCAGTGAAGATGGCCGGCGCATGACCAAAAGTAGCACTGTGTGCGTGTTGGATATGGGCACGAGTTTGGGCCATGGGTTTGGGTCGGGTCGACCCGTCCAACCCAATATGGGATTGACCCAATACAGGTACAGCCTTGAGAAATTTTTAAAAGGTTTTAAAATGGTGAATTGGGGTTGTTTGGATGCAAGTATAAGAAATAGAAATTGAAATTGAAATATCAATGGGGATTTTGCCCTTTTTAGTACAAAAGTTCTTAATCGAATTCTGCGAAAGCCTAAACTGACTTTGTTCAACATTCCAGATTCAATGGCAGAGTCTATTCAAATAAAAGAGATACCAATAATAAAGAGACATAAAATTTGATGAATAGCATAGTTCATATAAACTATAGACTGAGATGTGTTTTATGAATCATAGGAATGCCAAGAGAAAATGAGAAGGTGGTTTGACCTTCTAGACAGATATAGAAAAAGGCAAGTAACATCCGATCTCTGCATGTGTCACTTTCCAAGCCATGTCAATAGTTCTTTTGTAATTACCTATTACATTCTATACATACCAGTGTTTATTAAGCCACATTGATATTGCCCTATCATGTGGGAAGCATTTATTGATTCTATATATATCTCGATTATGATTGTACACTTGTGCATAGAGTTCTTTTTGTACACTTGTGCCATGAGGGCCAGACAGTTATATTCGAAGCAGTTTCGTAACCACAGCCTTTGAAAGCTATCGTTATGTCAGGTTGCCTAGAACCAGTTATGATTCCACTATACTTTTCGTGGAAGATAGAATGATCCCGATATATTATTAGTACCGGATTTGTGCACAGTCACAACTCCATCTGATGCTATTTATGACCCTCAGATCAAGGTTCTGAGTAGAACATTTGCTACGTTGCTATGTGAGGCATGGGACGTAGAGTCACATTGTACACAGAGCAGTATTATTTAAAGAGCTTGTGTGGGACTGAATACGAGCTCAAGGGGAATTCTGGGCCCCGCCAGTGTATCTCTTTTATTGTTATCATTGTCATTATTGATTATCATAGTTTGATCATGTTATATTATTATGAATGATCATGAGTTCACACAGCTTTTATTAAGTACATACAATTCATACTTGAGACAACTCATGACTGTAGTAGTATGATATTGTTAGCGGAACAGATTTTATTGCTTTATTATTTGAGTTCCAACCATTTGATATTCCTTAATGAGCTTCTTGATTGCTTGACTGGCTAGCATATTGCATTTATCCTAGCTCTTTTATGGATAATACTTTCTATATTCACTTGTACACATGGCAGAGAAAATGAGAATTACTTACTCAAGTTAGCTCATCCCAAACTTACTAAAACATTTCAGGAAATGAAGCTATAGAGGAGCAGTAGTAGTAGTAGTAGTCAGCTAGATAACAGTGGGCATTTTTTAGATAAATGTAATGTATAATATTCAGTATAGTCTTTTAGCTCTCCCATGGCATCCACGTCTTAGGGATGTACAGTAGTTAAGGAATTTCATAGTCTGTATTTTAAGGATCAGATATATATTACATGCACTTTTTATATTTAAGTCTTCCGCTATATATATTTATATTATGATAGTTATTGCATGTTAGTAGCACTGATTGTGTAGCAATTTTTCATAGTTTCAATTCAAACAAGACTTGGTTCGGCAACAGTGTTGGGCTGGGGTTCGCGATTCGAGATCCGTAGAGGGTGGGTCTCAAGTCGTGACAGCTCGGAATCAGAGCATTAGGTTTAAATGATTAGGCTCAGCTGGTATCAAAAACTTCATATCAGAATAGCCTAGATCATAAGTGGTTCATGGGAGATAAGACTAAGGTACTAGTATTATAAATGTCTAAGAAGAGTCAGTCAATAGATAGGATCTGACGTGATAGATAGACTATTATAAATTTTGACTGTTAATCTTTTACAACAAGTAATTTTGGGAGATGATCAGGCTACTGTACCAGTAGTCGCAGGTATTTTTCTAGTTAGTTATGGCATACCCACATACTAGCTTTATGTATTAATTATGCTTTCCGCATTCGCTACTAGATTGATTTAGAAATCGAACTGTTAGTTGAACATAGAAACAGAACTCCTAGGTTATATGTTAACTGTTCAATTTCCACCAAGAGAATGATCGATGAGAGATATTATGCATGAAACAAGTAGAGTACGTAAGATAGATATACGAGTATTAGAACGACATACTGTGATCTCGTAGAATTTTAAAGACATTGATGAGTTAAAAGATAAAGTGATTGATAAACTTCAAGGAGCAATAACAGATATGAATGCTAAGATTATAATCTTTAGAATAGACTGCATATTGTTATAGATATGAATGATTACTTGATAAATGAGATAGAATGAATAACAACTCTTGGAAGAGTCATGATCAATGATGTTATACATTAGAGAAATCATTGGAAATGAATGATATACATAGAGGATAAGAGGTACAGATCATAAGTGTACAGTTATTAGTTGATCTGAGAAAGAAATTGATGATTTAAAAATAATTAAATGATTTGTGACTGCTAGAAGATGAAAGCAAGTTAAGAGACTAAAGGTTAACTAGTTGTGGGAAAGAAACTATATATTATGATGAAAGTTGATAATTCTTTAACAACTAAGATGAGCAAGTAAATAGTGGTCCTTAGTAAATGATGAGAATACTTAAGATTATGACACTAGAAGTACTGAAGGAGGTTTTGATAAATGATATAGATAGATGAACAAGGTTTGAATAGGAGATAGTAGTTATACTTAAGAAAACTTGGAAGGAATTATAGTGATATTGAAATTAGTAATCCTTGATGATTATTCTATCTTATGGAAGCATGTACTTGATAACTATTGAGTTACAATTTGATGATTGTTCTATATTGAAGGAACCGTTGAAAATTGAATTACTATATCTAGACTATGGACTTGATGTTTATGGTTAGATGATTGTCCTATATTATGAAAATTAGTAAGAATTGAATTACGTTCCATAATGAGCGAGGAAAATGGTTAGTTCACATTGAAAGATAGAAGGAAACATAGAGTTGGAAAATGTGTTGGTTTGAAAAGTAGTGAATTTGATAGTAATATCTAAATGGAATGGTAATACCCTAGGAAGGTAGTAGAATTAATAGTAACATCTAGACAGAGGAGTAACACTTTGAAAGGCAGTATTTGTGACAGGTGACATCTAAGTAAAATACTTACACTCTGAAGGACAATGGATGTAGTAATGAATTAAGAGATGAGAGACAGTCTGAAGGAAACTTAAATAGGTAAGTACAGGGGGAGTTGATATCCTAAATAGATTGATGACGTACCAAAAATGTGAAAAGTCTTGAGTAAGTTATAGAAAGATTCTGATAGAGTAAAAAATAAATAGAATTTTGGAGACATTTACTAAATGAGTGAGACTGTTAGAAGTTGATATTATGAAAGGCAGATGATTCTGAGAAAAGGCTGATATATAATTAATAAGTATTAGAAAAGATTTGATAAATCTTAAAAATGGTCCGAGTAGTAGATTTAATATGAATAAGAGAATACTTTGTCAAACAAACGAAAAGTAAGTGATAAACAATCCTAAGTAAACTTTTAAAGATTTATATGATCTAGATGATTGTAAAGGACTGGAAGTGTAGTAAATCAATTAGAGAGAACCGTGAAAGAAAATGATATATGAAATCGTGAAAATATTACAAGAATGCTTACAAGTATAGAAGAAAGTAAAGATTTGTGAACAGTAAGAAATTTAGAACTACATCAAATTTTAAAAAAGCTTTAATTGTTTTGATAAAATCTCAGACAAGATGTAACCATATGATTATATGACCCCGAAGAGACAACAAGTATATAAGGACTTTTAGTTTTATTTAATGAAATCCGCTAAAGAAATGAGTTAGTTAAATAACAATTAAAGAAAAATGTATGGTATGATAGAGAACAGAATGTAATACAAGATATAAGATATCCAGGATCAATGTTAGAATTCATACAGAAATAAAAGACAACATATAAGAGAATAGTGTACATGACTAGAAGAAGTAGTTACAAAACAAGATTCAAGTGGAATAGTAAAGACTGATGAAAACGAGAATAGAGTTTTCTAGATTACGAGCATTTGAGTTTTACACACAGTTTAAGGAGGATAGAATGTAACACCCTGACCCAGAATATGACACGTAAATCGAGATAGGTCGGGTCAAGTAGTGTAATACCAGTTGTAACCGAACATGAATTCCAAATAAAATAGAATAATTTCATTTATATCCTAAAAGAGTCAAATAATAATACCCATATTTGACCAAGCAATGAGCATAGTACCAAAATTAAACAGAGATCAGATTCAGACCAAGAATAGTAGACCCCAAAATATACCGAACTCTCATGAATTAGTATACAGTAAATGGGTACGAATACCGAGATAAATAGTAGAAGTCATGATCTCAGGAAATTACGAGACTAGGACAAGTTAAGTACGAGCAGACCGAGTCGAGAAATGTAATACCAAACTAAACTCGAATTATCGTAGAAAGTTATGTACTATAATAGGCACGTAGTTCGAGATAAATAGTGAAACTCACAAATTTAGTGATATATGATATTCAAATGTACGATAAGTGAATCACAAGCAACCTCAAGTGCCCAAGAGTACTATACAAGAAACTGAACGGTACAGAGAATCGTGCCCGTAAGCTAGTATATGCCTCGATATGCATACACAGTATATTTCCATAAATACGAGAGTAAACCTGTATATACAAGATAATATATATATATATATGTAAGAATAAGTATATGAATATATATATATACAAATACATGTATAATTATATATATATATATATGTATATTATATATAAAGTATAAATTATATAAAGTTAAGTTTAAAAAATGTATATATAAAGCTAATTTTATATATATGTATATATATATATATATATTGATATACCACAAAAGAGCAAGACCAATCAGCACTTGACACGTATGCTTATAAGTCCAGCTCATGCTCGGCTAACTCAGCTCGCACTCAACCAGTAGCTAAGCGCTCGGACACTCAGGACAGGCTGAAAGACTGGCAGTGGCTGAGTATATGCCTCCAGAGCACATACATATCCGGATAAGAATCACGGAGTTAATTACAGGACTCCAGACCAACACTCCAGAGCTCGTCACCGCCTTAGCGGCTGCCGAGCAGGGAATAAGGAAACAGTCTTCGACAAGGAAACTGCTATACATGTTCATCGCTATCTATGGTGCAATATCCAACAAGGAAACTACTAAATCCGGCGATCAAATCCCTACTTTCATAGCCCCAAATCCTAATCAACTTAGGAAAGTCACGGCCTATAAATCAAACCCTAAAGGTACGCTTTATTTTCATGCTCATTATTTGGCTTTCAATACAGTCTTTTCAATTCCGTTTACTTACTTAAGCATCAGAGCGGCTACCACCGGAGCCAATCCGGTGGTCCTCTGATCCCCCATTTTTGAGTGTTCTACAAGTCGCGGAGCCCAGATTTATTGCCAATCAAAAAGTGCAGCATCAGTTTGGTGCCGTCTGTGGGAACGACTAATCTCCAAGTGCTCTATTCACAAACTTATCTTTTTCCTCACCGGAAAACCATGGCCCCAAATCTCTGACCGCGACAGAATACTCAGAATCCGCAAAGCTCTTAACGTCGGCCGCCTGCTCTACGAGCAAGGGGGCCAACGGTTGATCCCATGTGACAAGAGATCGAATCAATCAAACAACACAACGAACTGGTGCAGGAACAGTTGCTTTCCATATCTAAAACACTGGCAACGCTCACACAGAATTAAGGGATGAGTCCTCCTAACCCGCCGGTCAACATTGCTGTGGGAACACAACCCCCTATTACCACTAAGAACGAAGAGCCCCATGAGCAGGCTCCAAATAACCATCCTAGGCACCCCCAAGGTGTTGCTCGCGTTGGCAGAGATCCACAGCCGTCAGCAGTCCCAGGCTGGGGAACATCAGCCTTCGTCCCTGATGTCACGACCCGAAACCCACCCTATGCGGATCTCGTGTCGCGGGGCCGACCCGAAGGCCGTCCCTACTTTTTCCATTCCTGTATCATAGTACTAATGTGCAAAGTACTAAAACCTCAAAACAATAACAGCGGAAGTCTTTTCAATACACAATGTTAGTGAAAGTCTTTACAATACATAATATGGTTCTACATAAACAAAATAAGAACCAAACATGACCAGCACCCGAGGGTGGTGAATACATGGGAGAACTAAAACATAAACTGATGCATTTCCTCACATGTCCTTCTATGTCTTTAAACTCCTACCGGGGTCTCGCGGCATCAGTACCTGAAATGGGGGTGAGGAGGGTGGAATGAGCTACAAGAGCCCAGCAAGTAAATACAGATCTCCGACACTGGTATCGAGGATCATAAAAGAATATGAATCCAAGAATAAGAATATGATAGCCAATCATAAAAATAAGATGCTATAATAGCCAATGGGAACAGTTGCCATAAAGGCCAATAAACAATAGAACACAATGTACAATTAGGAGTAAGGGACATAACATCAACATGAAACTCTTAACATGTGAACAGTGGCAAATGAACAGTAGGATCACAATGTGTAATCAGTAGGAATGGCATAACAATGTTCTGGGATTCTCAACGATAATACAATAACAAGAAAGTACTGCCATTATAATTGATCACAATAAATCAATAAAGGAATATCTCGCAATACAAGATAATCATAAGAACAATGTAATTCAACAATTTTAGTTGAACAATCGTATAAGAGATGTTTTTGTTCTGTGTCAGGGCTTGATATGCCCTCGGTCTTTGGGGGCCCGGTTTACCCCCTTCAGTGCATTCCAGTGTATGGCCATATGTCCGTTCACGGACTCGACCCGAAGGTCTTCAGTGAATTTAAAAGCATCGGATGGATATTGTGACTGAGCACAAATCCAGTATACATAAACATTTCATGATCATAAATGATTCCATAGGAGTATATAAAAATGGAATATCATCAATTCAATGGAAACATAACAATAGGCATTTCAAAACACGGTTCAACATGATAACAATGGTACAACAATAAATCAATGTCCACCAGATAGAATAATATCACGTTGTGGAGACAATAACATCAGATACGCTCAGGAGTACAAGTTTGGCAGTAAAAGAATGAACTTGGCTTGATAACACCACATGGAAGAGAAAGGGTATCTACTTACCTCTAATCATGCATTCCTCCTAAATCAGTCTCCTGCGGTTTGCCTCTTTCCTGTCGCGTTCCCTATATATCAGTAAATGCGTTTTAGAATAATTTCTATTCACCCATTCTATGCCTTGCTATGATCAGTATTTCTAATATTTATTTAGACTTTTATATGTCCGTTGTTCTCGGAACCTCTTTTCATAATTTTGACATTTCCAATAGATTCGGAAGGTTCAGAATAATAAAAATTCACTAGTTCTTTAATTCAATCGGAGTCCATTTGACTCACCTATGAAGCAGGGGTATTTTGGTCATTTTTACAAGTCGTAACTTTTCGGGACTCCGTCTCGTGAAACGGACCTCACCATTGGACTCAGAGCATGCGAGATAATAAAAATTGACTATTCATTTGCCCTATTTGGACCTCGTTTGACCCACTTTTGAGTCAGGGATATTTTTATAAAATTTACATTTCTCTATTGGGCCTTAGTGGAATTATCTATAACTTTTGGGGTTAAAATGTAAATAGCCAGAGTTGCGGTCTGAACCATTGGGTTCACTGACTAGAAACCCTAACCGGTTCGGTTCTTCACTGAACCAAACGGTTCAGTTAA